>CM021104.1:687734959-687913003 GCA_007115665.2 Sequoiadendron giganteum | reverse complement strand
TATTGGCAAACCATTAAACCAGTCTCTGGCATCTTCAATCAGTGACATCATAAACAACCTCATTAAAGCTCCTTAAATGTTCTTCAATTGTAATCGCACTACTTCCTGTGAACTTAGGAACTAGACTTCTCCAACTATTGTCCATAGGATAAGGACATATTTGAAATCCAGCCAAATCAAACTGCCTAATCATGGTTGTGTATTATGGAGGAGGTGGATTTTGGTAATTTTGATGCTAGTACAATGGATTATTATTTGCCACATATTGCTGATAAGGAGGTGGCTGAACACCTTGATGTTGTGGTGGAGCATTTTGATGTCTATTTGGCTGATTTTGATGGACCTATGGGGCTTTTGATGGGCCTGCATTATTGTTACCTTGCCTATGTGGTGGAACATATTTATACAAATTAGCCATTTGAGTATTGAACTGAGCTTTCCTCAATTTCAACTCTTCAAGTTCTCTAATTGCTTGGAGCCTCTGCTCATATTCTATTTTTTCTCTCTCCACTTCTTGTCTCTCATGTTGCAGTCTTGCATTTATTTCATCTTGAGCCATATGTTCATAGTTCTCCTCAGAGGCTGCTTTATAGCCAAGTCCATCTTGATTCTCTTCAAGAAATGCCATTTTCTAATCATATTCATGTTGTCTCCTTTCCATTTCAGCATCACATTCAGCCATGAATTCCTTAACCTTCTCAAGGTCTGGTTGATAGAAAGGATTGCTCTATTCCTTAGGAGTACGAGGTTCTCTAGAAGGATTGTTTTCATTTGCTAGTGTACCATATGAATTATGTGCCTCTAATGGTGCTTTTGATGTTTTTTTTTTACTTGTTGGGCCTATATCATCAATCACCTTCTTACCCTTATCATTCTTTTGGGTCATTTACTTTTGTGATTACATCACCATCTTTGTGTAGATACCTTCTTCCCTGCATGTTGTGAGCAATTGTGATAGTCTAAACTCTAGGATGATTTATTTCTGATATATATTTCAATTTATCAGTTTCAACACATCTGTTCATTTAGAGTCGGCACTCACTTTTCCAAAAGTGAGAAAATCTACAATTCTTTGTTCCCAATGGAGTCTTCTACAAAATACTAACTCTATGACAAAGGCTTCTATTCAAATTATGTTCCCCAGTGGAGTCACCAAACTGTTGGTTCTCAAAAATGCAGGTTTCAACCATAAGAGTTTGCCAGGCCCTTACAACATTTTTTGACAGCGTACAAGGCCAATTACACAATTAAACCTTCTACTCTTTAGGTTCTGCTAGACCTATGTGGGTGAACCTATGTGAAATATGTAGATTTGAAATGAATTCCTTGCTAAAAAATCTACCCACAATGGCAATTGGAAATGGATAAACAAAATGATTGTAACTACAACTACTACACAAAAGGAAAGATTTGAATATATTTTTGCTATGAATTCTACCCTCCGAGATATGGCAGATCAGTGCCTTCTATCTATTGGGAAATGGAGTAAAAAATAACAAGAACTCAAGGTGTTTCCCTTTCTGACTTAATTCAAGTTGTTAGGCATATTTAAAGTATGAAATTCTATGACAGGCATATTATTTCACCCAATTTATGGCTTGCATAAATTATGCTTGAATGTTTTCCTAACATGTTCTTCTTTAATCATCCAACAAAAATCCTAAAATCATTGTGACTTTCTTAAAAGAATATAGTATTGACTTTGCATACACGTATTAATCAAACCACACAAAGTGAAAATTGCACCATGATAAACTAGATATATACTTGTTATCCTAATTTAAATGATTTAAAAATTTCTAATTGGAGACAATTAGATAGGAAATTCAAAAAATATATCATCTTAACAACCGAACTCAAAAAAGATTGCACCAATTTAAAATTGTTTTCTCCATTACACTCTATTTCAAGAAGGATTGTTCCTCCTTTTACATCCCAGATCTGTTATTTTTCCAAGAAATCTCCCTCCCTCTAGTTAACAAAATTTACAAAATATTTATACCATGAAACCCAAAGTTCATGACCCTTCATTTTTTCTAGTATAACTGTTTACATTCCATGGTAGAAATTAAAATATTTACTTAGTTTCCTATTCATAAAACTAAATATTGTTACATCGTTCGCCTTTTGATTTTTTTTTAATACTTTTCGCGCTATTTTTTATTTCACTTTATACTGTCCTTTCTTTTCTTTCCTTTTATTTCCCATAGCTTTTTTATTCTTACCGCTCCATTGTGGTCAACCATTTGACTAGCCACGGTATGGTGGTGATTGCCATTTTCACATCCTCCTCTTTATCTTACCGCTTTACTACTCATCTCCATTCACCGCTCAACTGTTGGCTTCATTTTGGCTAGCCACAGTATCGTAGTATCCGTCTTCACCAACCGCTACCTTCCTATCAATGTAGTCACTGAGGTCTCCGCTTGAACCCCTTACGATACCACGGTGAGCCTCTTGTCTTCTTGCCTAGCCGGTTACTAACCGCCCACCGCGCCATCGCGGTCTATGCTTAGATTGTGCACGGTGGCATGGTAAACACTTTGTGCCTACTCCATTAGATGCTACTAATGCCCATCGCTCTACTGTGGTCACTGGCTTGACTGCTAGTGGTACTGCAGTAGGCTCTTTCTAGCACTTATTGACTCGGCTGACTGTTTACCATGCCACCGCAGTGTATGTTTTGAGTAACCACGGTATAGCGGTAGGCTTTATTTCTGACCACGCTTTAATCGTCACTGCCATACTATAGGCCCCTTTGTGGGAGGTTGCGCTAAAGTGGTAAAGACATAGAAAATGAATATTAAGGGAGCAGTAAAGGTTTAAGGTGTATGATAAAGCGGACGAGGAATAAAATGACTTATGTTTTATGAAGATATAGGAAAATGATGGGATTAAATGGGAAAAATGGCTTAGGATTTTAGTGGAAATTTTTGTTCTAGCAGACCCAATAACTAAATCATGTAAGAGAATCTGACCCTTTACATGATCAATTGCCTAACTCACTCTATATCAATCAAAGTTCCCACTAAAATAATTATTGGAAAATCAATAAACTATCACATACAACCTTGGCCCATTCAAATGAGCTTCTAGCTATCATTGCATGCCTAGGGTATCCTTAAAACCTTTATCTCTCTATCCATTTTCAATTGCCCCAAAAAGAGTATTTAATTATTCATGACCTGGAACCTTTCTTTGACCTTGTAGACTATCCTTGGGGAAATAACACCTTGACTATTGTACTTGATGGTGCATAGATGTTAGTATTTGAATTAAATAAACTGGACAATACAAGATCTAAGGAAAATGAGATAAGTTGTCCATTGGGGGGCTGGGAAACTACATAAGCATCAAGACATGGTATATCATTTTAAGTTGTTGCAGTTTGTCTTTATTACTGTCCTCTAGAAACAAGGCCACAATGTGTCCCTTTAATGGATTGATCTTCTTTATGCAATTTTTCATATGAAATGAGGCTATATCCATGCTAAGGACCTTGTCTTGGATATCATATATCCAATCCTATACTTCAATCATCTTTATGTTTCTCATATCTATCCTTTACACATCAAGCATTGATGAGTGTACCATAGGTCCTAACATAAGGTTTTATACTTGTTGAATGAACTATTAGCTATAGAACCTTAATGTTACTACTTTCTTCTCTTGAGGCTACATTTAAACTCTGCTACATCATTCATATAGACTTATTTGCACTATATGTCAACTCTTCATAGGACTGCCCATTTTGTGCATTAGGGTAAAGCTCTAGCAAAGTTAATGAGAAAAGTAGGAATCAATTCTATAAAGCCTCCTCAAATTCATAATTGTTGTGACATACTTCTTCATTGTGCTTACAAGATTTTCTTGAAGTTACCTCCATCTAGGTATGTTAAAGGAGTTTCACCTTCAAGTGAAAAGGCACCACTAACCTCATTTCTAGATTTCACTTCCCTTGATCTTTGTTATGGCATGATTGTCATGTATGACAGTGTTCTTTTGTGATTACCCTTTTCTTGGTGTTTGGTTCTTGGCTTTCAATTCTCTATACTCTTTTCTTTGCACTACAAACTACCCCTTTATGATTGTGTTATTTTACATGTTATGGCCATTATGTCACTTATTTCCATGATTTTCATTAAGGGTATGTTGGTGATAATTCTACTTCTTATCATGCAATTTCCCCCTTCACTGAATCTTCCCTTGATGGGATTGTCATGAAATCTTCATTTATCTTGCCTTATCTTCCTAAAGAAATATATATGATAACTGGCATAATCATGGCTTTGGGTTTTAGACTGCCCCTTTTGACTATGCATGGATTTTCACCTTGAAATTTATCATCATTTTTAGAACTTCCTTGCCAATTTCTACTCCTAACTTTAGATATCTTCTTGATTCCATAACTATCAGAGAATTCTTGAGATATGGTTTCATCTCTACTCCCCAAATCCACACTATACTTTGGTCCTCTAGCCAATTTTATAACATCTCTAGTAGAAATGGCTAGGATATCAACACAAGACATAGTGTTGGGGTAGATGTTATCAACAACTTCCTTTGCTTTGATTATAGTATCAAACCCATCACCAGCCAGTGATAGTTTGTCTTCAAAGTCTTTTCTTTTCTATTATGGTATATTTTAGCCCTCTAATGTCTATCATTGTCTTTCCTAATGTCATGTACCAAATAGATACTACCCTTTTGTATTTTTCTTTGGTTGTCCTAAAAGTTACTCATCTAAAATGAATGAATATTTTCTATTGAATCTGCATTTTCAATATCCATAGTCACATGTCTTCATTGTATTCCTTTCTACAACTATGAAGTCTTAGTTTTATGCCTTGCACTGAACCCTTAACCTTAATTTCTATCTATACTCCCTCGTTTATTAAGTATGTAATTCCAGTAAGGTCACCCTCAAGAAGCCCACGAGTAGTCAATGCAAGGTTCCAGTACAAATACCACTAGGAACCATAACAATTTTATCAACTATTACAAAATTATCTTTTAGTGTAATTAAAGAGGCACTCAAAACCTTTTATTCCCTTACATCTCTACTCAGTCCAATAATGAACCCTTAACATGACTATTATAAGGATGTTCATGCTATCATAAACCTTGTATAACTACTCATAGAGGTTTGAAGGACCAACCTTTGATGCAAAGTCTTCAAATATTTGAAGGAGAAATCTCAAAAACATACTCATTTGACTAGTCAGAAGCTTTAGCTGAGCTACTTAACCATTGTACATTAGTGTCATATTACTTAACATTTTGTGGCCCAGATAAAGAGTTAAGATCAAATTATCTTCTTTCAGTTGAATCATGTTGTAAAGAGGCACATAAATCATCAATATCAGATGGCTGACATTTATATTTGTGGCCTTTCCTCTAGTGAACTATTTGGCAGAGTATCACTTTGTGAACAATTGAATATATTTGATTTTCATATTTTTCATACACCACAGGCACAATGAGTAGAGTGACAAGCTCAATATAAATGCATTAAAAGTCACAAAAATTTCCCATAATAGATAGCACATATAGAACAATAATAACCAACAAAAACTTCTTGAAATCTAAATTTCATCACTATGTTCTTGCATGCTACATACTTTGATAGTTTAGGGAAACTGAAAATGCTTATCTACACAACTATATAAGAGACAACATAAATATTGTATCCATAAAGCTTTAAGTATGTGGAACCTTTCTCTAGCCCCTAAAATATCTCTTCTTTATGCAACATATCCCTTTTTCTTGGCATCTTTCTTTTCTCTATTTCTTCTATACTTTCCCATGGTACTAGATGATCCCACAATACTAGTTTATGATTTTTGGGCAAACTGGACATTGAACGGATTTTTTTTAACTAAATCTTCACTTTCGGGCTCCTATAGTGGCTAAACCGTGAGGAATTTGAAGATGATGAAAACTAGTGATTTCTAGAGTTTTTTCTATAGATTCTAAATATATTTCTTTCAAAAAAATTGGAATTAGATTGCACTTCTTTTTCCATCTCCTTCAAAAACTAGCTTTTTTTTAAAAACAACATTTTTAAGGAGTGACGCTCACCGTATACACCATAAATATTTTTGTATGAAGGATAATTTTTTTTTTTTTTTTAATTTAGATTTGTAACGATGATATCTAGCACTTTCATTTTCTTTCATAGTGTTTTATTAAATATTTTTTCCTTAATCAAGTTTCAAAGTCAAACCAATTACAATTGAAATATAGGTGGACGGTATACAACATAAATTTTTCTGTATGTATCAAAATAAAAATAAAAACAATTAATGGATCAAGGACATCAATACCTAGCGTGAACATATTTTTTTTAATTTTATTTTGATAATCTACTATTTTTTCACATGTTTAGAACAAAGAGCTTGATTTTCAGTGAAAAACCTATGTTTAATAAAACTAAAAAAATACATACATAATAAAACCAAAACATATTAAAATTATACTCATTGGATAGCTCGTTATGAGGACTACCATGATCATTTCAAATAAATTTTAAATGAATTCATTTGATCCCCTAGAAGTTAAATCAAAAGTTATTTTTTATTAGCATTTTGATAGGTGTAAAGGAGACCCCATTGTAGGTATAGTTTAAAACTAGCGGGGTTCTATCCAAGGGGGTTTGATCTAAGGTGGTTTGATCAAACCCTCTTCAATTGAAATTCTTAAAATGGAACTTTTTAAGGCTTAAATAATTATATTTTCTAAAAATATGTGATTTCAAAAAAAATTGAAATCTCCTAGAAATTGTAAACCAGCTTTGTGGGATCACCCTACTCCACTATCAAGACCTACCCAGGCTTGTTAGAATTTTATAGGGAAACTATGCATTGATACCACTTGTTGGAGTACCAGGACCACTGAGAGGGGGCGGGGTGAATAATTATTCTATAATCTCTTAACCTTTTTACACCTTTAATATACTTGATTGACAAGAGAGAGAGAGAATCAATATACTTCGACCAATTTGACTTTGACTTGAACCAAAAAGAAACAAGATTAAAAACTTGATCATAAAAACCAATTAGACAACAACCAAGAGACACCATAACACAATAATTTATGAGTGGAAAACCCTCATAGGGATGAAAAACCACTCAAGAAAATTGCCTCACTGGCTTAGCTAAATCTCCCAATTACAAAGCCTCACTCGCATACACTTGCCTCATTGGCATACATATATTTTCCTCCCTGGAATACATACATCTACCTCACTGGCATACATACATCTGCCTCACTGGCATGTATACATCTGCCTCACTAGCATATACTTGCCTCACTTGCAACATCAATCACAATACAATAATATAAACACAAAGTACTACTATGTCTACATTAATATCATAGGTTATAGATAACTTGTATAAATCAGATACAAAACACCTTATCTCTCCTTTAGAGGACCACCATATATTCAATATAGAAGAATATTACTCTAACATCATAGAACTTGAAAAATGAATTTATGATAAAGAAAGTTCAAAGCAAAAGAAAATTATAAGACTAGACTCAAACATATATTTCAACCACCAAAGTTATAGAATTTGGTGAAATTAGCAAATTTAAAAGATAAATGCTCAGAAGTACCATATAGATTGGTTTTGCGACATGATTTCCTTGTGTGAAAAGTTGAACATTCATTAGTCTTGTGGCTTTTAATTCCTGTTGGAAAAAGAGGACATATTGTTAGGATTTTAAACACTGTTTATAAATTATGTTATTCAGTAAAAGTAAACTAGTTAACTGTTGTTATCTTTCAACCTATTACATATGGTGATACTTAGTATGTTTGAAGTTTGGCCCCTTTTTTGTCACCATTACTCACTAAGACTCCTGCTCCTAGTTCCAAATTGCCTTCTGAGGTACCTAAGATTGGAATTAACACTATGTGAATTCCCACTTTCCATTCAAGTTATTGTCTAGAATGATGTTTATTTTTTGAAAGGAGTATAGGTTTAGCTTGAAGTATAGCAAATCCTGAAGTATAGGTTTATCCTAAAGTATAGAAGATCCCAACATTAGTTGATACTTGATTCCAACCATTGCATCTACTCACTAAAGTATAGTATATATGGATTGTTTGCAATAGAATGTGGTATGCATAGCTAATTAGTTTTCGATTAATAGATAATTATGTGATTTAGTTTTGACCTCTTTTGTTAAACAATGTACACCATGTAGTGAAGATAAAAATAAATTTTTCCTTTTTTGTTTTCTTGCATGCAATTTGATGATTCTATTTGCGGTGTATTTCATGGGGTTTCATTTTCCATATCATATGTATTTCATTATGCTCAATATAGCATCCTTTCTATATGAGAGATCTAATGTCCCTTGTGAAGCTAGCTAATTGCCCATTCATTGGTGCTCTTTTCTTTGTGTTTGTTAAGTGGGACCAAAGGATTTTAGATTTAGTCTCAACATGGAGGAATTCAATGCCTTTTTTCTAAAAAGATTTGATCATCTCTATCTTTATGCTCATGGCCTCAAACATTTTGTTTGTATAGTTATTTTCCCCTATCGCAAACCAAAGCTTCATCATCCCTTTACCACCTCTACAGAAAGTTATTACTTCAAGATCAGGATCACCTTCAAAGCACCATCTGAAGTAAATTTTTAGAAACCTTTAGGGTGTGGGATTCACATTGCTGGGGAATTTTGAATTTAGTAGCTTATTGTACACATCTAAAAAATGGTAATGATTAACCAAATCTATTAATTAATTAAATATGAATTATTTAATTAAAATTCTTAATTCATCTACATATAAATAAATTTAATTATTTATTTATATTGTTCTTTTTCCAATTCTTCTAGTTTAATTAAATAAATAAGTTTATTTAATTAATGCTATCTTCCTCTTAATTAATTAAATAGATTTCACAATTTATTTATATTAATTATCACAAGTTTAAATTCTAAATGTAAATGATATTCTTCATTTCACATTTAATTAAGTATTTTCAATATTTAATTAAAACACTTTCTAAATTCCTCACTCCTCTCAATAATTAAATATTTTCAATATTTAATTAAAAGGCCTTTTCATATTTCTCTCACACATATTTAAATATTTATCTATTTAAATAATGGGGACACCTTCCATTTGTCTCTTAATATTCCATCCATCTATTTAAATTCCATCTTCTTTTCAAATTCTCAATCTCTCACCATTCATCTCAATAGGTTTGAACTCAACCGTTGATCCGAGCCAATTGGATTCTTGCCTTCAAAAATCTATAAATATAGCCCTCTTGTGAGTTGAAAAGGACCTCGAATTCTAGATTTTCATACGTAGTTATTATAGTTGCATTTAAATTTTATCAAGCATTTTAGCATCATAGCATTTTAATTCCATAGCTTAAATCATATAGTCATAAATATGTATTTTTAATCAATCTCCTTCTCCTAAGTTGTCATCTCAACAAGATGTTGCTAACACAATTGAGAGCCAGCATCTTTTATCAAATCCTTGGAGATAGAGGACGATGGGACGAATTTGAAGAAGATTTTTCCATGAGAGTTTGCATTTATGATTTCTAGATTAGCTTTCTTTCAATCTAATGTCTCCTCAGTGTGTTAGTTTGTAGTTTAATTAATCACGCATTTTCTAACCACACATCTTTGGCACCCACCATGGGGCATCCCCCCCATTTTTTAATCTTTTTATTGCAAGAAATATTATGATAGGTGAGGGGTGACGGACTAGAGTCATGGTTCGGCACATCCGAGCTTTATTTCAATGCATCTCAGTCCTGTTTTAGCACATCTGAAACTTGTTTCAACGCATCCTGGGTCTGTTTCGGCGCATTCAGAGACTATCTTGGTGCATCCCGTAGTGATATTTTAGCGCATCCAATAACTATTTTGGTGCATCTAGTGGTTTTTCCTAGCACACACAGGGAATTTGTAAAACATAAATTTTGATTCTGACGCCATCCCTGGACAAAATTCTTATTTTCAGTTTTTAAGGAAATGAACCAATCCTAGGATAGAAATTTAAAATTTGGAATATATCAATCCTAGGATAGTCACCACATACTATTTTTGCAGTTAAAATGAACTCCATGCCTATTGTGAAGCAACATCTTCACTTAGTTTAAATCATTGTCTTTTGGTGCTATAAAAAGAACATTGTTTTCTTTGTTTGTGGCAGTAGGTCTATGCACTCCCCTTAACTGGGTGACCAAAATATCAGACTGCCTTTCCATTTTCATGCAATGTTTACAATTTCTTACATCCTTTAGAAGGCCTACCGTAGTGGGAAAAAGTACTCACCCTATGAGAATGACCTAAGTGGGAACAACCAAAGCCAGGTTTTCCAACCCACTATAATCAAAAGCGAATTTGGGAAAGTCCACAATTCGACGGCAGTGTGTAGGATAACCATCCCCAAAATCTTTGTTCTAAAGATTGGGAGGTCTCTTAAGGGAGTTTATCTATTGTCGCACCAAATGGAAACCTTGACTACAAACCATAGTGTAGAAAGCCAGTCGTGTCAATAACCAAACATCATTTTAATCACAGTGCAAAGGGAGGGAAGAATCTACCCCCAAGACACTCACCATATAGTCACCACAGATTGTTTGCTCAGGGATTTTCGTATCCACTTCTGTCACCTTGAGTACGCACCTGGAAAAGACAAAAACATGGGCGCCCTCTAGGGGGTGACATGGCTGTGCGAGTCGATGCGATTTTAAGCTATGGGTTGTGGTTACTATGATGACCTATTTGAAAAATTAAGAGTGAGTCTGATTGAATTGCTTATCTTGTTCAAAACCTATGAAAATCTAAAGAACATACACTCTTTGTTTAGATTTTAGGATTAACAAAACAACTTTCTACTTCTCTATGTTGTGTTTTTCACATTTAAATCAAATTAAGATCATCCAAAAATATCAAACTGTTCAAACATCTCTATCTCAGAAGTCTAAACGGATAATTTAGAGCATCCTTGGTCTATTTTGGCGCATTGCTGCTCTGTTTCGGTGCATCGCTGCTCTGTTTCGGCGCATTGCTGCTCTATTTCAGCGCATCGCTACTCTGTTTCAACGCATTCGTGCTCTATTTTAGCGCATCACTACTCTGTTTCGAGACATTCATGCTCTATTTCGGTGCATTCATGCTCTGTTTCGGTGCATCCATGTTATGTTTCGATGCATTAATGCTCTATTTTGGTGCATAGGGAGTCTATTTTAGCGCCTTCATTCTCTATTTTAGTGCATGTATTTTCTGAGTCTAGGTAATTTTCTGACATTCAAAAATCAATCATCTTATTCTAGTCTTTTCCATGCTCAGAGTTTGGAAGTCTACAACGTTTGCCAAAAATTCTCTAGAAAGAAAGATTAAAAAGCCAAAGAAGTCTCTCGATTATAAGAAGTTATTGAAGAAAGGGAAATTTCTATACCAAAGTCAAAAGGTTTTGCTTGAACACATAACCTTTATTCATCAATATCACGACTATATTAGAGGTTTCACTGACGATTATTCTTTAGAACCTTTGTACTCACAAGCTTTTTTTCAAAGAAGAGCCCTTTCTCAAAGGCACAACCGCAGTCAGCATATTCATTCTTCTTATATTCCCCAACCTGCAATTACTTATGCTACTTGTCCTAGTCAAATTCTACAATAGAGAGCTCAAGCACATTAGGCATCCATCAAAGCCTTCTTTTTATGAAGCTTTGATCAAACCTCACAAAGTGCAAAAATCATCTTTATTTTTTATCTTTGGTTTAATTCCCGCCAACAAGATTTTCATCCTTCCAATCAAGGAATCACAAGCTAAAGATTAAAAGAAATATTTGAAGTCATAGAATCTTCATTCTATCCTAACTTTTATATCCATCAAAGATTTGCACTATTTCATCCCTTTGATCAAGGTTAGTAGAATTCGAGTAACATTTATGCCTATTGTCATGAGATCTCAAAAGCACATAAAGAAAGATGAAAGCATAGTAAGTGGAATGGGTGATAATAGTGAGAGGAAGAGATCCCTTGGCATAGTTCAAACACTAAAGAGATAACATAAGAAAAGCTCCAAGAAGCAGAATAGGATCCCCAATTCCATACTCTTATGGAAAGGATTTTAGAACGAAACAACAAAAGATATTTCCTTTCATTAGCTAATCAAGGAGCTAAGTTACATGCTGATTTTGACACAGAAGGGATTAAAGAGAATCCTGAAATTCCTCTCAATGATTTTGGTGCCCTTACTCAACAGATAAAGGAATTACAAGGGCAAATAAAATAAATACAAGGGGGTACAACAAAGAAGTATGTTTTGGATGACATATGTCCTTATCCATTTGATAAGAGTCTTCGAATGATTCCTTTTCCAAAATATTGTCCCTAAATTTGATAGGTATAATGGGAAAACTGACCCCATTGAGCATGTGAGGGATTTATGAAATATGAGCTTAGAATTTTCTCGTGAAGATTCCTACTTAATGCGATTGTTTCCACGAATTCTGGGTGGACAATCCATAGAGTGGCTTTCAAAGATCACCCCCCCCCATCAAAACCTTTGAGGAGTTAATAAAAAAATTTATATCACAGTACTCCTACATCCAACACCAGATAACCATGCTTGATCTTTGTAAAGTAAAACAAAAAGTAGGGGAATCTTTCACTACATTTTTACAAAGGTGGAGAAGGGTGTTTGCTAGATACTCTTGCCTTGTTCCTGAAATAGAAAAGATGGAGATATTTATTGATAGTTTGAATCAAGAAATGAGTTACAAACTGAACCTTCATTGTCCTCAATCATTTGAAAAATTTATTGAAAACACGATTATTATCGAAGGTGATTTGCTCAAACGTGGAGTTCTGAAAATTGATAAAGAGGGTTCAAATTCATACAACAACAACAACAACCATAGTAACAACACTGACAAGTCACGATTTTGGACCTGAAATAAAAATGTTGTGAATGATGGGGTAGTAGGTGCTAACAACGTAAATGCGAAGCCTACCATCTTTAATGTGTCAGGTGTTCAACATAGCAATAATGCTAGAAATTCTAGCACCCAAGGCAATGTTTCCAATCAAGGGAACACAACTAACAATTGCAAAAATAATTTTGGCAATAATCAAAATTCAAATCAACGAAGTTTTACTCCCTTGGGCCAATATTTGGAATCCATTCTCAAAGAGTTATTAAATCAAAATGCTATTACGTTGCCACCACAAAGAGACTATGAGCCTTGAGTTAAACCACCATCATGGAATGACTCACACTTCTGTGGTTATCATAGGTGCAAAGGTCATAAGAAAAACAATTTCCAAGGGTTAAAGAATATTGTTCAGGATTTGATTGATAACCATGCCATCACAGTTGAGGGACATAATATCAATAATGACCATCAAGCATTTAAGAATCCACTCCCTAATTATCAAAAAGGGGAATCTTCGGGTGATAAAGGCAAGAAGGTTAATCATATCCATGGCATCATTATCAATCATATTTATACTGATGATCCTCAAATCAACGTTATCCAAATCAAAGGTAAGCAAGAATATTAAGAGGTCAATGCTACGACAAGGGGACAAGCCAAAATCATTATCAAAGGAATCTCATCTAAAGCAGCAATTCCCCCTCCAAACCAATACAATCTGGTTGATCAACTGTGAAAAATATCAGCCCAAATTTCTATCTTGGAACTTTTAAAGTTGTCACCTTCCCATAAGGAAAATCTGGAAAAGGCACTTGTTGATACAACTCTATCCCCTGATCTGGATATCAATAAATTTCAAGCCATGGTGGGACACTTGTCCTCCTACTCATGTTTATCTTTTTTGAAAAAGATGATTCATCCTTAACCAATCCACATAATTCATCACTCTACTTAGAGGTCATGGTTCACAAAGCCCACATTAGACGTGTCTTAATAGATGGGGGAGCCAAATTAAACATTTGTACTTTAAAATTGATCCTCGCTTTGGGATATTCTGAAGAATCCATAAATCCACAAAGAAAGATTACAATCAAGGCATATGATGATGAAGAAAGGACTTCCAAAAGCCTCATCATGCTACCAATTAGAGTGGGACTTGTTGTGAAGAATACCTTTTGTCAGGTTCTAGATTGGGATCTAACCTATAACATACTCTTGGGTCATCCAAGGATCCATGACATGCAAGTTGTTCCATCTACTTATCATCAATGCTTAAAGTTTCCCTATGATGGACAGGAAGTAACAATACTTGTTGATCACATTAGTAGTCAAACTTGCTCTAACCTTAGAGAAACTCAGGACACACTCGTCCCACACAATAGAGAGGCTTTGGCCATCTCTGCCTCCAAGTACCATGAACAAGCAAGTGAAATGATAAGTAATTTTGGCACTAAGCTAAAATTGAAAGATAATGGAGTGGGAGAATATTCTTTATCTTTCTCTAATTTACCCATATCTCCAAGATCCCATGGTCAACCCTCAACTTTTATACAACAGGCAACAATAGATTTAGCCTCAACTTTAGCTCCCATCACCAAGTTTAATGGGACATTTATCAAAGAAAATGAAATGGAAGATAGAGCTATCCTTGATTGGCTCTATAAAGATGAAGAAGAATCAGTACTACATGTCAAGTTACCCACAAAATAATATGGAAAAGGTTATGCTATCATGTAACAAATGGGTTATGAAGGAAATGGCCCTATAGGTAAAAGGAAAGAGGGTATTGTTGAACCTATCCAACTAAAAACAATGCACCCAAAAGATAAGATTGGGTTAGAATATGGTGAAGATACTAAGGAAGAAGTAGCACAAAGGCCATCAAATGAGGAGTTAGTTGAAACAATTCTAACACTGACTCCAATGAATATGAATGGGATGACTTCTCTGATGATACTTTCATCTCAGAGAAGAGGGTGGACGTCATACACAAATTCTCACCCACATTCTTACAAGGGGAAAGCTCAAGGCCTTCGCTCGATTATGTTCTACAAAGCGATCATGACTCAAGTGAGACCGATTCGATTCAAAGCAAAATAGATTATCCACAGGAGGATACCATCTTAGATCTCCCCTATGATGATGTTAACGATCGCATCTTTACCCTTACGGCTAGTGACATTACTCATCCTAATGATTCATTTCCTATGGTACATCCCAAACTCATTGATTGGGAACAAACTACACCCATTGATGTTCCAACTTCTCCTAATGATGAAACCATAATAAAATTTCTTTGTTCATCCCATCCTGAAACAAGTTCCACCAAGGAATCACAAGATCAGATTTTTCGACAGGAAAGTGCCAAGTTTCTCAGCTATGAAATAAATAAAATAAAAGAAATATCTAATGGTGAAAACCTAACAAAGGTAGTATTAGATCAAGAAAAGAGAAAAATAAAAATCGTATCCAATGGTGAAAACCTTTCAAAGGTGCCAGAGGATGGGAAACTTGACACTCTTCCAGAGCATTATCAAGAAAGGTCTTCCATTCTAATCAAACCAATAGAGGCACTCGATATAGGTACTATAGAAAAACCCAAAGTTTTGCAATTGGCTGCATCTCTAACAGACAAAGAAGTACCTAGATTCACAAAATTTCTCAAAGATAATCAAATCAGTTTTGCATGGTCCTATGTAGATATGCCTAGATTGGATCCAAATCTCATCATGCATCATCTATCTATTACACCACGGGCAAAGCCTGTAAAACAGAAACTCAGAAAAATGCATCTGCATGTTGCATTATTGGTTAAAGAGGAATTAAAGAAGCTTTTGGATGTTGGATTCATCTGGTCCATGGACTATGCGGAATGGATCTCCAATATCGTACATGTTTCAAAGCCAGATGGAAGGATTATAATTTGTACAGATTTTAGGGATTTGAATAAAGCATGTCCTAAAGATGATTTTCCCTTACCAAACATAGATATGATTATTTATTTGACTGCTGGACATGCGATGTACTCTTTAATGGATGGATTTTCAGGATACAACCAGATAAAGATTGCACCAGAAGATCAAGATAAAACAACATTCACATGTCCTTGGGGTACCTATTGCTGGAACATAATTCCTTTTGGGCTAAAAAATGCAGGAGTTACATACCAACATGCAATGACAATGATTTTTCATGATATGATGCATACATTCATGGAAGATTATGTTGATGACCTCCTCACCAAATCTAACACTAGAGAAGGACACATATATATCTTATCAAAAATCTTCAAAAGAATGGAAAAATTCAAAGTGAGACTTAACCCTAAGAAATGTATTTTTGGAGTGAAATCTGGAAAGCTATTAGGTTACATTTTATCAGAAAAGGGAATTGAAGTGGATCCAGCTAAGGTACAAACAATTCTTGATATGACACCACCAAGGAACATTAGTCAACTATGCTCTTTACAGGGACGGTTACAATCCATTTGAAGATTCATTGCTCAACTGGCGGATAAAATTTTACCATTTACACATCTCTTACACAAGAACATTCCATTTAAATGGGAGGACAAATGTGAAGCAACATTTGATCAGATAAAGAAATATCTCATGAATGCACCAATATTGATTCCACTAGTACAAGGAGCATCTCTTATATTATATATTTCCACCACGGAGGTATCTTTAGGAGCATTATTGGCATAGGAAGATAACTCAAGAAAAGAGTGAGAAATTTATTACGTTAGTTGAACATTGACAAGTCATGAGCTGAATTATACCTTCATTGAAAAAGCTTGCTTAGTAGTAGTATTCAATTCTCAAAAGTTACGACACTACATGTTAAAACATACAATAAATCTTGTGGCTAAGATTGACCCACTCAAATATCTTCTAACTAAGGAAACCTTAATTGGAAGGTTGGCTAAATGGGTCATGATCCTGAGCGAATTTGACATTCATTATGTGGATTGCAAAGCCATAAAAGGATAGGAAATTGTGGATCAATTAACGGAAGCACCAATACCAGCAGAACACCCAATACACATTGATTTTCTTGATGCAGATGTATTCACAGTAGTTATCTAGTAGTCATGGGCGCTCTACTTTGATGGTTCTTACACTCATCATGGTTCAGGAGGAGGGATTCTTTTTATTACACCTCAAGGATATAAAATTCCAAAATCTTATCAGCTAGTGTTTCCATGCACCAACAACATAGCTGAGTATGAGGCATTAGTAATTGGCATGAAGATTGCAGTAGACTGGAAAATCACTGAACTTCAGGTTTTTGGTGATTCACGACTTGTTATAAATCAAATCAATGATGAATATCACACTAAAGATGACGAGTTGATACCTTACAAAAGAATGATGGATGAATTAAAGAAACACTTTATTAATATCAAGTTCATACAGATTCCACATATCAATAATAAAGCAATAGATGCTATGGCTACAACCGCCTCTCTACTCCAGTTGACAAAAAATCAAACACGATACGGTTTCCTGGTGGAACAATTGTTTTCTCCCACCCATGAGAATCTTGAAACTCAAGTCATTTTCCACTTAACCAGTTCTGATTCTTCCTTATATAGCCAAATTTACACTTACCTAAAGGATACTATTTTACCCTTAAACTTGTCTAGGAATTAGAAAAGAAATTTCATCCGTCAATCATCCTGTTACACCTTACTTGTTGACATCTTATATCGGTGTGGTTTGGATGGTACCCTCCTTAGATGTCTCAAACGCGATGAATCTGAAAAGGCCTTACAAGAAGTACATGGTGGAATTTGCAGGACTCACTCAAGTGGACTAACCTTAGCAAATAAACTTGTTCGATTAGGTTATTACTGGCAGACCATGGAGAAGGAATCATTCATCTTTGTGAAGAAATATGCAAAATTTCTGATTCATGGGAATCTCATTCATGCTCCTACTCAAGAATTACAACCCTTCACCACAACATGGCCTTTCGCTTAGTGGGGATTGGACTTGGTTGGCAAGATACACCCATCATCTTCAAATGGACATAAATTTATCATTACAGCCACTGAGTATTTCACTAAGTGGATTGAAGTTGTTCCCCTGACAACTGTTACTAGCAAACAAATTTCTCCATTCATTTTGAACTATATCATCTGCCGATATGGCATTCCCAACTCCATTATCACAAAACAATGGAAGACCCTTTAAAAATCAAGATGTAGACGAGGTATGTGAAAGATTTCGTACCCAACAAAGATTCTCTACACCTTACTATCCACAAGGGAATGGTCAAGATGAAGCTTAAAATAAAACAATTCTCAAGATTTTGAAGAAAATAGTGAATGAAGCCGGTCGTGATTGGCATGTCCAATTGAATCCAGGATTATGGGCATACAGAACAAGTATTCGCACACTAATAGGAGCTACTCCTTATGCTTTTAGTTGTTCTCTATATTGGATATTGATAGGAAAAATTCCTCTACAAAGATGATAAATTTTCTTAGGAGGAGCTTCAAATTATCAAGCTAATGATACCGAGCAACTTATACAGGTACCTCAGCATATTACTTGAGGGGCATGAGTGTTTTAAGGAGTAAACCTTGATGAATTTGAAAGGTCATGAAGTACATGAAAAAATATCTCCTCTAGGTATTCTTGTTGGAAATAAATGATAGGAGATTCTCACATAATACCTAGTACCTCTTTTGTGCCAATCCTAACATTACTACATCAGGGGAACTCCCCTCATATCTCCACCGATAAACCGATGAAAGCAACTCACTTGTTCATATGTCAATAACACTATCGATCTATCGGTGGAGCTATGAGGGGAGTTCCCCTGATATACTAATGTTAGGCCGATAGTGACACTATCAGCCTAACATTACTACATCAGGGGAACTCCCCTCATAGCTCCACTAATAAATTGATGAAAGAAACTCACTTGTTCATATGTTAGTAACACTATCAATCTATCAGTGGAGTTATGAGGGGAGTTTCCCTGATGTAGTAATGTTATGCCGATAGTGTCACTATCGGCCTAAAATTACTACATTGAGGGAAATCCCATCATAGCTCCACTGGTAGACCGATGAAAGCAACTCACAACACATATATCAACGTAATAAAAGGCTATCGGAGCAACATAAAACCTAGTGGTGCAAGGGCACCATTAAAACTGGGTTGACTAAGCTTAGATTTATGGGTGAAATGAGGTCCATGAGACCATTAATTTTGTAATAAAGTTCAAATGAGCCATTTAATATAGTTTTGATTCTTTAGAAGGAACTTTGGGAGCCGAAGTTGCTAATATTGGAAAAAATGTAATGTTGTCTTTAGTAAATAATGCATAATTAGCAATGTAGAGGGTTAATAGCCTTCTTAGAAAGGTGGTTAGGTGGTTATAGGAATTGGAGGAGGTTATTGAGGCTATATTTAGTTTATTCCATCATTTTAAAGACAGACTTAAAGATTTTGATTGAAAAAAATAGTTTTGTATTGAGTTTACACGTTTCCCTTTCATTTTCTGAATTTTGTTTGGCTGGAACAAACTATGTACAACTTTAGATTTTTTTTAAAGTTTGGAATGGAATGGTAGGGAATTGATTATAATTTCAAATGATTTAATTTTTATTGAAAACCATTAAGTTAGCCGTGAGATATCTCTATTTTATTGAAACTGCTTTGTTTTGGTGCAAGTTAGTGGTTTGAGAATATAAAAATGAGTTTTTAGGGAATTCCACCTACTATAGCCATTGTAACTCGGTGGAATGAACCCATTTTATGTATTATAGGTTTTAAAATGTTGTGGAGGTCTAAGGGAGTGTGTATCTAGGTTTTGGGTGTTGCCCTAGGTTGAATTTGAGTGATTTTCCTTATGAAAGTGAGTAACTAAAGGGTGGTTCATGAGTTTTGTGGAGGAAATAACCTATGTAATAAAATTTTAAGCTTGTGAAGGCATAATTAAGATTTTTTTAATAGGTGGCAAGGTTTGGGGAGGCCTTGAGGTATGATTTGCAATAAACCCTCCTTTTGAGGGCCTAAAATCAAGGGTTTCATAGTTTGCTATGTTAGAAGAGTCATCTCTAGAAAATAATTATGGATTTAGTAGTTTGACCACATGGGAAATGCTACAGAAAAGTTTCAATTGTATGTGATAATTCTAAAGATGGTTTTCTTTGTAATTTAGGCCTAATTAGCCTAACTAGGACAACATAGGAGTGGGAGTTTCAAGAGTTTGGTCCAAATTACTTGTGTATGATCTTGAGATATGTTGTGTAACTTCCAAGAGGGTGTTTGAATCAATGATTTTTTTTTAGATTCATTTGCTAGGTTTGGGAGTTATGGCCTAAAAATAGGATTTTCATGGCTACTAGAATTGTGGGTGTGCACAAGGGAAAGGATCCCTGAGTTAGTTTCAGACTTTGTGAGTGAGTTGGATTGGAAAAATTGGCCATCTTAATCTTGTTAGATGCCTCTCGAAGGCATGTTGACAATTTGAGATTTTTTGAGTTCCCTTTGTCTACATCACCTAGTTCCCCCAATGCAACGATAAAAGGAAAGATTAACACTATTGGCAAGAGTTTGAAATGTCAAACTGATAGTTAAAGTCACCCTGACATGTCCATCAGAAAATATCTCCTTGATGATCTCCTTCAGCTAGACATATACCATCAGAACGAGTTGGAAATCTCACTTCGACAGTTCTGGTCACACCGACATCGACTGGACTTTTTCTATTAGAATGAGTTTGGAATCTCACTCTGATAGTTCAAGTCATACTAATGACTTCCATCGGCAAAATAGGACCTAGGTCACACCGATTTCATCCCTTCAAGACTTTAGAACACAACTTATTATCGGTAAGACATTCCAAGGGTCTCACCGATTCTTCTCTTTCAGTAGTTCCATGTCACTAAGTTTGAGGTACTTTTTCCAGTTAAACAATTTTAGAGGTTTTGATCAAGACATTCATGTGGAAGCCTCAATCAAATTCCCTACAAATATCTACACATAGGCCACATCTCTCACTACTTGCACAAATTCTCTGGCCCAACCTCCTCAAAGAATCTCTAAGGATTTGGAATTGATAATCTGTATCCTTGCAATGCCATGAATAATCAACTACTCTGAGGAAGTAAGGGCCCTCTATACATGTGACCATTATCTTGATGAAATTGTATTCCTTCTATTTTATCTGTTGAAATCTCTAAATTTTTGGTGAGTTTACCTTTTATAGCATCTATTCTCATATTCCAGAGCTTACAAATCAAGAGGATGAGTTTAGTGTGGTGAATAATCACTACCCTAGTCTGAAAATAGGGTTTTATGATTAAAGATGGAGGTTAGAGTCTAGGGTTTATAAAAATACCTTTAGAAGTGGAATTTTTATGGAATAATAAGCTTGTGTAGACAAAATATAGAGTGATCCAAGTATTGGTTGTGAGAGTTTGGGTTTGGAGATAGAAGAAACTAGAGACCCCTATGGTAGCCAAGGCCTAAGGAGGCATAATTCTGACTGAGATAGTTAGTTTTGAATCATTTTTTTCCAAATGACCTATACCCCACTTTGACATATGCTTTAACTAAGCCAAAAATTTATCTAAACATGTGGTTAGTTTTGGGTAAATGTGTTTATCCTAGGAGAAAAGCTCTAATAGACCGTTTTATAGACCTACAAGCTTTGCATTCATTTTATGAAGGAACTATGACCAAATAAGGAAACCAATGTTTTTGTGGTTTTTGATAAGTTGAATTATGTTGAGTTAACTCTAATGGAGAGGTCTTAGGTTTAGATTTGGTGGCTTGTGCCTTTTATTCTAAATTTTGTATTTGTAAAAGCTATTATAGCTCATTGAGGATAGTTTGGTGATAAGATGGTCTTGTACTGATATTTGAAGGAACCTAGTTAGTTTTAGTAAATAATTTTCAAGTTGTTAAAGGTGGCTTGAAGGCTTGAAAAAAGATTAAAACTGTGATTGTTGTGTGGATGTTTGATGGCTTAAGGAATTTTGTGTTTTGAGGAATAAATAATGAGTGAAAGATGAGAAAACAAACAAGGATGATTTGCTGAAGATTGAGTTTGGTCAAACTGAGATTGTAGAAGGTATTTTTTTCTTCCTTTACTTGCATAAAAATACTACTAAGCCTATATTCATATGTAACCTACAGGCAGCAAGAAAAAACATCCACACAACCACCACAAGTTTAACCGGCATCTTAATGATATAGTTTAGAGTGTCCTTGAGATAGCCAGCACAAGAAAGAAGGTCAACCATGCACACATAATGATCAATTGTAGGTGTAATACAATACTACTTACTCATGTGATTTAAATATGTACAACCCTCATCCACTAAACCTCCATGGCTGCATGCACAAAGAATACAAACAAAGTGTAATGTTGCAGAATTGCACATAGGGGGCAATTCATCATTTTTGCATCTTGCCTAGCATCTATGACACCTTTGGAACATTAATGAAAAAATCCCATGAGATAGAATTTTGTGATTCTGGCTTCATGCAAACACATGGTGAAATGGCAAAAGCCTGACAAGGCATTTCCCTAAAATCTAGGCCTTGGATGCCTATGCGATGCGTAGACGTCTACGCAATGTGCTAACATCCTAGTGGTTTTCCATGTTTGAAACAATGAATCTAGAACATTGACCCTTGTGACACATGTCCTAGCAATTAGGTCTCAAGTGAAACAGCTCTATGCCACCCTTTCATGCATTAAAAACTCTTTTTTGGCCCTCATTTTGAGGTTGGAAGCTATCAATTCAAGCATTCTCACCACTTGCTCTAGTCTTGGGTAAGTTCTATCCTTGAGTAGCGGGAATTTCACTGGTGAAGCCATGCAAGACTACGGTCCCACCAATAGCTACTAGCTCTCTAGTAGCTACCAACTCTCAAACAAGCACATTGTGGTGCGCCCGTGTGCTCAGGAAGAGGGTCTTGACCCATGGGTAATGCTCTCTCCTTATCACTCCTTCCTACTAGTTCATTTACTAATTTTTGGTGTGGGCTCTACTCTAAAGCGGGTTTTGTTTTCACCACATGCTTTTTTATTTCCTTTACACTCTCTACCCAACTTGGTTGTCCGTGGAGGTGGGAACAACAATATGGGGGTTTGACTGAGGCAGGCCCCTATACAACCACAACCTTTTCCCCTTACTATTTTGTGTGTAGGTTATGAAAGGAAGCTTGGAATAAATGTTCAGACGCATGAAAGTGATCTTGTTTCAAGTTCCCTTGTATTCTTCTTTAGTTCCTAGCTTTCTATTGATTTCTTGATTCTTCACATCTTCTGGTCCGAGTCAAGAAGTGAGACTCCATTTCATTGGCTTAAGCTCCTGATTTCTTTGCATCTTAGGACACCAATGCATCTTGTAGGTGATAGTGTGTTGTGCTACCATTGTAGAACCACACTAACATCTTTTGGCCGAGAGCTCTTTAGCTGGATATTAGAACTTAGAAGTATCTATGTTTCAGATCCTGAACCTACTTTCTCACTTCTCTTCACAATTTCATTGATCCATTTAGTTTGAGGCTTATAAGGGTTGTTTGTTCCCTTGCGATCTCTGGAGAAGAAAGAGACCCGTGTGCAGCGAATCCCTCTTATATCACATTTTGGTGAACCCGACGTGAACCGTTAGATCTATTTTCATAATGTTGTCTAGCTATAATGAGTCTTTTTCTAAACAAGATTTTGATATGCTCAAAGATGCTCTAGATGATTTCTTAGATGCACTCTCCCCTATCTATAAATCTTCAAAATAAACTTCGGCTGAAGAGTTGGTAAATGTGGTAGTAGTTTTTGTGGTTCCTCCAAGCCCTAAGAAACCCTTCATCTATGTGACCCCAGCTAAGCCATTCCCTAGAAAGGACTATTCCATTTATGGGATTTCCGATCGTAGCCATCCATCAGACTTATATTCAAGATTTGCGAAGGCTACTAATTCTACTTCTTATAATTTTATCAGACACACATACCCTATGAGGAGAAACATACAAAACTTAGAACAACAAGCTATTGTTCCTACATTGTAGCTAGATCAAACTCCTACTTCTTTACATTTGTCTCAACCTGACCTTCCTCCAACTCCTAAACCCATGACCAAAGCACCAGGTGATTATGATATTGTCGAGCAACTTTGTGTTACTCCAGCTAAGATCTCACTTTGGGATTTGCTTTAGACCGCTCTGTTTTATCAAGAGATGTTGCAAGAAGCCTTACAAAAAATTCTCTTACCTACCTCGACTAGGCCTATAGACATTCATGTATTGATGGCACATATTCGAGTAGATTCATTGAATATTACATTCCACCTGCAAGAACCCCCACCTCTGGATGTGCAGAAACAAGCAAAACCTGTGATGATCATAGTAAACTTTAACAACATCGGTATTAGACATACCCTCATCGACACTGGTTCAACCCTCAATGTTTGTGGTATAGATCTACTACCTAAAATCAAGGTTGATTCATCCTCCTTAACGACTTCTTCCTTATATATTTGTGGGTTTGATAACATTGGTAACCAAGCTCTAGGAACGGTAATGTTACCTTTGTAGTTGGGCCCCGTTACTTTTCCTACGTTAGTCTACGTAATGCCCGACCTATTACCATACAACCTTCTTCTAGGAAGGCCTTGGATTCACGATATGGGTGCAGTAACTTCTACCCTACATCGTTCCTTGAATTTTATTGCTAACAATTGAGTGGTTATGGTTGAAGTAGATCCAGAAGTTGTACACCTTTGTTTACTAGTTGTTGCTAGTCATAATTCAACTATTTCCACCCTTAATAATTGCATTCCTTCCTTAACCACTGACGCTATGGCCTGTTCCTCGTTGATACCTACCACATAAGTTATTCATCGAGTAAGTATCAACTGAGACGAACCACCTAAGATAGAAAAATGTGAATCACCTCCATCTTCTCCTTCATCTCCCAAAGCGAATGATTTCTTAGGTGATGATTGGGGTTCCTTGAAATTCTATAAATTCTTCACAGTGGAGTACAAGTCAGACCCCTCCAATATAGAATTCTCGGATTCTACCAACAGGAGGACAAGCAACCCTCCCATTGAAGAAATGAAGTATGATCTCATCTAGGAGACCACTCCTCCGAGGGAGAATGACTCTATCTCTGAAAATAAGGTTGATGTTTGTGAACAGAGTAAGGGAATTGGGACCGCTCCCATAGAAAATTTTGATGTCCATTGGTGGAACGAGACACTCTACGTAGAGCCACCCCCTCCTGAAACTCTACAAGCTCATTACGGATTCGTTTATGAACTCTCTTCTCGATATAGCTATGGGTAGAAAGGACTAGGATGTATCGAGCAAAGAATGCAAGTCCTTATCCAATTTAAGCAACGACACTTCCATTTGGGTTTGGGATGCCCCATTGAGCAGTCTTGAAAAAAACCTTGGTGGAATGTTAATATGATTTTGGCTGAACCATTGAGTTTCATCCATCCTAAGTTGATAGAAGAAAGAGGAAAGGTCGAGAAGGTCCCTATAGATGTCTTCTCTTTGGATGAAGCATTGAGGGAATTTCTAGGTGCTTATTCTATTACCTCCTTATCATCACAAGAAACGATTCACATATTACTTACACAAACAAGCATACTTTAGAGAATCCATTTTGAATATTGACGAGGAGGACTCACTATCTAACATCAGCGATGATGTTTCGATATCCCATCCCAAGGACCATAGTTCCCTCCTTAAAGGGGATACTATCAAAGTCCCCGTGGATGCAAAATCTTCAGAGAAAGTAATCAAGATCGAGAAGTGCCTCTTTTTTGAGGAAGCGGATGAACACTCAACTCTCTCACATGCTTACCCTGATATCTTTACTTGGACGTATGAAGTCCCAGTATTGATGAATCTATAGTGGTCCATAATATTGTTCTATGTCTCGATGCCAAGCCCGTTAAGCAAAAAAATTGAAATATCAATCCTAGGGTAGGTTTAATGGTCAAGACCAAGATAGAGAAGCTATTGAGAGAAAGCTTTATCCATCCCATTGACTATTCTCCCTAGATTTTGAATATAGTCATTGTTAGCAAACCTGACAATCCTATTCATATATGCATTGATTTTTCGGGACCTTAACAAGGCTTCTCTTAAAGATGATTTTCTATTACCTAATATAGATATGATTGTGGACTTGACCATAGGCCATGCATTGTTATCTTTTATGGATGGCTTCTCGAGTTATAATCAGATCCATATTAATCTAGATGATTAATACAAGAAAACCTTTACTACCCATTGGGGGACTTTCTGCTATGTGGTCATGCTCTTTGGATTAAAGAACACAGGAGTGACTTATCAACGAGTGATGACCTTGATATTTCATGATTTTATCCATAAAATCTTGGAAGAATATGTCGATGACATCTTGGAAAAACCTATAAACCATCAAGATTATGTGAAGAATCTTCATCTATCTTCGAAAGGCTTTGAATTTACAAGATGAGACTCAATCCCCATAAGTGTGTCTTCGGCATTGACGCTAACAAGCTTCTTGGGTTTATAGTCTCTTATCATGGAATCGAAGTTGACACAAATAAGATTGGTGCCATTGTTAACATGTCTCTACCAAGGAACATCATCGAGTTACATAGTCTACAAGGGAAGATTCAGGTAATTCATAGATTCATATCTCAATTGGTTAACCGTACCCTTCCTTTCACCCATCTCCTAAAGAAGGATGTTTTCTTTATATGGGATGAGGAATGTTAGAGAGATTTTGAATCCATCAAATCTTATTTGACCAATCCCCTTGTATTGATGTTGGCTATGCAAGATAGACCTTTCCTGCTTTACCTTGCTGCTTCACCATATGCTTTGGCAGCCCTGCTGGCTCAGTATGATGATGCAGGGAGAGAGAGAGTAGTTTACTACATTAGTCACATCCTTGTTGATTGTGAAACCCATTTTTCATCCATGGAGAAGTAGTGTCTTTCCCTTGTGTTCACTACACATAAGCTGAGGCACTATCTCCTCCATGCTGAAACTCACGTCATAGTAAAAACAAATCTTTTGAAATATCTTTTTTCTAGCGCCAACCTTGTTAGGAGATTAGTGAAGTAGGTTATGTTGCTTTTTGAGTTTGATATAAAATTTGTCACTTAGAAATTGGTAAAAGGACAAGTGATTGTGGAACAATTGGAAAATTCTCCCTTGCCTCACTCCTTCCCTGAGTTGGACCTATTCCCTGATGAGAATATCTTCACAATCAACCATGACCTCGCATGGAAAATGTACTTTGATCGATCAAGCTGTCAAACCAGTTTTGGAGCGGGTGTGGTCCTGATATCCCCTGAAGTTAAACCAATCCCCCTATCCTTTCGATTAGATTTTCCCTGCACCAATAATATCACCGAGTACGAAGTTCTTATTGTTGGTTTGCATGTCACGATTGCGTTGAAAATTAAACATCTTCGTATACTGGGTGACTCTGAACTTATTGTGAATTAGATCATGGGAACTTGTCAAGCTAAACAAAGTAGGTTGTCTCAATATCGAGACCTCGCTTGGTCCTTGCTTAATCAATTTTCCTCTTTCATAATAAACAACATTCCTAGGCAAGAAAATAGACATGTGGACGCCATGGAAAGCATTGCTTCCTTGGTACCTTCAAAGGAGGATACAAAGGAATATCACTTTGTGGTTTAGGTCGTGTGAACCCACGCCCGAGTCTCTAGTTTTCCATCATACAGATTTGAGAGAGTAGTTCTCTAGCATCTATAATTATGTAAAGAATAGAAACTTACCTGATGCTGGGATGAAAAACAATCGCACCCGTATACTAAATATTTCAGCCCGTTATTGCATCTTATCTGATGTTCTTTATCGAAAAGTGTATAATGGCTTGCTACTAAGATGTCTCACTAGAGCAGAAATACCCCTTTCCCTTAAAGAATCCCATCTGGGCTCTGGGGGTGGACATTTCAGTGGTAGATCCGTAGTGAGCAAACTAATACACATGGGGTACTACTGCTAGACGATGGAACAAGATTCCTTCAGTTTCATCAAGAAGTGCCTTCAATGTCAACAACATAGCCACCTTATCCACACTCCTACTTAGGAATTGAAAAATCAAACTTCTCCTTAATCGTTCGCGAAATGGGGGTTGGACATTATTGGGAAAATATCACCTCCTTCTACCAAAGAACATACCTTTATTATCACCGCTATAGATTGTTTCACAAAATGGGTTGAGTTTATTTTTCTCTGATCCATGAGTGCTGAAACTATCTATAGCCTCCTATTGAACATCATTTCTTGATTTGAACTGCCTGCTACACTTGTTTTTGATAATGGTACACCATTTAAAAACAAGGAAGTAAAGCAGTTCCTAGAAAAATTTCATATTCAACATAGGTTTTCTACATTATATTATCTACAATCTAATGGCTGAGTAGAAGCTTCTAACAAAACGCTTGAGCTAATTCTTCATAAGATAGTTAATAAACATGATATGGATTGGCATATTCAGTTAAGATATGATTTTTGGGCTTCTCACACGAGTGTTTGCATGGTGACAAGAATGATTCCCTATAACTTCATGTATGCCCTATCATCTACTATTGTAGTTGTTGATACTTCTATGACTATAGATGTAGTTTCTTCTGTTTCAGTGTAGTAGGATCTAGTTGATCATCCATCATTGGAGGTTTTTATTTAGTCTTCACCTACTTTGACTTCTTCATTTGTTGAGGTCCCACTTGATTCTATGGAGACATCTTGGGCTACACCCACTTCACCTTCAGAGATTTCTTTCATTCAGCCTCTTCCCTCTCACTTCTTTTAGGTGATGCAATTTCTTTAGTTCTTTTCGAGCTACTTCATTCTAGGGGGGATCTGTGGTCTCTTTCTTCCTCTCTTTTGGGGGGGTTCTTTCATGTATCTTTGTGATGGATGGTGTCCTTGGGGGGTCCTATGGATTCCTCCATCTTTCATCACTTATTTTCTCTTTCCATTCTATTTTGGGGAAGAGTTTTGTTCCCATTGGGTTTTCTCCTTTACCTCGGTTAGTTTAGTTTGCATTGAATTTGTTCTTGGGTACCTGATCAGGCCTTTGTTGTTGGCACCCATCTTTGCTTTCATGCATCTTTTTTCTAGTGTTTTAGCTACTTCCTAAGTTCATCTTAAGGGGGGGTGTTAGAGTAATAATTTATTCCACTTAATTAATTTAATCATACTGGTTAATTAATTAAGTCACTTATTCCTTTAGGTTGCTTAAGCTAAACTTAGGCACATTAATAATTATTTATTAATTATTAAGTGTGCACACTAGGGTTTCATTTAGGGTTTCCAATTTTTAGGTTTTCTTGATCTCCTCATAAGGATTGATCACATTGTAATTATCATATTATTCAATAATCATTATTCTAGTTTTGAGTTTGCACATATTTTCTCTGAGGGTTTACAGAACATCTCTTGTTGTTTGTTTTGAATATCTATTGCATGTGATAGGTGATTGCTTGCAGGTGATTCTTAGGGACTATGAACTTGGTTTATCAACTTCTACACAACCAACTAAACCCTTAACCATAAACCCTTAACCCTAAACCATTCAACCCTAAACCCTTCAACCTTCTACCCTATACCCTCAACCAGATACCCTCTACCATCGACCCTATTCCCTCAAACTCAAACCTTAAGCCCTCATACCCTAGAAACCATCAACCCTATAGGTCATCCACCCTGATCCCTCAACCCTATACCCTCAACCCCTATCACTTTCTCTCTATCTATACTTATCACATCTCCCTCCCTCCCTTCCTCCTACCCTCCCTAATTGTCTCAATCAATCGTCTCCCTTTTTATGCGTACCTCTCATTCAATCAATCCCTACCACCCTCTCTCACTCCCTCTATCCATCTCTCTCTATGTCCCTCCCACTATATCCCACTTTCTCCCACTCCCTCTCTCCCCCTCTCTCTCATGTCTCTCCATCCAATCTCCCCTCTCTCTTAGGTCTCTCCCTCTAGCAGCCTACCTAGGTAACTCTCTCTCTATCTCTCTCCCCTCTCTCTATCTATCCCTTCCACCCTACATAGATAAGTCCCTCTCACTCCACCCCCCTCTTTCTCTACCTCTATCAGGTCACTCCCTTCCCACACCCTCTCCCTCTCTCAGATATCTCACTCACACTCCCTCTCTTTCACACTCCCTCTCACTACCTATCTCTCAAGTCTCTCCCTCTCACCCCCCTCACACTCTCAAGTCTCTCCCTTTGACACCCTACCTACATAACTCTCATTTTCTCTCCGTCTCTCTCTCCCCCCTCTCTCTCTCTCCATCTGTCTCAATTCTCTCTATCCCACCCCCGCTTCCTCTCTCCCTCCCACCCTGCCTAGCTAATTCCCTCTCACTCCAACCCCTTCTCTCCCACTCCCTCTCTCGTAATCTCTCACTTCCACCCCCTCTCCATCTCTCTAGACTCTCTCTCTCTCTAAATTCTCCCTCCCTCTAAAGACATACATAAATAAATACATACAAGCATAATACATATGTACATATAATCCTACATCCATACAAGCATACATACATACATGAGTAGATATAATCTTACATACATACAAACAATATATATGCATTGATACATTCATGCATATGTACATACATACAAGCATACATGTACATAAAAAAATATAAATATATCAGCATACATTCAATATATTGGCATTTAACATAAACGAGGACATAACATGAGCATTTTATAACGTGCTCACATTATGTCTTAGTCGACATGTTTCTCGTAGAAGCAAAAACAATGTCAAAACTGAAATATAATGTGAGCGCGTTATAGTGTGCTCATGTTATATCTTGTTGTGGGAATTCCCAAGCCTTAGGTTTGTTATTTCCCTTGGAATACCAACCCAAAGGCTTGGAAGGAATTCCCAATGACCAATGATGTGTTTTTAAAAAATCTACCATATTTCACATAATCGAGTTTGTGCTCACCGTCAGGATTGCACGTGGTTCAATATCGAAAAAATTGAACACATGGGTAATGTTGGGTTCTCTCTTAGCTATCCAACGATGTAATTTTTTTCACTTTCTGAAAATTTTAAGTGTTTCATCCATAATTTATTTTATTTGTATGTCTTTTTTTTGCCAAAAAGAAGTGTTTGGTAATTTTTTTGTTATAAATTAACCGTTCATTGAATTTTCAAATAAATTGTTTTTTTATAAACTGGACTCCATTCTAAAATTTTTAAAATATAAAAAATAAAAATTTAGCTAGTTTCCAAAATTTGTAGGGGTAGCACGAGCAAAATTCTATTTTTCAGGAAATGTCCACTTCAAAAATTTGTAAAAAATCAAATATTCATTAAAAAATTATCAGAAAAATCGTGCATCAACTACAACTGTTACCTAACTTCTAACCATTGTGATTTTAAAAATACTAAAAAAAGGTTCACCGTACGAGGGTTGTAGAAGATTTGCTATGTTATGTTTTTCTGACAACAACAACACCAATTTGTGTAAATCCCTCTTTTCAACCCCTTAATATCAACCATTCTAAAAATAAATTAGTATTTTAGAGAGTAGACTCGGAGCACTTTGATCCTTTTTTTTGTTCCATCTAAATTTTTTGAGTGTAACTATCCTCAATTTCATGTCCAAGGTCAGTATTTCTTGATTTCAAAAAAAATTTGTCCACTTAAGTCCCCTTTTTGGGAACCATCTTGGTGCACTTACCCATGTATGCAAAATGTGGAAACATAGACAAGGCATGTGAATTGTTTGAAAGAATTCTTGAAAGAGATACCATCTCATGGAATATGATGATTGCAGGATATGCAAAAAATGGATTTGCTGAAAAGGCTTTAGAAAATTTCAAGCAAATGTAATTAGTAGGTGTGAAGCCAAATTCCACAGCCTATGCCATCATCCTCCATGCCTGTGCCAAAATGGGAGCTTTGGAGAAGGGTATGAACATCCATCAGAACATAATGGATGGGGGATTTTTGTTAGATATTATGGTTGGAAATTCTCTGTTAGACATGTATGCAAAATGTGGAAACATACATAAGGCACGTGAACTCTTTGATGGAATTCCTCAAAGAGATGTCATCTCATGGAATGCAATAATTGTAGGATATGCACCAAATGGATTTTGCAAGGATTCTCTCAAAATATTTGAATTAATAAAGCACTCTAAAACATATCCTAACATTGTAAGCTTTATGTGATATAAGAGGGATTCACTGCACACAGGTCTCTTTCTTCTCAAGAGATCACCAGGGAACGAACTTCCCTTATCCGAAAGTAGGTTCAGGATTCGAAAGAGCAAGACTTCTAAGTTCTAATATTTGGTTGAAGAGCTCTCGACCAAAAGACGTCAGCACGGTTCTAGGATGCCAACACAATGCGTTGTCATCTAAAAGATGCGCTGGTGTCCTAAGCTACAAAGAACTCAGGAGATCAGGCATTGAAACATAGTATTACTTCTTGACTCAGACCAGGAGATGTGAAGAATCAACCAATCAACATAAAGCTAGGAACTAAAGGAGAATACAAGGGAACTTGAAACAAGATCACCTTCATGCATCTGAACCTTTATTCCAAGCTTCCTTTTGTAACCTGCACACAAAATACCAAGGGGAAAAGGTTGGGGTTGTATAGGGGCCTACCTCAGTCAAACCACCATATTGGTGTTCCCACCTGCACAGACAACCAAGTTGGGTAGAGAGTGTGAAGGAAATAACAAAGCATTTGGTGAAAACAAAACCCGATTCAGAGTAGAGCCAACACCACAAAGTAGTAAATGAGCTAGAAGGAAGGAGTGATAAGGAGAAAGATCATTACCCATGGGTCAAGACCCTCTTATAGAGCACACAGGCACACCACAATGTGCTTGTTTGAGAGCATGTAGCTGCTAGAGAGTTGGTAGCTACCGGGGGGACCTCAATCCAGCATGGCTTCGCTAGTGAAAGTGCTCCTACTCAAGGATAGAACTTACCCAAGAATAGAGCAAGTGGTGACAATGCTTGAATTGATAGCTTCCAACTTCAAAATGAGGGCCAAAAAGGAGTTTTTAATGCATGCAAGGGTGGCACAGAGCCGTTTAACTCGAGACCTAACCACAAAATTCGTTTCACAAGGGTCAAGGTTCTAGATTCATTGTTTCATACTTGAAAAACAGCCAGGATGCTAGTGAGTCACGTGGACGTCCATGCGCCATGCAGTCATCCAAGGCCTAGATTTTTAGGAAATGCCTTGTTAAGCTTCTTTTGTTTCCCCATGTGTTCGCATGAAGCCAAAATTATGAAATTTTGTCTCATGGGATTTTGTCATTAATGTTCCAAAGGTGTCATAAATTCTAGGAAAGATGCAAAAAAGTGGAATTTCCCCTAGGTGCAATTCTGCAACATTACATTTTTCCCCCACTTTACTAGGCTCGATTTTGGAAAAAATCAACCTCACTAAAGTAGAGAAGAAAACATTCACCCAAATTTTTGGTTTTACGGAAATGCATGCTTGGAAGCGGGATTGCAGAGGTCACCGAGGTCGAGCTAACTACTACCAAGGATGCCCCTAGCTTTCGAGCTCAACGATCAACAACACAACGATTACGAAAAATTGCTCAAAACTGTATCCTACAAAACTAGAATTTTGAGTGAGCTTCGAAAACTTAGAAGAAACTACCATGGATAGAAGAATGATTAAGAAAAAGCCATTGGTTCGAAGGAGAAAAAATGATCAAGAGGTGACTATATGCCCCCTCCTGATTTTTCCCGCAGCATGGTGGGGTAAAGTCAGGAGAAACTGGGGGGCCACAAATTTTTAGGAAAAATGGGCTCCTGGCGGGGGGCCTATATATACCTAGGTGTGCTCCTAGAACGATCATTTTCACTATTCACTACGAGCAGATTGTTGAATTTTGTGAGAGAAAATTCAGAAAAATTCTGAGCATGAGGGAGTATGAGGCACCAAGGCTAGAGAAGCTATGTGATGACATCACCATGGGCCATGAGGTCAACTAGGTAGGCTTCTTAGTCTCAATATTTGTGCCTTTTTACCCATTTTTTTTGGGTTTTTCATACTTCGAGGTGCGCAAGCGTCTAAAATGTGCATCTATTTCCTCTTTTTGTATTGTTGTTTGGGATGTGCGTTAGGGTCTCGGGTCCGCATTGTCATCTCAAGGATGCATTGGCATCGTTTAGGTAACCATGGCAGATTCAGGATGCTGCTACATCGTGCAGATGTCTACGTGGTGCACATTTTTCCTTTCGTGTATTTTCCTATCATGAGCAAGTTTCTGACTTAAATTTTTTCTACATTTTTTCAAGGATTATCTGGAGATTCGGGAGCATCCCAGAGGGTGAGCATTCAACTTCATTCATGAGCAGAGAGACCATTTATCACTGAATGAGGTCATACATTTGGAGTGGGTCAGTCTATGGAATGTATTCAACATGTCGGAGATGCGATACCATGATAGGATGCTCAACGCTCTAATGGAGCAGTGGAATGCTACTACCTCATCTTTCCATCTACCCTACAGAGAGATTACCATCACTCTCAAGGATTTCTATTGGACCTTCAAGCTCCCCATCTGCAGACAGCGGGTGGCCTTAGACAACACCTGATCGATGAGGGAGCATAGTGAGGATGTTCGGTACATCTCAGGGCAGACCGACGATGGTGACAAAACTAGTTACATATATATGCACTAGTATGACCAGGCGAAGATGACAATGTAGTTGCTATGCCAGGTGATGGTGGTCACACTTTCTTTTTGGATCACCATAGATGGGTGAGCCTCGCACCTACATGGGGACCTCATACCTATTATTAGATACATGGTTGAGCATAGGACTATTTTTTCCCAGGGGAGCAACATGCTAGTGCAGCTCTGCCAGGAGCTTGGATGGTATGTTCACTATGAGTACCGTAGTCTTACAGTGTGCACACTTTTGCAGGTGTGGGCATTCACCCACATCATGTGCACTTGTCCAGTTGGTTTTGCCTAGAGATAGTCATATGATGTCCCCATGGCCCACTAGTACAATATGACATGCTAGTGGAGTCTTAGGGATGTACATTTTTTGAGGCTGTAGTTTGATACTATCATTGCAGGATAGGTTCATCGGAGACCCCACTGCTATTTTAGGTGGGTTGATGACAACAAGTTCCTTAGGACCCTACAATGGGACCATTTTCTAGTGGGTCACCATGATTATATTATTATACCCTCTAACTAGAGTCAAGTCATATGGAAGCTTGGCCGTGTATAGACCATACCACCCAACGTGCCCACATACACCAGGCCGTACTGCAATGCAATGAGGGTGGGTGACCTCCCTTGCCCTTCTATCACAAACATCATCTTTTTGGATGATGATGAGCTCAATCATGATCTACTGGCCATGGCGGCAATGGATAATGTCAGGGTAGCAACTTATTTTACTCGGTGGTGGGAGACGCATCGTCCTACTCTAGTCTTCGGCGAGGGTGCTCTAGGAGGGGACCTTGGCCCATCGGAGGATGAACCCCACCAATCTCCACAAGATAGGAGGAGAGCCCACTAGTAGAGTAGTACAGAGGAGGAGGAGGAGGAGGAGTGGTTGGCACCCATGAGGCCGCAACGATGAAGAAGATCAGATCCCCCTGAGCTGCTCCCATTTAATCAGTGTCACCATCCTCCACTATCCTAGTAGCAGCGACACTTGCATCTCCTAGGGTGGACACTGATACCAGCAATGCAAGCCCTAGTGTCGACCCACACACTGATCCCACATGACAGCTAGGGGATCCAGGTATACATAGTGCATTATTGTTACTTTCTTTCTTTTCATATTTCTTCTTATGCATCCTTTTATTTATATGCACATGCCATGTGATGGTGATCCCCCTCTCTCTCTTTGTGATTGTAGAGGATGCGTAGGAATGGACTAAGCTTATGGCTCAGTGTATTTTAGGGGTGGCCCCTACTGTATTGATCTAGGGGATGGTCATACAGGCTTATTGACCTTTTTTAGTTGTTGGGAGGCATGCCTCCACTTTTGAGTTGGTAGTCCATCTACGAACCTAATATGAGGAGTGAGGTGCAGGGGTGGTGCAACTAACTATGGAGTTGACAACCACTAGGGGTCGGGGAGATCAATTTTTGAGGGAGCTACAGAGGAATACAACGAAGATGAGGGTTGAATATTGAGGGTTTAAGGTTGAGGGTTGAGGGTTGAGGGTATAGGGTCAAGGGATTAGGGTTGAGAGATTAAGGGTTGAGGGTCTAGGGATTAGGGTAGAGACTTTTCTTGGATTTAACAATGTAAGGGTTGATGGATTAGGGTTTAAGGTAGAGAGTATTGGGTTGAGGGTAGAGGGTTTTAAATTTTAGGGTTTAAGGGTTGAGGGTTGAGGGTCAAGGGTTTAGAGTTGAGTGTTTAAGGGTTTATGGGTCAAGAGGGTTGAGGGATTAGGGTAGAGAGTTTACTAAGTCAGTTTAAGGCTTGGGGGATTAGTGTTGAGGGTAGAGGGTAGAGGGTAGAGGGTAGAGGGTTTACGGCTTAGGGTTTAAGGTTTTAGGGTTGAGGGTTGATGGATTAAGAGGTTATAGAGTAGAGGGTATAGGGGTTGAGAGATTAGAGTTTAAGGGTTGAGGGTTGAGGGATTTGGGTTTATTTGTTGAGGGTTAAGGGTTTACCTGGTTGAGGGTAGAGGGTTTAGGGTATAGGTTTGAGGGTATATGGTTGAAGGATTAGGTTCAGGATCCAATGTAAGGGGTAGAGGGTATAGGGGTAGATGGTTTAGGGTTTAAGGATTGAGGGTTGAGGGATTAAGGGTTGAGGGTTGAGAATTGAGGTTTGAGGGTTTAATGTATAGGGTAGAGGGTAGAGGGTAGAGGGTAGAGGGTAGAGGGTAGAGGGTCTAAGGGTTTAGGGTTTAATGGTTGAGGGTTGAAGATTGAGGGTTTAAGATTGAGGGTTGAGGGTTGAGGGTTGAGGGTTGAGGGTTGAGGGTATAGGGTATAGGGTAGAGGGATTAAGGTTGAGGATCCAATATATAGGGTAGAGGTTATAAGGGTTAAGAGATTAAGGTTTGAAGATTTAGGGATTAGAGTAGAGAGTTTTCTTGGATTTAAAAGTGTAAGGGTTGAGGGATTAGGGTTGATGGATTAGGTTTTAGGGTAGAGAGTATTTGGTTGAGGGTAGAGGGTAGAGGGTTTTAGAGTTTAGGATTTAAGTGTTGAGGGTTTTGGGTCAAGGGTTTAGGGTTGAGTGTTTAAGGGTTTAAGGGTTGATTTTTAAAGGGTCAAGAGGGTTGAGGGATTTGGGTAGAGATTTTACTAAGTGGGTTTAAGGGTTGGGGCATTAGGGTTGAGGGTAGAGGGTAGAGGGTAGAGGATTGATGGTAGAGGGTAGAGGGTTTACGAGTTAGGGTTTAAGGGTTTAGGGTTTAGGGTTGAGAGATTAAGAGGTTATAGAGTAGAGGGTATAGGGGTTGAGAGATTAGGGTTTAAGGGTTGAGGGTTAAAGGTTGAGGGTTGAGGGATTAAGAGGGTTTAGGGATTGAGGGATTAGGGATTAAGGGTTGAGGGTTGAGGAATTAAGAGGGTATAGGGGTTAAGGGATTAAGAGGGTATATGGGTTGAGGGATTAGGGTTTAAGGGTTGAGGGTTGATGGTTGAGGGTTGAGGGATTATGAGGATATAGGGTTTGAGGGATTAGGGTTTAGGGGTTGAGGGTTGAGGGTTGAGTGATTAAGAGGGTATAGGGGTTGAGAGATTCGGGTTTAAGGGTTGAGGGTTAAGGGTTTATGGTTAAGGGTTTACTTGGTTGAGGGTAGAGGGTTTAGGGTATAGTTTCAGGGTCCAATGTAAGGGGTAGAGGGTATAGGGGTATAGGGTTATGGTTCAAGGATTGAGGGTTGAGGGATTAAGGGTTGAGGGTTGAGAATTGAGGGTTGAGGGTTTAATGTAGAGGGTAGAGGGTAGAGGGCAGAGGGTAGAGGGTTTAAGGGTTTAGGGTGTAAGGGTTGAGGGTTTAAGGTTGAGGGTATAGGGTCGAGGGATTAGGGTTGAGGGTCCAATATATAAGGTAAATATTATAAGGGTTGATGGTTTAGGGATTAGGGTAGAGATTTTTCTTGGATTTAACGATGTAAGGGTTGAGGGATTAGGGTTGATGGATTAGGGTTTAGGGTAGAGAGTATTGGGTTGAGGGTAGAGGGTAGAGGGTAGAGGGTAGAGAATAGAGGGTAGAGGATAGAGAGTTTTAGAGTTTAAGGTTTGAGGGTTGAGGGTTGAGTGTTTAAAGGTCCCTCCCTCCCTCTCTCTCACTTTCTCTCCCACTATCTCTTTCTCTCCCACTCCCTCTCCCTCTTTCTCTCCCACTCTCTCTTTCTCTCCCACTCTTCCTCTCTCACTCTCCTTCCCTCCATCGATATCCCTCCCTCCTTCCCACCCTCCCTCTCTCTTTCTCTCCAACTCTCTCTTTCTCTCCCACTCTCCCTCTCCCTCTTTATCTCCCACTCTCCCGCTCTCTCCCTTCCTATCTATCTCCATCTCTCCCACTATCTCTTTCTAACTCCGCCCTCTCCATCCCTCTCTCCATTCCTCCCTCCCTCCCTCCCTCCCTCTCCTCTTTCTCTCCCACTCTCTCTTCCTATCCCTCTCCCTCCTCCTCCTCCCTCCCTCTACCTATTTCTCGCCACACTCTCTTTCTCTCCTCTCCTCTCTCCCTCTCCCTCCCTCCTCTCCCTACCTCTCCCTCTTCCCTCCTTCCATCTCTCCCACTCTCTTTCTCTCCCACTCTCCCTCTCCCTCTTTCTCTCCCACTCTCCCCCTCCCTATCTATCTCCATCTCTCCCACTATCTCTTTCTAACCCTCTCCCTCTCCCTCCCTCTCTCCCCCTCCCTCCCTCTCTCTCCTCTCTCTCCCCTCTCTCTCCTCTCCTCCCTCCCTCTCCCCTCTCTCTCTCTCTCTCCTCTCTCCCTCCCTCCTCCCTCCCTCCCTCTCCCTCCCTCCTCCCTCCCTCTTTCTCTCCTCTCTTTCTACCACTATCTCTCTCTCTCTCTCTCTCTCTCTCTCTCTCTCACACACACACACACACACACACACACACACACACACTCACCTCTATCTCCACTACTATAAAGGTGCATGGGAGAGATATAGAATTAGGATAGAGGTTATAGACAAAGAGGGAGAAAATAAATGTATTAAGAAAACCATATTTCATATAATGCGTACTCATTTTGAAGAAGTAGATATGTTAACGTTTTAGGAAGAAATAACTTGCTCACATTATAACATGAGCGTGTTTTTATTCCACTAAAATCGGTAAAAAAAATCAATATACCCGTGATGTCAAGGCCCACAGTTTGCATATTCTCCTAATTCTGTGCATGCTCTGAGAAAAAATAGCTTTTTGATGATATTGTGAAGTGTGCAAGAATTTTTTTCACATTCCATCACCTTTTCCATGATCTTTCTACCACCTTTGCATGAAATACAAGAGTTTCCACATTGAAAGACATATAATATCAATTGAAGTTTGAATTCCATTGAAAAATGATATACAATTGACGTTTGGAGGAGAACAAGCTTTTGAACAAGTCAAATTGTTGTGGAGTTTGAAGAAAGAAGAAGCTAAGCCTACATAATTGGGTTGAACTCCTCCATTTGAAAGTTTGGTTTTTTAGATATGTGAAGTCTTTACACATTTTCTTTCATTCTATTATGGCTTGCTTTCACTTTTGTTTGTCATTATAACCTTACATTGTCAATGCATATTTTAAATTACACAATTATATACACTTTCCAATTACCATTTTAAACTTGATGCAAAGCATCTACCAGGATCCACAAATCATCAAGGGTAATTTTGACCCTAACTTAAATTGAAGAAGATCAACGAACAAAACTCAATCAAATTTTCATCAAAATCCTTCAATTTCACTTGATTTCATATTTCCACAAAACATTATAACTTGGTTCCAACTCTTTGTCAGACTAAAAAAATAGATTAACCATCATACAATTGATTGTAACATAGCATAAAGCTGATTAGAAACTCAAAACCATTCAATTCATTCATGATTCACTAATTCAAGAACTTAATGTTGCAGCTTACATGGAAAAATAACAACAAATCATGGAAGGTAACTACCAACCTTTATCCAAACATCCAAGACACTATAATCAGCATGTTATTGATTGAAATAAACCAAATACAAATTCCTAATATATCACCAAAATTCATCCTTTGAGCATGCTTCCCATTGCAGTATTTGAAACCTGTGGTGCAGGGGAACCTACAATGATGTTTCAAAATATACTTTGGTGACAATATGTCTTAAGGTCTTTGGCTGAGTGCAATACAAGAGTCTAGAATTTTTATTAGGGATGAAGTAAAGGTTGTTGAATTAGAGTCTAGAAGTGCCTCCAAGCGAAAATAAGCCCATATGAATTTTCACCTTCACTATTATGTCAAGATAAATCACTCAAACACTACTTGTTGTTGTAGACTACATATTGAATTTTCTAACCATTATGATGTTTATCATTCTATATGTGTAGATTTGCATACTAACGATGTTTTGTAGGATTGTGGCATAGAAGCCCCACCAAAATCTTCAAGAGATTTATTATCTTAAAAATTATGTGATATAGAGGACGGCCAGATATTCTACAATACAACATGCTTGGATGGTTCATGCGAGCATTGTGGTGGCTTCCAATGTATGTCAGTATGTCTACATATGGAAAGCACAGGTGAGGTGGGACAAAAATTAGTAGAGTTTGAGAAGAACAAAAATGTGGCATGTGCTACAAAAGATGGGCCTCAAGAAAAAAGGTGTGATTTGGTTATTGAGAAGATTCCAATGTACTAGTTTATGTCCATGTTTCATGACAATATATTTTATGAGTATGCAATGCATACCCATAGAGCCCAATGGTTGGACACACAATTAGAGCTATGCAAGGACACCTTTCCAATTGGAAGCATAGTATTAGTGGTTAACTTTATGAAGAACTACACTCTACAACAACAACATGAAGTGCAGTCATAGAATTACAACTCCGCACAGGTTTCAATATTTGTGCACATAGCATTCATTTATGCATTTGATAGTACAGACGACCAAAGGTAGGTATTGAGGGAGTACCAGTTTTACATTAGTGATGGAGGGTTGAGGGGTGAGGGATAAGGGTTGAGGGTTGAGGAATTAAGAGGGTATAGGGGTTGAAGGATTAGGGTTGAGGGATTAAGAGGGTATAGGGGTTGAGGGTTGAGAGATTAAGAGGATATAGGGGTTGAGGGATTAGGGTTTAAGGGTTGAGGGTTGAGGGTTGAGGGATTAAGAGGGTATAGGGGTTGGGGGATTTGAGTTTAAGGGTTGAGGGTTAAGGGTTTACTTGGTTGAGGGTAGAGGGTTTAGGGTATAGGTTCAAAGTCCAATGTAAGGGGTAGAGGGTTTAGGGTTTAAGGATTGAGGGTTGAGGGATTAAGGGTTGGGGGTTGAGAATTGAGGGTTGAGGGTTTAATGTATAGGGTAGAGGGTAGAGGGTAGAGGGTTTAAGGGTTTAGGTTTTAAGGGTTGAGGGTTGAAGATTGAGGGTTTAAGGTTGAGGGTTGAGGGTATAGTATATAGGGTCGAGGGATTAGGGTTGAGGGTCCAATATATAGGGTAGAGGTTATAAGGGTTGAGAGATTAAGGGTTGAAGGTTTAGGGATTAGGGTAGATAGTTTTCTTGGATTTAACAATGTAAGGGTTGAGGGATTAGGGTTTAGGGTAGAGAGTATTGGGTTGAGGGTAGAGGGTAGAGGGTAGAGGGTTTTAGAGTTTAGGGTTTAAGGGTTGAGGGTCAAGTGTTTAGTGTTGCATGTTTAAGGGTTTAAGGGTTGAGAGTTGAGTGTTTAAGGTCCCCTCTCTCCCTCCTTGTCCCTCCCTCCCTCTCTCTCTCTTTCTCTCCCACTCTCCCTCTCTCTCTTTCTCTCCCACTCTCTCTTTCTCTCCCACTCTTCCTCTCTCCCTCTCCCTCCCTCCCTCACTCTCCCTCTCTCCTTCCCACCCTCCCTCTCTCTCCCTCTTTCTCTCCCACTCTCTCTTTCTCTCCCACTCTCCCTCCCTATCTATCTCCATCTCTCCCACTATCTCTTTCTAACTCCGCCCTCTCCCTCCCTCTCCCTCCATCCCTCCCTCCCTTCCCCCCTCTCCCTCTTTCTCTTCCACTCTCTCTTTCTCTCCCTCTCCCATCCTCCCTCCCTCCCTGCCTCCCTCCCTCTCTCTCTCTCTTTCTCTCCCACTCTCTCTCTCTCTCTCTCTCTCTCTCTCTCACACACACACACACACACACACACACACACTCACTCACCTCTATCTCCTCTACTATAAGGGTCCAGGGGAGAGATATAGAATTAGGATAGAGGCTATAGACAAAGAGGGAGAAAATAAATATATTAAGAAAACCATTTTTCATATAACACGTGCACATTTTGAAGAAGTACAGATGTTACCATTTTACAAAGAAATAACACGCTCGCATTATAATGCGAGTGCATTTTTTATTCCACTAAAAATGGTAAAAAAACTCAAAATACCCATGATGTCAAGGCCCATGGTTTACATATTCTCCTGGTTCTATGCGTGCTCTGAAAAAAATTAGCTTTTTGATGATATTGTGAAGTGTGCAAGCATGTTTTTCACATTCCATCACCTTTTCCATGATCTTTCTACCACCTTTGCATGAATAGATGAGTTTCCACGTTGGAAGACATATAATATCAATTGAATTTTGAATTCCATTGAAAACTGATATACAATTTAAGTTTGGAGGGGAACAAGCTTTTGAACAAGTCAAATTGTTGTTGAGTTTGAAGAAAGAAGAAGCTAAGCCTGCATAATTGGGTTGAACTCCTCCATTTGAAAGTTTGATTTTTTAGATATGTGAATTCTTTACACATTTTCTTTCATTCTATTCTAGATTTCTTTCATTTTTGTTTGTCATTATAACCTTATGTTGTCAATGCACATTTTAAATTAATCAATTATATACACTTTCCAATTACCATTTTAAACTTGATGCAAAGCATCTACCAAGATCCAAAAATAATCAAGGGTACTTTTGACCCTAACTTAAATTGAAGAAGATCAACAAACAAAAATCAATCATCTTTTCATCAAAATCCTTCAATTTCACTTGATTTCATATTTCCACAAAACATTATAACTTGGTTTCAACTCTTTTTCAGACTCAAAAAATAGATTAACCATCATACAATTGACTGTAACATAGCATAAAGCTTGTTAGAAACTCAGAACCATTGATTTCATTCATGATTCACTAATTCAAGAACTCAATGCTGCAACTTACATGGAAAAATAACAACAAATCATGGAAGGTAACTACCAACCTTTATTTAGACATCCAAGAAACTATAATCAACATGTTATTTATTGAAATAAACCAAATACACATTCCAAATATCTCACCAAAATTCATCCTTTGAGCATGCTTCCCCTTGCAGTATTCGAAACCCATGGTACAAGGGCACCTACAACCATGTTTCAAAATATACTTTGGTGACAATATGTCTTAAGGTCTTTTGCTGAGTGCAATACAAGAGTCTAGAAGTTGTATTAGGGATGAAATAAAGGTGGTTGACTTAGAGTCGAGAAATTGTAAATGGAAGTTCAAGACAAGAATCTAGAAGTGCCTCCAAGCGAAAATAAGCCCATATAACTTTTCGCCTTCCCTTTTATGTCAAGATAAGTCACACACACACTACTTGTTGTTGTAGACTACATATTGAATTGTATAACCATTATGATGTTTATCATTCTATATGTGTATATTTGCATACTAACGATGTTTTGCAGGATTGTGGCATAAAATCCCCACCAAAATCTTCAAGAGAGATCTTATCCAAAAATTTATGTGAAATAGAAGATGGCCATATATTCTACAAGACAACATGCTTGGATTGTTCATGAAAGCATTTTGGTGGCTTCCAATGTATGCTAGTATGTCAACATATGGAAAGCACAGATGAGGTGGGAGTCAGGACAAAAACTAGTAGAGTTCGGGAAGTATAAAACAACAGTTGCATAGACTTGACACAATAAGGAGTAGAGCAGACCCGAATGGTTCATTGAATTAATTTGTATGTATATACACATTGGTTCTTATTAATTTATACTTGTATGCATATTAATTTGTTTGATGCCAATGCTATCATCTTCTTTTACTTTGCATATTTTAAAGTAACATACTAAACAGTGATTGGTGTCCCCTTGTAAAAAATATAGAGATATGAGCCATCCAAGAGAATGTTAGCCAGAAAAGAAATGTAACATCCTTATTTTGATGATCTTGAAAAATCTCAATCATGATTTTAAGCCATTAGAAAAGTGTGTGCAAAGCTTTGTGAGGGACTTTCAAGTTATTCATTTGAAGTTAACCTTATCATGAGCAGCTATTATGTAAACATTATAAGAGCATCTGAAATTTCAACTTACTCTATTTATGAGAGGTGATGTGTGCAATAGGTATGTTGGAATTCATAGTAAAGATGTATGACCAGGAGTGACTAAGTTGTGAGATATGCATGCTTATCTATAAGTTCCTTCCATCTATTTTTATTTCATTTCCATTTTGGATGCTTTTTCTCTTTTACTTTATGTATTTGTAAGTAAACTACTAAAAATTGATTGATCTCTCATTGCACAAAATGCTGATTGATGAGCCATCAAAGAGAATCTCAGTAAAAAAAGAAACGCAACATCCTTATTTTGATGATCTTGACAAATCTCAATTTTGATTTCAAGCCATTATAAAAGAGCGTGTGAAGCTTAGCGAGGGAATCTGAAGTTACTCAATTGAAGTTAACCTCATAATGAGAACCTATGATTTAGACATTTAAAGAGAATCTCAAATGTATGGGTGACATTGTAAAAGATCTATGAGAACAAAGTACCTAAGACATTGTAATGAGATTTACTTACATAATGAGATTTACTCAAATATTGTAATTTTGGAGTTCATGTTTGGTGTAGTAGCACCTTGTTCTATAAATTCCTTCAATAGGATAATTTGCAAAATTTGAATTTTGAAATGTTAAAAATGTGAAAAAGGTCATGTAAAGGTCATATGTAATGTATTCAAAGTCTCAAAGAGGTCATTAGGTGATTAGAAAAGTGATATAAAGCATGTAAGGTCGAATTAGGATGTTTTAGGTGTGTGTGTGTCTATTTGTGTAGAGGAATTCAAGAAATAAAGGAACATACCTTTAAACATTCAAGAAACCCCTTAACTTGTTGATGCAGAAATTACCATGTATCGAAAAACTTAGATCCGCAATTTGTCTCAGGACAAATTCACTCCACCATGCCAAACCAAAACCCTTATTTTATGCTAGTATAAGGAGGTTTTATTGAAAGGAATGGTTCTACACCTTACCAGAACATGAAACTACCTTAGAACATCTTAAAATAACCAAAAAAAACTCAAAAGACAATCACCCAACCTCTACATGCAATATTTTATCAAACCCTAGGGTGAAACCTCATTTTTCATGCCCTTTTCCATCAAAATCTACAGGGCCAACAACATAAACCCCAGAAAAATTATTCCATTTCACTTAGAAATTTATCATCTAATCCATTAGGATCGCATTGGGCCCCTCTAGAAAAATCTCTCTTAGTATTGGCTATCTTGAACTGGTTTTCCCGTGGCGGCGGATTTTCACTTGATGGAAAAAACATTAAATGCAAGCAGTATAAAGTTGCAAAGTGGTGCAAATTTTGTTCTGCAATTTGTGTGACCAAGTGGACTTTTCCAACACATCTGAATAGGTATTTTTATGCCAAGAATGGCCCTCTTTCGCACCGAAACACGTGGAATCACTTTGAGCTACGTTCCACCGGATTGATCCCTTAAGGGTGCAAAGTGCAAAATGACTGCAAAATTCATCATGCTATTAATCGGATACCATGATCCTTATAAATTTATCATCTAATCCTATAGGACAGTGTTGGGCCCCTCTAAAAAACCCTCTCTCAGTTTCGGCTATCTTGGAGTGGTTTTCTTGTGGCGGCGAATTTTCACTTGATGGAAAAAGTGTCAAATTCAAGCTATGCAAAGTTGCAAAGTGGTGCAACTTTCACTTTGCAACTTGTGTGACCAAGTAGATTGTTCCAACACATCAAAATAGGTATTTTTACACTAGGAATGGTCCTCTTTTGCATCGAAACATGCGGAATTGCTCCGAGCTATGTTCCACCGGATCGATTCCTTAAGGGTCCAAAGTGCAGAATGATTGCAAATTTCAGCATGCTATTACTCAGATACCACGATGCTTAGAAAATTCTCATCTAATCTTACAAGATCATGTTGGGCCCCTCTACAAAAACCTCTCTCAGTTTCAGCTATCTTGGAGTGGTTTTCCCGTGGCGGCATATTTTCCCTTGATGGAAAAAGTGTCAAATTCAAGCTATGCAAAGTTGCAAAGTGGTGCAACTTTTTCTCTACAACTCGTGTGACCAAGAGTAATTTTCCAATGCATTCGAATAGGTATTTTTACATTAGGAATGGTCCTCTTTCGTACTAAAACATGCAGAATCGCTCTAAGCTATGTTCCACTGGATCGATCCCTTAAGGGTCCAAAGTGCAAAATGACTGCAAACTTCAGCATTTTATTACTCGTATACCATGAAACTTAGAAACTTCTTGTCTGATCCTACAAGATTGAGTTGGGCCCCTCTAGAAAAACCTCTCTCGGTTTCAGCTATCTTAGTGTGGTTTTCCCATGGCGACGGATTTTCACTTGATGGAAAAAGTGTCAAATTCAAGCTTTGCAAAGTTGCAAAGTGGTGCAATTTTTTCTTTGCAACTCATGTGACCAAGCAGACTATTCCAATGTGTATGAATAGGTATTTTTACACTAGGAATGGTCCTCTTTCACATTGAAACATGCAGAATCGCTCTGAGCTATGTTCCACAGGATCGATCCCTTAAGGGTCCAAAGTGCAAAATGGTTGAAAACTTCAACATGCTATTACTCAGATACCATGATGCTTAGAAACTTCTCGTTTGATCCTACAGGATTGTGTTGGGCCCCTCTACAAAAAAATCTCTTGGTTTTGGCTATCTTAGAGCGGTTTTCCCATGACGGTGAATTTTTAGTTGATGGAAAAAGAGTCAAATTCAAGCTATGCAAAGTTGCAAAGTGGTGCAACTTTTGCTCTACAACTCATGTGACCAAAATAACTAATCCAATGCATCTGAATAGGTATGTTTATTCTAGGAATGGTATTGTTTCACACCAAAACACACAGAATCGCTCTGAGCTACATTCCACTGGATCGATCCCTTAAGGGTCCAAAGTGTAAAATGGTTGCAAACTTCAGCATGCTATTACTCGGATACCATGATTCTTAGAAAATTATCATCTGATCCTATAGGATTGCATTGGGCCCCTCTACAAAAACCTCTCTCGGCTTTGGCTATCTTGGAGTGGTTTTCTCGTGGTGGCGGATTTTCAGTTGATGGAAAAAGCATCAAATACAAGCAGTACAAAGTTTCAAAGTGGTGCAAATTTCTCTTTGCAACTCGTGTGACCAAGCGGAATTTTCTAACGCATCCAAATAGGTATGTTTATGCTAGGCATGGTCCTCTTTTGCACTGAAACATGCAGAATCACTCTGAGCTATGTTCCACTAGATCGATCCCTTAAGGGTCCAAAGTGCAAAATGGCTACAAACTTCAGCATGTTATTACTCACATACCGTGACAATTAGAAACTTCTCATTGGATCCTATAGGATTTCATTGGGCTAGTCTAAAAAATTATCTCTTAGTTTTAGCTATCTTGGAGTGGTATTCCAGTGGTGGCAGATTTTCACTTGATGGAAAAAGTGTTAAATTCAAGTTGTGCAAAGTTGCAAAGCGGTGCAACTTTCACTCTGCAACTCATGTGACGAAGCAGATTATTCCAACGCATCCGAATAGGTATTTTTATGCTAAGAATGGTCCTCTTTCATACCAAAACATGTGGAATCACTCCGAGCTACATTCCACTAGATCGATCCCTTAAGGGTCCAAAGTGTAAAATGGCTGCAAAATTCAACATGCTATTACTCGAATACCGTGATGCTTAGAAAATTCTCGTCTGATCCTATAGGATCACGTTGGGCCACTCTACAAAAAACTCTCTTAGTTTTGGCTATCTCGGAGTGTTTTTCCCATGGCGATGGATTTTCACTTGATCAAAAAAGTGTCAATTCAACCTGTGCAAATTTGCAAAGTGGTGCAACTTTCATTTTTCAATTCGTGTGACCAAACTAACTGCTCCAATGCATCCCCATAGGTAGGTTTACTCTAGGCATGGTCCTCTTTCACACCCAAACATGTGGAATTCATCCGACTTGCATTCAACCGGGTTGATCCCTTATGATGGAATGCAAAACATTGGAAAAGAGAAACATACAAACAACGGTTGACAAGTTTGAGTATTCCACACAAAAAATGTATGATCATTGGTGCAGAGCACCTTGTTCCTCCATTTGATGAAGAAGGTCTAGTTTAGTGGTTTTAGTGATTATCTGATGGTGAATAGGTTGTTGTGGGTATTTTGAGCATGCTTTGTCTTGAATAAGGTCAATTAAGACCATGAGGTATGTTTTAGGGTGACTTTTGATTCTAGTGATAAAAAATGTGAAAATTTTAATCTTGCACTAGAAGTTGTCTTTGTAGCTTTTGAAGGAAAAATTGTGAATTTGTATATGATTGTGAAAGAATGGAGTTTTTTTGATGTAATAAGGCTATTTGTATGCCATTTGTGTGGGTTTAGAGGTCATTAGGTGTACTCATTAGGTTGGAGGAGTCTAAAGTTGCAAATTTGTAAGTTGCTTAAAGCAACAAATTTGAAATGCAACGGTTACTTGTTTTGAAAGTTGGTTTTTAGTTAGTTGAGGGCATGGATTAGTTAGAGAAGGGTGTAAAAAACTATGTTAAGCCTTGAGAGGCTCGAATGGAGGTTGTTGATGAAATTTTGGAGAAGATCTAATAAGAATTATTCACATTGTTATCTGTTTTTTAGATTTTTGATACAAACTTGTTGATCCCGTACTTGGTACGACCTCTAGCTTTTAGATAAAGAACATATTGGAATCTTTTTATGAATCATTTCATGGAATTCCAATTGTGATTTTTTTTTTTCTTTTAGATAAATTTGTTTAGCATCAATCAATTAATATTCAAGACAAATCATGAAGGATAACAATGATCAATGCTAGGGCTAACCAATTAATAATTATACACGTGAATAATTCAAGCATGTACATGTCAATACGAGAAGCATAAGTACTCAAAAACACGCAAGCCTCAAAAATTATACACACGAATACATAGTATACACAAATTAATACAAAGTATATGCATGAATACAAGGTATACACATGAAAACACGTAAGCCGCAAAGTATACGCTTGAATGCACGTAAGTCACAAAGTATACACATAAGTTGTAAAGTATACACTTGAATACATGTAACTCATATCTATTGAACCATGAATTTAGAATGCAAATATGGGCAGGCATCGATAAAAGATATTTGTATTAACCAAATAGCCATGTAGGCATACATCAATATATGTCGGTATTAGTATGAAATATATGTACAAAATAGCCATATAGACTTATGAGAATCCCATATAGGCATACAATGTCAAATATGTCCAATTAAAATATGTACAAAACAACCATGTAGGCATACAAAAAAGGGCTCTGGAATCAAAATTCATTGCTCTCCATGCCCTGGAAATAAATTATTTTCCTTTCCTTTTCGATCAGATGGTGATAGGTCTATCACTCATTTTTGCTGCGCTCGAGGAGTGCTCCTGCTGCTCCTCCTAGTGTTTAGTTCATGGTGAAGTTTTAACTATTACAATAAGAAGTAAAGACATGAATATATGGAAATTACATTATAAAAAATGATATATTTGAAAAAAAATCACTTACCGCCATCTCATGATCTCTCCACGGGAGAGATATTCTCACCTCATGCTTAGGCATGCTCAAGCCCTGTATAAACCATACAAATAGAAATTAAATTACATGAATCAATAATGGTTTGATTTTTCACTAACTAACATCTATAACACCAAATGCAAATGTAAATTTACTAATTTTCCTCATACATCTCCTATCAGAGCCGTCGAGGATTGTATAGCAAATGACAGACCAATATCCATTGCCCTCATCACATTCGTAGGTGTTTTTGCTTGCATCATCTAAAAATAAAACAACAAATTATTCAGCGTAATCAACGATATGCATATAAACTACACAAATCTATTAAGTACTTGATTCATTAGTTAAAATATTTATCCTATTACCTCCATGTAGGTTTGAGTAAATCCACCACCATTGGGAAGTGTTCCATCAAAACCTCCAATATTAGTCTGTTCAACATCCAAAATCACATATTAAATTACCATTTGTAAAACAATGCTATTAACATTCAATAAATTTATAATTGTTTGCTAGTTACATACCCTAGCGATAGGTGTACTACAAAAATAAGTTGGTGGGGGCCCGGTGTATCCAGTCTCAACACTGTAACCTTGCGATTTTATTAAAATCATAAAACATTTTTAGTTAATCTTGCATTTCAAAATCAAAATTTAATAAATTAAATTCAATGACCATGCACTAAATTTTACCTGACCATCAATTCAATATGCCTCATGCAAAATGTCAGCTACCCTCTCCATCTCCATAGTTGTAGACGGATCCTATGTACTAGTCCCCTGAGTGTCGGTGGGGTCATATAAACAAGTAGCCCCACAAGATTGACACACATGTGTTCGACGACCACCACTCGAAGACTCCCCTGGATGGCATTGTAGAATAGCCTGGCTAGTATGATGGATGAAACTCTGGGTGAAAGTGTTGATCACCTGAAATGTCTCTACATCAACACTTTCCTTTGTGATAGAAGGCATAACAACGTGCTTGTGAGGTGGCCTAGCGAGATCTCGTCTACCTTGTCGTATAGGATCCGGCTGTGCACCAGGTCTATCCTAAGCTGAACCCCCACCTCTCCCCTAGAAATCCCTCATATCAAAATAATTTGGGATTTTTTTCAATATGAACTCACTATATAGTTTCCTAAGGAAATATTGCGGGACCTCACAATTGTTGCACAATGGGTAATCGAAGACCATGTACCACCTATCATAAAAATGGTCCCTAATATTTTGGTGGTGGAACCAATGGATAGGAAACCTCTTTGCATTGAGGGTAAGATTTTGACTTGTGCGTGGGTCAGTGAATAATGAGCACAAATCACCTTTTATAATTTTTAAATCCTTTACATCTTTGTATGATAGTTTATTTGCATAATAATCCCTAGTTGCTTGCCTCCTATCTTGCCATCTGGTTATTTGTTTGCTAATTGAATCTACATTTTTTACGATATCTTTCAATGAATTTTCTAGGCTCATTCTTTCTGTGGTTGAACCATTTGGATCACTCAACCTACTGATCAAATCCTCAAATTTTTTGTTGTTGTTCTCAATTTCACTCATTAAATTTTGTTGAGTGCCAGGAGGGGGTTGAGTGATTGGTGGAGGAGATTGTTGTTGTGGTTGATTTTAATCTTGAGGATTTGGTTGGTCTTCCTGTTGATTTGTATCTCCTAAAAATTCAAACAAATATATATCAAATTCAACCTAAAAATAACTAATTCAAAACAAAAACCACAAAATCCTTACCTCTCACCTATCCTCGTCGTTGTGGTGCTATGGTTGCGAAGAAATAGAAATTTTTGGTGAAATTTTTTATTGAATTTCTCCTCCTAGAATGTCAGCACGTAAGTATGGGGGTTTTGGCTATGGCTACAAGAAAAAAATAATCGAAATAGCAATGATAGGTTTTCACTTTTTTTTTTGCTTTTAACAAGTAATAACGTGCACGCATTATAACGTGCTCGTGTTATTGGTTTGTTGTTGTTGAGCCTCAGGCTTGACACAATGAAGCAATAATGCGATTGCATTATAACATGCTCACGCTATTTCTTTTTAATTTTTTTTGAAAGGTGTCCATGAAATTTCTACCCATTTCCATGCACCTGCCCACATGTCTACTAGGGAAGTTGTAATTACAACATCTAATAAAATTCCTCTATTATTTATGCTTTGATGGATTTTCATACCCTATTCCAAAGCCCCCATTTTGGTAGAAGAATGAAAGATGCTAGCAAAGGTTGTGGAATTTGGCTTTATACCTGCCAATTGTATTTTTGCTTGAAATTTTCTAAAGCATTTTCAACAAATTCATTTTGTGCATATCCAACAATAATTGTAGTCCAAGAGATGGCATCTCTTCGAGGTATTCTATCAAAATCTTTTTGTTCTTTCTCTATGCTTCCACATTTTTCATACATGTCAACCAAAGCATTTCCACCTATAATATCAGACGAAAATCCCTCTTCTATTATGATTTGATGGATGTCCATACCCTATTCCAAAGCTTCTATTTTGGAACAGGCATAGAGGATACTAGCAAAGGTTGCAGAGTCTAGGTTTAAACCTGCAAATTGCACTTTCTTGAAAGTTTCTACAGCATTTTCAACATATCTAATTTTTTTATATCCTACAATCATTGCAGTCCATGAGACCCCATCTCTTTGAGGCATTTTGTCAAACACTTCAAGTGCCTTGTCTATGATCCCACATTTAGCATACATGTCTACAAGAGCAGCTGCAACTACAATATTTGAATTTTTTTATCTATCCTTTATGCTTTGATGGATGTCCATACCCTCTTTCAAGGCTCCCAATTTGGCATAGGCGGGTATGATATTGGCAAAGGTTGTGGATTTTGGATGTACACCTGCCAATTGCATTTGATTGAAAGTTTCGAAAGAATTTTTAAAAAGTTCAATTTGTTTGTATCTTGAAATCATTGCAGTCCATGGGACCACTTTTCTTTGAGGTATTTTGTCAAACAGTTTGCATGCCTTGTCTATGTTTCCATATTTTGCATACATGTCTACAAGGGTTGTTACCACTACAACATCTGGCAAAATTTCTCTATCCTTTATGCTTTAATGGATGTCCATACCCTGTATCAAATCTCCCATTTTGGCATAGATAGGGAGGATGCTACCAAAGGTTGTGGAATTTAGCTTTACACCTACCAATTGCATTTTCTTGAAATATTTTAAAGCCTTTTCAAAAAATTTGTTTTGTGCATATCTTGCAATCATTGTATTCCATGAGATGACATCTCTTTTAGGAATTCTATCAAATAGTTCACATTCCTTGTGTATGCTTTCACATTTTTCATACATGTCCACCAGAGAATTTCCTACTACAATATCAAGCAAAAATACCCCTTCCATTATGCTTTGATGCATATCCATACCGTGTTACAAAGTTCCCATTTTGGCACAAATATGGAGGATGCTGAAAAAGGTTGTAGAGTCTGGTTTGACACTTGTCATTTGCATTTCCTTGAATTTTTTTAAAACCTTTTCAACAAATCCATTGTATGCATATCCTGTAGCCATTGTATTCCATGAGGACAACAGTTCTTTCAAAGTTTTCCCTGTTTAAAATGATGAAAATGGCTCACATCTATCAAAAAAATTTCTCTTGCAATAATCTTGGAGATGAATTTAGATGCAATGTGGTAATCAGAACATAATTGAAGGTTCTTAACAACTCTGATAGTTGTACCAGGGGCCATATTTAACAAACCAAATGCAATTTCTAACTTTTCATTATGGTGGAAGATAAATGATTCTTTATACCCTGCTGCCTTCATTTGCCAAGCCAATTCCTCCTACTTTGCATAGCTCTGCCATGTTACTAAAAAGAAAGAAAGTTATTGGAAATCAATTTTTTAGGAAAAAAAACTTACTAAAATGGTTTGTGAATCTCATACTAAGTCCATCACCATTTGCACCCCACAATGCTAGTGAGGGGATAAAAATGACAAAATGTCAGCCTTGATATGGTGTATTGGACAAAAAAATTCAATTAATGAACAATCCATGCAATTTGCAAATGCTCACTAATTTGCATGATCCAAATATCCATGTCAGTGAACTAAAAAAAAGCACTAGAATGCCAATGACTTGATTTACCATAGGATTCTAGATTTGGGCCTTACAACCTTGAATAGTTCACCTAATCAACACATCATATTTTGAATGACAACAATCATGGAGAACTAAATTTCTTCCTAAACCAATTCTCGCAAGTAAAGATAAAATAATAATGTCGACTCCATGGTATGGCCACCCCACAAGACCACATATCCATCAAATGCACTAGAAAGACATTAAATGATGATAAATTACCCCATCTCCAACAATTTCATCTCAATTATTGGCTCCATCACCCCAAGAAAAATAGCATCCATCTAGTTGTTGATCAAGTTGATTGACATACCCCTTGGAAATGGGAGTCTCATGTCTCAAATCAACATCACCCAACATGGTGGAGCTAAAATCTAGATCTTTTTCCTCTGAACACCTGAAATGATGTAGTATCATCTAACATAGCCTCATCAAGACTTGAAAGATCCTGAAAAGTCATGTCTAAAGGAGAGCCTCCAAAATAGAACTAGGTGTCTTATCTTCATTTTCACCAAATAATTGGACAATAGTGGGAGTTGTAATGCATGTTGAGCATCCTAAAATGAAGCCATCTCATCAAATATGACATCTCTTTGAATGATTATTTGGCTTTTACTAGGATCCCATGATTCTCAAGCATTGGTTTCCGTTGCATAGATTTCCATTGTGCACTTGTGGTTCTTAGAATCAAGATTTTTCCTCATTTCATATGGAATATGGACCCAATCCACAATCAATTTTTTTATAGTGAACAAAACTTAGCTTCCTACCACACAATTTCAATTATACTACCATGTCAAAAAAAAAATTCATAGGAACTTTGTTATGATAGTAAATAAAATAAAATACAGCTTTGTACAATGAACTTGCTATCTCGAATCACACAGATCCATCATGGTGAGCACCTCTTATTCCACAACCAACAAGGATGGTGCAGGAGCACCAACCAATTGGCAGCCGAATTTTCTTGAGTTTGGTTTGATATAGGTTGTCTAGGAGTTTAGGGTCATGAAGAGTGTTAATAAGGTCTAATAGACCCTTTAAATGTGTCAAGATGTTCAATTTTGTAAAGAAAGTGCCAAATTGTCAATAAATGCATAAAAGATGCAAGATATGTAATTAAGGGATTTCAAGGGTTTTAATGGGTGAGTCTTAGGTTATGAAAAATAATATCATCTTGGATCATCAAATAGTGTATTAGGTCATTTTTGAGGTGTTTTAGAATGTTTTGGAGGTGAATAATGAAAAATGTGTAAAATTGTCAAAATTGACAATAATGTAATTGCAAGATTTGGGGAACTCAAGAGTCAAATGGAATATGGAAGGTAGGTAGAAAATTTTGGAGGGAATATTTATTAGATAAATGTATAAAAACATGTGATCTTTCATTGCAAAATTTTGTTGAACCAATTGAGAAGAAAATACAATAAAGAAGACCCTAGTTCTGATTGAATTTATATATTTTACACTCTATTTTGAAATTTCAGTCACTTGTACGTGACCGTACAATAGAATTTTGTTCACAAAAATTTGGGAATAGTTGAATATCTATATTAACATGGTTTTGAATCAATTTTGAGGGTAGAGCATTGAATTAGTGTTGTTTTCAAAGCAATCTATTGTCGACCGGCCTGTAGGAGTAATTCACCAGTTTTGAAGCCTTAAACATGGAATGAGCCCATTCCACATACTTTCATACTTGAAACTCCATGCAATGGGAAAAGGGAGATAATTTAGGATGGCAGTAAGTAGTAAATATCCTTTGTGATGAGTTTTATGGGGAATTTTTGACTGCCCTAGGAGGTATGTGGTGTAATTGTGAATGAAAAGTGAGGTTTTGAGTGAGAGTATGTTGAGATAGTGTGTGTGGAGGCTAAGAATTGAATTTGCAAGTGTGGGAAGGCAATTTTGAGAGTTTTGGAAGTGGTTTTAGGCTTGTATGAGCTTAAGAACATAAAGAACCTATAAGCCCTACCTTTAATGGTGGAAATTGAGAGTTACTTGGAGTGGTGGGTAAAAGAGAGTTTGGAGCCCTAAAACCTATTGATTTTGGCTATTTGATACCTATTTAAGAGGTATGAGTCATTAATTTAGGTTGCTAGTGAGATTCAAAGATACTTTCCTTGTATAATAGACCTAATTGGTCTTCTATGACAATGTTGTGTTAGGTTTTTGAGTGAATTGATCTAAAGGAGTTGAGAGTGGTTTTGGTGTATTTTTAAGTTGCCCTAAAAGGTGTTGAAAAGCATCAAGAGACACTGGGTTGGTGAGTGGATTGTGAGTAAAGTAGCCAAATATAGGTCTATAAACCTACTAGACAAAGGATAGGGTGATATTGAAAAGGGTGCATAGAAGAGGTTTGTTGAATCTAATTGTTGTTTGTTTGATATGAATTGAGTTGTTATAGGTGAAAACCAACCAACCTTGCATCAAATAAGCTCAATCAAATAAAAGACAGAGTCTTACCTCCTTCTCTTATCAAAGTTCAATTATAGAAAAATGTGGAGAGAAATGAATCATATGGTGGATTCAAGTTCTCAAGGATGATCTTAATGATCAGTGTGTAAAATGTTGCAAACACCTTTCTAATTTTTTTTTCTTGTACCTAAGATGTAATTAAAATTTGTTTTGCATTGGATATTTCTTTTGGTAGCATCCTACTTTTTCATTCTTCCAATTTTTATATGGTTTATAAAATTTATGTTGTTACTTTCACTTTGCTACAGGTTTTAATACAACATCTGCTTGAGAAACTTAATCTTAGTGAGGTATGATAAACATTTTCCATGTATTATTATTCTAATTAAATAAAGTAAATTGATGCTTTTGAATTTTTTATGAGATATAAGATCCAATAGTGATTTGGATTGGATTTTAAAGGAGTATGAATATGGCCATAATTTAATTATCTATTGTGTTATGTTGGCCAACTAAAAAATAAGTGTTGCTGGAAATACTCAGCCTATATTCATATATGATCCACATGTACCACAAATTTAACTAGAATCTTAGTAATAATGTTTAGGGTGTCCTTAATACAACTAGCATGGGAATGAAGGTCAACCATGCACACCTAATGATCAACTATATATGTAAATTATAATGCAATAAGGGTTACTGGCGTGTGAAGTATGTGCAACCCTCATCCACTAAACCTGCATGATTGCATGCACCTAGAACCCAAGGAAAGATTACAATGTTAGGATGTGCTCCAAAGTGCTTCATTAATTCAAAGATTTTGAGAGGTTCCTTGCAAAATCCATTTTGTGCACATTCTACAATCAATCGTTTCATTCCATGAGATGACATCTCTTTGAGGAATTCTATCAAACAATTCACGTGTTTTGTCTATGATTCCACATCTTGCATATATGTCTACCTGTCATAGCTGCAACACTTGAATATAATAGAGTGTGGAGGTTTAAATAATCTCCCTAATTCCATTGGCAAGTTGTCACAACTGCAACACTTGAGAATAGAAGGGTGTAAAAGTTTAAATAACCTCCTTGATTCTATTGGAAACCTGTCACAGCTGCAACACTTGATCATAGAATATTGTAGAGGTTTAAATAACCTTCCTTATTTCACTGACAACCTGTCACATCTACAGTAGTTTAAAATAGTAAGTTGTAAAGGTTAAAATAACCTCCTTGATTCCATTTTCAACCTATCACAAATGTAGCACTTGAACATAATAGGAAGTTTCAAAGGTTTAAATAACCTCCTTGATTCTATTGATAATCTATTGCACTTGCAACATTCGAAACTAAAATATTTTCATGGTTTAAATAGCCTCCTTGATTCCATTGGCCACTTGTCACAACTGCAACCTTGAACATAGAAGGGTGTGAATGTTTAAATAACCTTCTTGATTCCATTGGCAACACTTGAACATGGTAGGGTGTATAGATTTAAATAACCTCCCTCATTCCATTGGCAACCTATCACAATTGTAGCACTTGAACATAGAAATGTGTAAAATTTTAAATAAACCCCCTGATTCTATTGGCAACTTGTCATAGCTACAACACTTGAACATAGAAGATTGTAGAGGTTTAAATAAACTTCTTGATTCCACTGGCAATATTTCACATCTGGAGCACTTCAAAATAAAAATTTGTAGAGGTTTAAATAACCTCCCCAATTCCATTGTCAACCTCTCAAAGTTGTAGCACTTGAATATAATAGGAAATTTTAATGGTTTAAATAACCTCCTTGATTTTGTTGACAATATATCACAACTACAACACTTAAAAATAAAATATTGTCACAGTTTAAATAACCTCCTTGACTTCAGTAACAACCCGTCACAACTGCAACACAACCAAATGTAATTGCTAACAATTTTATGCAAAACTTACAATCATTGGATTCCATGATATGACATCTCTTTGAGGCATTCTATCAAACAGTTCACATGTCTTGCATGTGCTTCCACATTTTGCATGCATATCTAATAGAGCATTTCCAATCATAATATCTGACATAAATCCACCTTTTGTTATGCTTTTATGGATGTACATACCCTATCCAAAGCTCCCATTTTATTATAGGTACAGAGTATGCTAGAAAAGGTTGTGGAATCTGGCTTTACACCTGCCAATTTCATTTGCTTGAAAGTTTCTAAAGCCTTTTCAACAAATCCATTTTGTGCATATTCTGCAATATTGCAATCCATAGACCACATTTCTTATAGGGATACTATCGTGTATTGTCTATGAATTGATGGATATTCATATATTGTTTCAAAGCTCCCATTTTGGAACAGGTAGGGAGGATGTTGGCAAAGGTTGTGGAATTTTCCTTTACACCTATGAATTGTATTCGCTTGAAATTTTTTAAAGCCTTTCCATTAAATTCATTTTGTGCATATCTATTGTAGATTTCCTTAAGCTATATAACAAAGGTGTATATACAATTTGAGATTAATTGATAAGCTAAGACATGTAATGTTGATTTGATTTACATTTTACTTAAGATATAATTTTGTTACGTTGTTGAATTTCATAGTTCAATAATTGGGATTCTCAATGATCTTGTATACCCAAAGTGTATGTGATAGAAATAAATTAGGTCTAGTCATGTCGATTAGTTTGAAAATTTGAATGATCTTGAGTTCATAAGCACATAGTGATAAGTTTTGACAAATAATATAATTTCTTGTTGCATTTATCATAGAAACAAAGGCCTCTTTTGATTGTAGCAGAGGATGTAGAGAGTGAAGCATTGGATACTTTGATCTTTGAAATTGATGATTTTTTTACTAAATTTATAATATTTGAAGTTTCTTTTTCTTTCTTAGATGTTGAGACTAATTAATAATTTTAATTTTGTGTTGCAACTTGCAGTTGAGTATGTTGATACGATAAAGGCTAGAATTGTCGATCCCCTAAAAGTTATCAAAATTGCATTAGTTTTGATTAGGGGTAAAAAATTGATTTTGAAGGGGCTCAGAACCCTTTACAAAAGAAGACAATTGATACACAAGAGATCACCAATAAGCATAAATCAGCCCAATCAACAACAAGATGCTACATAAAATAATGCACAAACCACCAACAACCCAACAATAGCCTATTAATTGATTATCATGACAACACAAGCTACAAAGGATACACAAGTATGGGCCTAAAGCCTAGAAACAACCTAGTTTTATTCGGGACTAGAAACCCCACCCAAGTTTTGACTATAAAACCACCTAAAACACTCAAGCAACAAAACTGCAAAGCAACAACCAACCTTCTGCTCAAAGATAGCAGAACAAAACCCAACAAAAGAAAAGGAAAATTAAAGGAAAAGAGCACCATTAAATCCAACCTCCTTATCAAAAACACCAGCACACAAGGGGAGAACCACCCCTTGAAGCACCTTGACACACCATAGACCAACTCTAGGTCCACCTCAAGAGGACTGAACTCCCCTCTATAGGAGAGGATACTATGCAGACCCAAGCCACCAAAAGAAGACCTATCTAGCAACCTCAGGCTCCACCTCGATAGGAGAAAACCTCAATAGGAACACATCCAAAGGGAGCTAGAAAAGAGGACTTCCATCCACATCCACCACAACCATCTCCAACTCAATAGGAAATGACTCTTGAGCATCGATACTTATCTTCTCCTCAATAGAAGACATAGTGCATAGGAAATGGAACAAAATTAGAGCTCCAAAAGTTTGGGGAAACACACAATACTTTGGCTGAGCATGTGGGGGATCCAAGAGAGAGACCACAACAAACCCCTTCAAGAAAGAAAGCCAAGATAACCCCAAAGGGTACCCAAAAACTCTAATAGAGAGCCCAAGAATAACACAAGAAGCCAATGAAACCCACCTCCCAACAGGCACCACTGAAACTCCATCATCAAAAGCGATTTCCTTAGTTGAGAGAACCCACAATGGGTACCCAAAAATTGTGAAAGAGAACACAAAAGACAAGGGCATCTCCAAGACAAGAGGAGATCCACCCCTTCCCAACTTAGAACCAAAAGACACATGGGAGGCCACGAAAGCAAGGTAAACATCACTCTAAGCAGGAGTAACTAGCACCCACGAAGAGCCAAAAACTATCCAAGACAAAGCAGGACTCAAACCCTCGGTAGAAAGGGGAAAGACCCCTCCAGCTATGTCGTCACCAGTAACCTCAGCCACTGCAACCATCTTAGACAAACCTAGAGGAGTCAAGCCAGCCCGCAACACAACTCCAAAGAAAACATGGCAGTCCTTATAGGCAAGCATCCCCTAGCAGGCTGATAGAGCCCACATGAAAGGAACCACTATAGCCTCCCTAGGCACCAAAAGTATCTCATCCAAAACAAAAGCCCTATATCCAATAGTAGAAGGGTACAAAGAAACTGATGAATGCCACCACAACTAAAAGAATGGAAATGGAACCAGAGCATCCCCCACAAAAATAAATGACACAACTCCAATAGAAGCATCATCTCCAGGAACAAAAAGGGCCACAACCCTGCACCATCTCTAAACCACTGCACAAACAACAGGGAAGTCTCCAATGCAGAGAAAAAAGAGAGGCCCAATGAACCCAACAATATCAATTGCAACCTCCACCGAAAATATTTCACAAGAAAGAAGGGAACGCTTCTCAAAATAGGGAGAAGGCCACCAACACGCCACAAATAATCTCCAACCCCAAAAGGCCTGGAACTTGCATTAGTTGATGAAGAAAGGTAAAACTATTTATCTTTATTATAATTAGTGGAACTTGAAACTACAATATCTAATAAAAATCTACTTCCAAATATGCTTTTGATGGATGTTATATCTAATTTTGATACATCAAAATTGCATTAGTTGATGAAGAAAGGTAAAACTATTTATCTTTATTATAATTAGTAGTACTTGCAACTACAATATTTGATAAAAATCTACTTTCAAATAATCTTTTGATGGATTTTATATCTAATTCTGATACATTCACTATATCTAGCACCTAAGTTTAGGGTGCCATAGTTGGAAAAGGAAAATAAAATGTTTGAATTTTATCCTCTGTATTATTTGACTTTTTGAGTTTTTGATGTGCAAATTTTGAAACCTTATTTTCAAGTTGCAACTCTAAATTGGAGAAGTGAAAGGTCCAAAACCAATAGTGGCTAGAAAGCTGTGGATTTGCAAGAGGATTAAATGGTTCAAGCCCCTATACGAGGTCTCTACCCTTCCAAAAGGACTGCAGTTAAGGAAGGGGGAAATAGTATAAGTATATGAAAATAGGAGTATTTTGTTTATATAGTGTCTATATGTTGTACAGTGTCACCGAGACATTGAATGTAACCAATGAGATTTTGATTTTCCAATGAGGCTTACTGAAATAAATTTTTAGAGTGGTTTTTTCTCCACTCATAAATATTGTGTTGTGGCTCCTCTTGATTTGTAATTTTTTTGTGTTTGTGTTTGATCAATCATATTTGTTCAAGAATTTTAGTCTTCATTTCATGGTGCTTCTTCAACATTTGAATATCTATGATACTTGAAGTTTATATGCATAAATTTGTGAGGATTAATTAAGTTATATTTGATTTGTAATGACTAAATATATGAGTAAAGTATAGACTAAAATAATGACGAAATATATGACTAAAGTAATGACTAAATTAATGACTAAATATATGACTAAAGTAACGACTACCATGACTAAATAAATGACCAGTTAACAACAATCAATGACTAAATTAATGACTAAATCAATGACTAAATCAATGACCAAATCAATGACCAAATTAATGACTAAATACATGACTAAAATTGTTTAGTCATAAATTTAGTGGTGTTATAAATGACGACAAATAAACCACTAATAGTCATGTGACTAAAGTTAGTCATTTATATACAATTTTTAGTAGTTTATAGAGTCATATATTGTCGTTTGTGGGTATGTGCAGGATCATGATGGACCAAAAAGTGGCGATATGTAAGCCATTTGATGGCCCATGTGGCTGACGACTTTTTTTTACCCAAAATTGATGAAATGAAAAGGGTTTTTAGAGGATATTCTCAGCTTCCACCAATATAAATTATGATTTACTTTGAATTTAATAAATAATTATTATTCATTTTCTATTAGAATTACGAATAAAGTCCTGATTGATAAGCTGATTGAAAAACATCTATAACTTTCAAACGGTATCACCATTTTTGAATCTGAAACATGCATCACATTCTATGCTTTGCATACTATAGGATTAAAAAAAATAAAATTGAATTTCATGAATTTTTGACCAAGTTAAGGTGGTTAGATAGATGAACTTTTATATTTTTTAAAAGTTGTAATAAAAAATTCATAATTAATTATTTACTTGGAAAATAATTATAAAAAAATATGCATCACATCGGGACATGAGTCCTTTACTTATATCTAAACTATTATAAAAAAATATTATCATTTTATTGTGGTTAGGGTGGTTAGACAAACACCTACTTCTTATTTTTACCCTAAAATTTAAATACTACTGCATTGAAATTTCAATTTCTCACCAAATAGGTTTTATTTTTTTAAATAAAGGTCTAATAGTTTAGAAAATAAATTCAATTTTCTACAGATTCTATTTTTACATTTTTTTGAAATAATATAGATAACTTATTCAAATTGTTACGTCAAGTTGTCTAACTCTCATTTTTTGTCTTTTTATTGCCACATAAGGGCCTATTTTTTCCATGATGATCCTGCACATACCCTTGTGTACTAGTGCTTGAGCTTATACTTTGAGATAATCAAGAGTTATTTTCTCCATGTAGACTCATCCTTCTCTTAATGACTCAAGAGCAGTGAATCCTCTTGTTTATAAAACTATTTTTTTTAATTCCTAGACTTAATAAATTATAACTACATGTTAAACACATGAAAAAAATAGACAAGTTTAACATTTTTTCTTACTATAGCTTTTAGTTTTCAACTCCTTGAAAATATTGTTCCATGGTGTTTGTAATAAAAAATAAAACTATAAAAATAAATATTGTTGGAAATATGAAGCAATATCCCACTTGAAGCTACAATTCTTCAATGGATCACCAAGAAGAATACCATTCACATGAATGAAGAAGTGTTGCTACATGAGAAAGAAGAGAAATTTATCAAATGATGATCTATAATGAAATGATATAGAATCTTTGAGATGATTTAAAAATGTACAAGATCCTTCCTTATATAGGAAAGGAGAGAGGTAGTTGGATAACCACCTTAGTTGCAAACATTAAATGCATAATGCATAATTATAAATGCATTAGAGAAATATTAAATGCTTAGATAATTGCATGCCTATTAATGAGATATGGTCTCATTAAATACTAGTTTCTAGAATGCCACCTAGGAAACTAACTCCTAAGTAAACTTATTAATGATGTGAATAGGTCCTCACTAATATCTAGTTTGTAAATATCCCCATTCACACTAACACCCCCCCATAAGTTCAAATTGGGAGTGTAGTTATGATGCAATGATGGGTCCCAGCTACTAGGCCATGTTAGGTACCCATGTAAAAATGAAAATAAAATCTTTTAAAAATGGGGAAAAAGAGAAAACCAAGTGGGAAAAAAATCCTCCTCAAAAAAAAGATATATAATGCAAAATCTAATGCTAATCATGTACAAGTAATGAAAGTGATGTATTGATTTCTCAACACAATACCCCCCAAGAGCTACATTCATCACAAGAGTACAATAATCAATATCCCCTTATAAGAGGGAAATAGAGAGACTATATAGCCCCCCCACAATATGTAATCACTTGTAAAAATGGTAAGTGCCCAGAGAAAAAACATGATCCAATATCGAAAAACAACTTGACTCCCTTTCAGAAGAAACAAAACCATGTACAAATACATGGATGCTTCCCATTCTAGATAGGAATTGAAGGAAGGATAAATATGGATGATGTCTCTAAAAACTACTAACGTGTCTCCTTGCCGAAGGAAGATGAAGATGCCACAATCAAATCAGGTACATGCCCAATCAATTCAAAGAAGGTGACAAACCAGGACTATGCAAAAATTGATGTTGAACAAGATCCAAAGATAATAGAACGATCCCTCCATTGAAGGAATAGATGGAGATTAGATTTCCCACTTAGAATAAAGTGTCCTCAAAACCATTGAGAGAAGTTTGAAGCCAAAATAGTATCTAGTGATGACAAACCACATGTCTCCCACTAGGAAGAAGCAAATCCAATGGTATATGTTGAAGAAACTCCAACTCCATGAAGGAATAGGAGGGAAGAATCCTGATACATGAAATCTTTGAGAAGGAAATAAGTGCCTCCAAGGTAGTCTCACCAAGATCAAGATCCCCAATCAAGGTCGAAACAATGGAATGTGGAGACTCAAGAAAAACCTCCAAATTAGAATCTACGTAGAGGAGAGATGTCCCCTCAAGAATGTCCTCCAAACCTATAGAAGTAGCCAAGTATTCAATACCTAAAACAAAGCCATCCTATGATCCCAAGTTTTGAAAATTGAATATTTCCTATTGAATAGGAATGGTGGAAGCATCAATCAATGAATTTGGACAATAAATCATTGAAGGTGAAGTTACATAAACTATCTTTGATGGAGAAGAAGCACCTAAAGAACCCTTGACATCATCATCTGAAGATTCAAATCATTCCAAATCTATAACCTCTTACATAGCATTATCATCATAGGGTATCCTATTTGATGAATGAAGATACATATGACATTATAAATCATGATCATCGAGGAATGGTGGAGTATCATGATCTCCATATTTCTCCCAAATCTTAGTCCAAAGAATATGAGAACAATCACAATGATCAATAGCTTTCAAAATATCATCAACAACATGCATTGCGATAACCCCTAAGATAGCATAGCTTCAGTAACTCCAAGAATTTTTTTGGATACCTTTATTAGGAGGGGGTGGTTGTTATTTTCTAAAACCAAACTTAATCTCAATCTCTACCTATGAATTTGCAAAAACTTAGTGATTATCAAGGTTGAGGATTGGCCGACGAATGAGTAAAAGCTACAAGACTCTTACTCCTACACTCCGGTCTCTATTATACCCGAGAGGGTAATCCCACAATGTAAACTTAGGAATTCACACTACACTTGAAAAAATTTCCAATAACAAATGCTTCTCATAAAATCGCTCAATAGCACAATACATCAAATAAGTTGGCAACTCATTCATTAATGTTTTATCATAGAAGCATGAGAAGAGAAAACTCAATATAAAACAACTACAATGGTATTCATTTGAGAGTATATAACATTGGAGTGATTATATGTTGAATCAACTAGGAAACTGAACCATGAACACTTTGCATGGAAATACAGATTCAATATCAACTTATGTAACCTGATAACAAGTTAAACAATAGCATATACAATTCTAATAAATTATGTATTACAACATTCCTTTATAACATTCATGATTATTACTACTTATAACTATCCTAGCACCCAATTCTTGCAAGTTATTAATCTCACCCCAGCACTTACATTAATTCATTGAAATAATAAGTTGGAATAAAGTTAAACATCTACTAAGAAACAACAAAGATAAACAAAAAGAATCCTTGATTTCTTTCATTCATAACTTACAAAATGAGCACAAGGAGAGATAATAACCATGAAATTGGTATTACTCTGTATTTTATTTTCTATACTATTATCAAAATTACATACATGACAATAAACTTTGAACTTAAGGAAAAAAACAGAACATGTTATGTATTGCTATTACAAATTTCTGCGTAACTCATTTTTCTAGCCAACACCTACTCCCAACTCTAAATTCTCTCTTATAGAGATGAGAGAGAAAAAGAAGCCCCAACCTAGGAAGCACACATGTCAAAACCTCATGGGACCACTGTAACAAATATTCTTTTTTCAATTTTACTCGAGCCTTCAGGTGGCAAGAAGAAACATGAGGAAAAATTAACCCTCATCATAGTAGAGATTAGGTCCCACTTCAAAGGTCATCATTTGTTTGTTGTAGCAGCTTCAAAATATTTCCCACATGCTCAAAATATTTTCCCATGGGAAAACCAATCAACAAAATTTACAAAGCAAGGAAAGCAGATAAACAAACAAAGTTGACTAATCCATATTAGCACTTGTGCCACCAATCTTCATGTTTGAGGGGAAAACAATCTTTTGCAATAAGTTTACAAAAGCCTAATCTACACTATTTTTAGGCTATGTATTGTTTTATTCCTCTTACAAACTTACTCAGTATATTTTTCCAACCAAGTAGTATACTCCTCCTCAATGGGACACTTTACATCCAAAAAAATCTATACCTTTTCATCATGTTGAGTGTACCTTGCATCAATTAATTCTCTGGCCTCTTTAACAAAGATATCCATCCCTGTTTCAATCTCTATTATCATATTAATATGTGGATTTAGCAAAGTATAGTCAAGCACAGTTAGATGCATTTTAGTTGATGTGAATAGATCTCCCAATTCCTCTCTCCACTTTTTAAATTGATGTAACTCACCTTTGTGATTAAATATTGTAGGAATACCACACTTCACCACATCATTGGATATTCCTAGCTTATTTTGGAGCTGCATACCTATTTTTCAATGAAAGGTGGTTATTTCATTAATCAAATCAATATTGTGCAAAATCTTAGGGATGTTAGTAGGTGCCTCAGGATCCTCCCTCATTCTGGGCATGATTTCTCTTAAAGCACCTACCCTAGTAATCCAGTTGCTCCATACATTCTTCAAATCCTCTTGTACTTGAAGATACCTTGTGTTTGCTTCATGAATATTCTTATAGGTAGCCCAAACATCAATAGCTTTATTGAACAACTTGGTCACCCTATGTTTTAATAGATTCTCAAAGATCTCATTTTCCACAATAACAATTTCAAACATAGCCTTCTTGACATTTTCCTTTTCAATATTCAACAGATCATTCAAATCTTTAATTCTCAAGACTAAAGTTTCCCTATCTTGTGTAGAAAAGTCTACGGATGAAGAGGATGGAATGTATATTTTCCTTATTGACTTCATAGTCTGAAAAATGACCCTTATCTTATTTAACTCATCCAAGGCCTTATTGTATTCCTTCACTAAAGAATCATACTTTTTCTAAGAAATTTGTGTAGTGTTAACACTAAGCATTGAAACATGAGCAACTAATGTAGCTGCTTGGACGTGAGTTATTTATTTATGGATATTTTGACCACCAAGGAACTAATAACCTCTTTAATTGGCCTAGCAACATCATGTTTTCTAGTATTAGGTGTCATAGACCAAATTGAAAGAGTATGCAACTTTGGACTATATCCAGATCCAAAGACCTTATCCTGAAACTACTATTTAGATATTGAATCTTGGGTGTCTCTTCTTACTACATCAGATGCTATAGCAAAGGTGATGGTGCATCCTAGTAACAACATGATTCCACTATCTGAGAAAATTTTCCTAGCCTCAATGAGAGTAATAGCTATAATTTCAACCTTTATCATTTATTCCTCTACTCTCTCAACTTCTTCTTGATGAGAAGTTTCAACACTAGCCTGAGAAAAGTTCAAGTCTTTCCTTTATCTCTTTACTCCAATGTTGAATAATCAATTCTTGAAATTCCTTGGATTGCACAAACTCATCATTTGTAAGGAATTCATCACATTCCTTGATCCTAAGATCATCGTCACTTTCCTTATCATATTACCATTTGACAATTCTATCAGGGGGAACATCTAAACTAAGGGTTTTCTCAATAGTGGGAGTAGGGAGTTTCTTCTCTACCTCCTCAATTGCCGACACATGTTAGATACCATTTGTTCTTCCCTAATTTCTTGGATATTTGTAGGCTACTCTGGGATATTGATAGCTTGTGGTTGTTGTTCTAGGAGAACTTGTGCTTTATCATCAAATTCCTTCACCTTCACCTTAAAATCACCACTTTGATAATCCCTTATCCTAGTGATATATATTTCAAAAGGATTAGCAATTGCATCATATGGACTTACATAAAAATCATTCCTCCTTATGATTGTTTCTTCAATATATATCATGTATGTTCATTCCCTCTTTCTTGTTATACCAACCTCATCACTTGTAAATTTTCTCAACACATCATCTATCTATAAGAACTCATGGTGTATCATTGGTAAGTTTTTATCTCTCCTTCTTCCACCCACAAATCCTTCCAGATCAAAAATCCTAACCTCACTAAAAGGAATTCTTAGGTTATTCATCATGATTCCAAACATTTCATACCCCTCAGGGGTAGTAACTTTGAAGTAAGTAAAAGTGCATTGGGAACTCACCACAGTAACCTTCCTAGCCTTCTTGAACATCTCATAATCCATATCATCAATCTGCCACATGAGCTCCATAAAAGACAATCTGTCGAAGACATATAGGGGTGAACAATGTGGTGCCACCTTAGCCCATAGACTATGATCAAAGTATATTCTAAATGAAGAAACCAATCTACCCAATTATGTGTTTCCCTAGATCTTGGTACATCCTTTAGGCACATAATACTTCTAATTACTAGAGAAATCCTATGAATAGGTGCTACACCCAACACTTATAGGATACCATACCTTATGATATTAGTAAACGTGACATAATTGCAATGGGGAAAATCCTGATCCCAAATGTATGTCCACATTTTTACTGGTAAAACTTTTTTTTCATTTTCTCTTAATCTCAAATTCAACTTCATTTTTTAGTCATAATCACCCTCAAATAAGAGCATATGCATTAGCAGAGAATAATGAGGGAAATGTAAAGGGAGTACCTCCTTCTTCAGATTGAGGAAATGCTCATGCATTTGTTCAACAACATAATTGGCATAATCATAACTAGTGTTTTGATTATGACCCTGTATATCCTCTACCATTACCAATAATTCAGGGGCTATCCTTACCTCAAAATTTTGGGCCAGCACTTGATTCAAGTAGTAATAAATGTTCTTGAAATAATCCTCAAACTCCTCACACTCAAAAGGCTCAACATCCTTAGGAAGAAATTTCTACTTGCTCCTTCTATTTCAAACCAACAGTCTATCTATGTATGTAAATTTTTTATGCTCTTATTCAACATATAACTTAGCACGCCTCAAATTCATAGTATAATTGGAGTTTAACCCAGATACCTCCATAATATTCTCCTTTGACACCTCTAGGAGCACATTGCCATTCTTATTTTGTATTGTTTTGTCAATGGGATGATAGTGCCTGGCTAGTTCCATCATCAAGTCCACTTCTAAAAAAAAATTTGGTACCACCATTTTTCCAACCTTCAACCCATATAAGTAACATACAGGCTGATTAGAATATTGTCTGTTGAAAGCATACCAAAATAGTTGCCACCCACTTGGAGGCTGGGATTTCTCGCCAATTTCACTAGCACTATCAATCAACTTTGTCATCATGAAAACCTGACCTGTAGGTCTCTTTCAGATTCATGAACCTCCTTTTATATCTCCAGAAGGCCTCCTACATGAACCTTTTTGTTTCCTTATTTTCACTTCTGGTCCTAGAAAACATTGCAGGAATACTTGGTGTAGGGTTAGCTACTGCAAACAGTTTCGACTCAACCTCAGCTGAAACATCCTGAGTTTTAAGTCGTTTAACCCTTTTTTTCTTTGGTTTCCTCTCTTGTCTAATACTAGATTCACCGGGCTTTGGTTCACTCATGTTTTAAATGCAGGAGAACTAGGCTTTATGATTTCTTGCAATCGAAAAGACCCTTCCAACTATGAAAGAACATGGCATTTCTTGTGGAGTATAACTATTTTCCCAAATTTTGACCCTCCTTATCACCAAATTGGAGCTACCACTATTGGACAAGAAAAAATTCTCCCAATTCCCTATCAACCTTCTAAGACAATTCACTTCAATGTTTTGGCAAGGAGGAGATAAATAGTTTTCTTATATGGGAGAATGATTAACATATTTGTTGTTGTATTAGTTCACTAGAGCTTCCTGCACAACTCCTTCAACTATTGGTACTCTTTTCTACTTCCAAGCAACTCCAAATGCATAATTAACGAGGTACTTACCTTCTTTTATGGCCAAGAGATGGGCATGCTACCATTAATGTGTGATAGTAAGTTCGTGCGAGTGAATTGACATTTATTTTTTCATGTTCAAACCCTAGCCATTGATCTTGTTTTAAAACCACATCGATGGTTCTCAACTCACCTCACTACTTTATTTCTTGCTTTATATGATGTCCTCATGATTTTTCCATATTGCCCATTCATTCAATGGTCATCACTTATCATTGACATATGTCCTCCTTCATTAGCTCCATAAGTGATGCAAGAATCTGCACAATGGAACCTTAGCCCTTAGATCAATGGCCCATCCTCGATCATGTTCATCTTCCTATCACACATCGCTAATGTAACTTCGCACTCTGGATCCTATTAGCGGCAATAAATACAACAAAGAGGCCAGTTAAGACACGTACACCTACATGAGAATCAACAGTAAAAAATACATCGAACATAAGATATTCTCAAATGAGTGAAAGAAACTTGAACAAATAAAATCCATCACTCATCGCTCTTTTGGAACTTAAGCCTTAGAACAAATCTACGATGAGCAATGCAAGAAAATATAAAAGCACTAGGCCATCACTCATCACTAATCCTCCTCATATAATTTACAATAAATTAGTGATCAAAGATCCCCACGATGAAATTGAGTACTCGTATTGTGTATCACTAATGTATAACTTATCATTTAAAACCTATCTGTGAGACACAAAGTTCAGGATATCCATCATATCACTCATCGTTATTACAAATTTACCTTTTCAAAATCATTCACGATGAGTGAAGTAGAGAAGAACATGAAGATCGGAGACCATCACTTATTGCTATTACAATTTTAAAATTTAAAATCCATTAGCGATCAATAATGCAAGGAGAAAAAAAAGAGCATCACTCATTGCTCATTGAAATTGGGAGCTCCAAAAGCTATCCGCCATGAGTGGTAAAAGGAGATACTACTCATCGCCTATTGCCAATTCAAAACATAGACTCCAGAATAAATTTACAATATGCATTAAAGAGAGATGGCCGACATAACTTAAGTTCTTTTAAGCATGTGCTGATAAGTTATTCTAATGAAGGGGATCCTCTAGGATGACACAAGAGAAGGACCCAAAAACTTCTAGGACATGAAATGCAAAGGATATAAAGGCCAAAAGGCCCCTTTACTTAACCTTATAAAATAAAAGGAACTTAGACCTAGGCATGGGGAACCAGTTACCCTATGATGGTGAATGGCATAAGATGTTTTAATGTGACTGGAAATGGGCAATAGGAAGTCAACAACCAAATAGAACATTGGCCTAAACAAAGAACCCTGAAAGTATTATAAGGGGGGATTCTAAATATTTCAAACCCTACAATAGTAATGACAAGTAGGACTCAGATACCAACCTAGAATTTAAAATGTGACAAGATTTTGAGATGGAACATAAAAAATTTGCAAGTTCCATCAAGGAAAAAAAACCATACAAATGTGACAACAATTGAAGTGATTAGAGATGATTTATGATGCAATCTCTCCATTTTTTATAGTTTCCCCTTCCCAACATAATCAGTGATGGATGAAATGAAAACCTCATAACCAACTATGAAAAATTTGGACAATATTACAAATACATTGACCTTCAATATCAAATAGAAACTCCAAAATATGATGAACAACTGAAAATGAAGCCTCCTAATGCAAATAGACTTTCTTAGAATTGTAGTATATCCAAGTTATCAGGTAAATGCCTCAAATTACAAAAACTCAGAAAATTAGATCAACAAAATGATAGAGCTCTAAATCACCTTCTCAATGCTGCTATAGAATATCCAAAATCCAATAAACTGGTGAAAAGATACAAGTTCAAGAGTCCAAAAGGAAGCACTAACATCAATCTATGATAAAATAATATAGGAATAGAATATAATAAAAATTCCTACACCACTAGATAGTGCTCAGACCTAGCTTTCCAATGATATATCGTTTGCAAAAATCTGACACTCGAGTCAAAATTTAATGCAATATTAAGAAATCTACCTAGTTAAGACATGATGGGGCTTCTATGATGGTCATTTGGTTGTCAAATTTAAGATCTAGTTGCCTGATTGTTTTGAAAAATCACCAAAAAATAAATTTACCCTTGAATATGAAGTATTTTATATGATGCCGACTAGAGAGTGGATTTTTTTTTGGAACAAGGGGGAGGAAAATTGTTCTTGCAACTTTTATGATCTATATGATGCCCTTCCAATATCGCTACAAAAAGCCTCTAATGGCCTTCGGATGACAAAGTCGAATTTCAACAAATGGGTAGGCGATCCTTAGGTTTTTGGACGTTTTGAACACATTGGAGATGTCAAATCTGATCCAAAGTACCTCAAAAATCAGTTGTCTCCCAAATGAGAACAACTAGCCCTTCAGTAAAACCCTCCAGCCTTCGATAGTCTCCTCAAATCAACTTCCTAATATGAGATGGATCTCCTATGGCCTATGCTCTAATACCATGTTGGATATATATGAATCAATAACCCACTTGAAGCTACAGTTCCTCAATGGATCACCAAGAAGAATACCATCCACATGAATGAAGAAGTGTTGCAACATGAACAAGAAGAGAAGTTGATCAAATGATGATCTATGATGAATTGATCTAGAATCTTTGAGATTATTTACAAATGTACAAGAGCCTTCCTTATATAGGAAAGGAGAGATGTAGTTGGATAACCACCTTAGTTGCAAAAATTAAATTCCTAATGCATAAGTATAAATGCATGAAAAAAATATTAAATTCCTAGATAACTACATGCCTATTTTAATGAGATATGATCTCATTAAAAACTAGTTTCTAGAATTACACCTAGGCAACTAACTCCTAAGTAAACTAATTAATGATGTGAATAGGTCCTCACACTAACAAATATCAGAAGAAATTTAATAGAATATTATTCAAGAGAAGATTGTTGTATTTATCAATAAAGGATCATTACGATGAATAGCTCCAAATAAGCATGATAAAATTACAAAAAAATCATATAAAAAATGGATCTTAACATGACAATAAATTAAATTATTTGACACTAGTTAGAGTCCTACTTAAAAAAATGTCTAGAAATCAAGCTAATAGTTGTTGCTATCTAAATTCATGGAAACATATCACCTCATTTAGATCTTGGATGTGTTTTTATCTCCTACACCCTCCCTACAATAAAAAATCCACTAAACTATTAAACGAGAACACCACTACCCCTTTCTAAACATGAATAACATCTCCTCATCCATCACCTAAATAGAGTCATGTTAAGAAAATTATATTTTCTTTTACATCATTTTTAAATGTGATTTCAAGATTCCAAAAAAACTAATGGTCATTAAAATTATTAAATGATTTCTTCTTCTTCATAATACGTAGAAAGTCCAACCAATCACCACCAATAGAAAAAAAAATCCCTCTTTATCCTCCTCCAAATAAATTACATGTTTCTAAAGTTATTTTCCTTTGAGAAAATTTGACTGACTCCAATTTTTTCATACTAAAAAAATTCATCCTTTTTTAAAGGTAAATCTTTTTTCTCATTTTGACGAATTCAACAATCTTGAGATCCTAAACTAGTCATCCATACGTACATTACTCACTCTACAAAAAATTCAATGAGAAGCAACTCTCAATAAAATCTCATATTCTTAGAAATCACTATGATGGAGTCACACTCCATCTTGCTCTAGTACTATGAGAAAGCCATAAAAAAGAGCAACAAAAGAAATAAAACATAATATTTTTTTTGATACGCAAGATATGATTTATATTAATAAAAGTATTAAACTACAAGCGTGTGCCATCCCAAGATAGAAAATTTCTCTTCAACCACCAAGCCATGCCAAGAAATCACTCGACTGCAATACGGACATCCACCAACCACCCCAACCAAAGCCTACTAGAACCCTGCTACACCAAAATGCCACCATGGCCAATGCTGACAACCCAAAACCTATCCAAAAATTAAAGCAAAACCTACCTTACTAAACTAGGACCAACCTAACTACACTTACAGAAAATGGTTTAATTCTAAAAATTCTAAAAATTCGTTCTTCCAGTCCACTCCTCTAGCACTGATCAGCCCAAAGAATTTGTTTAGGAACTCTATCGCCACCACTGCTATCATCTTGTGCTTCATGAGCGTAGAGCCACTCAAGTCGAGGAGAAAAAGATAGAATTTCATTGCCTCATCCAAACCCTGGAAAAGTTCCAAGTCACTTGATTGTGGAATGCCTCTTCCTACCACCACAACCCTCAAAACCTAATTGACCCCTTCCACCAAATCCTCCCTAAACATTTTTTCAAGCAGCAATTTCACCTCCGCTTTATCCACTTTGCTATCTAGGAGGGAAGCCAGAAATCTAGAAGAAATGTGTAGGTTATCCTATCCATATTCTTTGTTTTTCTAATGTCCGACCTCCAGGATCATTTTAGTCACCACCACCACCAAATAATCATTGTTGAGAAGGACCCTTTTCAATCTCTGGTTTGTTATTTCTATGAATAAATTTTGGTGAGCCGTCGACTTCAATGAGATTGGGGTATCCGCCCTGAACCTTGCCAACCCATCCACCGACACCTCAATCACAAACCTTGACTACTTGGAAATTGATACCCAAGCATAGACAACACTCCACCAGAAAGAGAATTCACACCATTTGCAACCAAAGACAAATGAATGAGGAAAATTAACACCTTAAACAAACTTAAATCAGCCCAACAAGGATTACTACCAAGTACTAATTGGTTGCCATCTCAACTAATGATGCACCTCCAAATGTTCCAAAAACCAACCAAAAGGACTAAGTCCATCAATACCCAAGTGCACTAGCTGGCCTCGAGAAGGGCTTCATCACCTTTCCATCAATAAGCGTATGAATTGATGAGACATTTTTTGCCACCCTCATCCCATGAATGCTCACCCATGTCAACCACCTTTCCTAGCTCACTAGCACACATGGCACTTCAACCACATCCCCTCCTCTAGGATGGAGGGGTGCCCACCCATCCACCCACAATCCTTGAACCCTGATAACACCTATTTCCTTTAAGTTTGGGCCTACAACACCCAGACTAGAAAAAAAATCTGCCTCTAAGTTTCCTTGTCTCAATATATGATTGAACATGACTTGCTCAAAATTATCGATCAACATCAAAGCTGTTGTTAGTGTAATTAATTAATTAATTAATTAATTATTACACTAGCATAAGTTAACTTAGGTATTAATTAATCATATTAGTCCTAGGTTACTTTTTATCATTTAATAATGTTGTTGAGATAAGATTCCCTTCTCGAAGATGAGTTGTCTTTTATAGAACTTATCTCCATCTTGTTATCATTCCCTAGGTAGGTTATTAGGGTTTCTTGTTGTCACATGAAGTGTGATTTGAACACTTGGAAACATCTTATGCATTTTAGGTTTTGCTCTTGCCTATATAATCAGGCATATGTACTCTTTGTAAATTATTCCATACAAACTGAATATCAATCAGATAATCTCTATTTGCATGCCCTTAGTTGTAACACTTTCTGTGTGGTTGAATTTCTTCTTGGCAGGTCCTTTTGAAGTGTGCACAGCTTCATTGGATTATTCAACATCCATTATTCCAACATGGTATCAGAGCCATTCCATTGAAGGTTCATCCCGGTATCAAGAAAGTTGGGCTACAGAGATTTTTGCAAGCTTGAGGGTTTTCTTTGCAGGCTAGTTGGTTCTACTTGGGGACCAAGCTGTTTTCTGGTGCAAAGGCTCTATTCGACCTCTCCATTGTGCTCAGAAGGCCTCAAAACCTACAAATCTCCTACCCATTCATCCAATTTGGACATATTTCATCTGGGAGCCATTTGAGGTATCTAGGGTTTTTTGCATTTTTGTACGATTTGTATAGTTTTTGTAGAAATTAAATATCTCCTGTCAGTCCTCCATCGTGATAAAAAAAATTTAAGTCATTGGGCAATTTTTATTTTCAAAAATGGACTATTTTTCCTATAGTTTTTGCAAAAAAATGTTTTTGCGAGCGACTGGTAATTAAATTGATAGTCGGCATAAATATTTTTCTTGGGGGCTATAGTTTTTCTTTCGTCAGCATTTGATTCTGTAGAATATATTTTAAAAAAAAAGATTATTATTATTAGCTTTTTTGAATTGCAAAATTGCATTATTCAAAAAATCGGCCAGTCTACAGACCAACCGGTGGTTGGCCCTGTCACATCAGCCGACATCATCCAGTTGACCACACCGTCCACTGGCCACTGTTCCCGCCACCACTACCGTCAGCCCCGCTATGGTCCCGTGGAGATCCTAGGGCTCCGCTAAGTTCTCAGCGGCACCTCCACCTTGTACCGACCGCATCGCCCACTCAGCCAGTCCTTAGCTCCAACACCGCCCGATCTGGGGGCGCATTTCTTTTTTTTGCAGGAGTTAAGCCCACGGTCCTATCAACGATCAAGGGCTCCATTTTGTTTTCCCCCAAGTGCTTATGTTTTGCACCTATTTAGACTGCAGGCCCTAATAGGGCAGATTTTTTCAAATCACCATATCTTTTCACCAGGGTATCAAAAATCAGCAAACCAGATACCGTCAGAAAGGTCATTTAGTGCTCCTTCTAGTGGTGACATCCATTGGGAAATTTTGCTTCCAAAAAATTCTACAGTCATCTGAAGTCAACCCTATAGTTTGGACATAAAGACTCATATCTTCGCAACCATTGATCAAAATTCAGTGATTCCAGTGGCATTAGGAAGGTAATTCTAAGCTCTTTTCATCCATCAATTCATTTTGATCAGTTTCAGCTCTAGGTACTCTTGCATTGGTTTTGTTCAATTTGGTGCATTTGTTCTATTTGATATTGAAGGTCATTATCTTTGTTTTTGGAGAAATTTGTTTGTACATTATGGGGTTTGCATCTTCTCCTTCTCTAACTATGTTGCACATAGGAAACTATAAATAATGGTGAGATGGGATCATCCACCATCTCCAATCACTTGAATTGTTGCCACATTTGTATGGTACAGTTCCCCATCCAGGTCAAGGTGTTTAGAAATTTGCTTGGAGTTGCAACAGATATAATGTTTTAGAGGTGATTGCAATGCATGTTGATTGTGATGTTTTGGAATCTATTGATCATTGTGATATTCCTCACATCCTTTGGACTAAGATTTGGGAGATATATGGAGATTCAGATACTCCACCCTTCCTTGATGGTCGTGATTCAGAATGTCAGGTTTCAGATCAAGTACCCCATGATGATATTGCTATGCAGGATGTTGTTTGTTTGGATTGCCATGAATCTTCCAAAGAGGTTGACAAGGTTGCTTTAGATGATTCTTCTTCTCCATCAGAGATAGTTGGTATCCCTTCACATTCATTGATTCCTTGTCCAGAGTCATTGATTGAGGCTTCCATCATCATCATTCATCAGGACACATGTTGTTTTCTAGACTTGACATCACAGGATGGATTTGTTTTAGGTATCACTGATTTTGATATTTCTATAGGTTTGGAGGAAATTCTTGAGGGGATATCACTCCTCTATTCAGATATTTCATATATGAGACTTCCTCCATCTTCATCATAGTTTCTTCTGCATCTACCATTAGATTGGCTTCAGTCTTCTTTCAGTGGTTTTGAGGACACTTCATTATGGGGGGGAAATCAAGTCTCCATCTATTCCTTTGATGGAAGGACCATCACATTACTGTCTTTGGATCATGTTCAACATTAGTTTCTGCATCATCCTGATTTGTCACCTTCTACATTGATTGGGTATGTACCTGAGTGGGTTGTGGCATCTTCATCTTCATCAGGCAAAGAGACACATGAGCATCTTTTAGAGACATCATCAATATCCATATTCATACTTCCTTCCTTCAATTCCTATCTAGAATGGGAAGCTACCCTGCATCTCTACATGGTTTTGTTTCTTCTGAAAGGGAGACAAGTTGTTTGTCGACATTGGATCATGTTTTGTCTACATACACTTACCATTCTTGCAGGTGATCACATTTTCTGGGGGGGCTATATTGTCTTTCTATTTCCCTCCTATGGGGGGCCCATTGATTGTATTGTATCCATGTGATGATTGTTGTCCTTGGGGAGATGATGTTGAGTCCTCCAATCATCACCTTTCTGCATTTCATCTCCTTTTTTGGAGAGGGGTTTTCTTCCCACTAGGTTTTTCCTCTTTTCTCTATTTGTGGGAGATTAGTTGCATTTTCATCCTATGTACATGCGTACCTAATATGGCCATCAGTTGAGACCCATCATCATCATTGCATTTTCATTTCCTCCCTAAGTTGCACTTATGGGGGGGTGTTAGTGTAATTAATTAATTAATTAATTAATACACTAGCATAAGTTAACTTAGGTATTAATTAATCATATTCGTCCTAGGTTACTTTTTATCATTTAATAATGTTGTTGAGATAAGATTCCCTTCTAGAAGATGAGTTGTCTTTTCTAGAACTTATCTACATCTTGTTATCATTCCCTAGGTAGGTTATTAGGGTTTCTTGTTGTCACATGAAGTGTGATTTGGACACTTGGCAACATCTTATGCATTTTAGGTTTTTCTCTTGCCTATATAATTAGGCATATGTACTCTTTGTAAATCATTCCATACATTCTAAATATCAATCAAATAATCTCTATTTGCATGCCCTTAGTTGCAACACTTTCTGTGTGGTTGAATTTCTTCTTGGCAGTTCCTTTTGAAGTGTGTACAGCTTCATTGGATGATTCAACATCCATTATTCCAACAGCTGCATCCAACATCTCCCTCAACTTCCATTTTTGAATCTATTTAGACCTTAGAGAATTAATCACTAGCAAAGAATCCCCTTCTATTATTACTCTATTCACACCCAATTCTTTACAGAACTCCAATCCCAAAAGTAACGCTTGAAATTCAACAACATTATTCCTACCTTCAGTGAGAGTTTTTGCTAGTTTCCCCAAAATATTTCCTTTGTAGTCTCTAATAATGCATCCCACCCCAGAGGGGCCAGGATTCCCTTTCAAGGCTCCATTGAAATTTAGTTCTACCCAACCAAGATCAGAAGGAGACCAAACTACCTTCGCTCCTCCCAAGAAGCAACAACCCCAGTTTACCCATATGAGGGAGCTTTGATTCCAAACCATTCCTTTAAGATCCATGAATCCCATTCTAAAAATATTTATTTTTTGGATTCAATTCCTCCACTCTAGAATTAAAATGTTCCACAATGCAGGCTTCAATTTTGCATTGCAATCTAGGAATAGACATCTCTATCTCCTAAAAAATGTGTATATTGTGCTCTTTCCATACTTCCCATAACACTAGCGACAGGCTTGAGACCCATAAATCACCATAAATTGAATTCTTCAAAAACATTAGATAGGCTTTTAACATATCAATCAGCTTGTTTGGAAGAGTATTTTTCTAGTTAAGTTTCATAAATAACCACCTCCAAATTCTCTACAAAAATTCACAATTCAAGAATAGATGATCAACAGTCTCTTTAGCTTTCTGAGACAACGAGCATCTAGAAGGCTCGTAGTAGCCCAAATTGAAAAATCTATTCCACATAATAACTTTTCCCTGAGTTGTTCCCAAGTAAAAATATCTACCTCGGAAAGACATGTTGTGTGCCAATGAAGTTCAATTGGAAAACTTGGGACATCCATCCCTTCAGAGGCCATAACAACATAACAAATTTTAGCAGAGTAATCTCCATTAGGGGAAACATTCCACCTCAATCTATCTCATCCCTGCCTTTTCCACACCCACCTTTTCTTCATCACTTTCTCAGAGGCTTCCACATCTTTCTCTTACAAACCTTTTTGTCTGATAGACTTGCATTTGCAAACTCCCTCCTCACCAGAAGAAGAGTATTTTACCCTTACACCCCAAGCTTGAACTATCCTTTTTGAAACAACAACTAGTGAAGGATCCTCTATTAGAATGGGAAAACCTTCCCAATATTCCTCCCAGAACAATGCCTCACCTCCGTCTTTTACCTTCCACGTTAAATAATCCACAATAAGATCTCTCGAGGTTTTAATGAAATTCCAGATTTGAGACCCATTAGGTAAGGATTTGGAAGTAAAAAAACAGGTTGAATCAATATCCAGATACTTCACCCAAACTAATTTCACCCATTTTAGTTTAGGGTGGGAATGTATCACCCACACCAATTTCGCTCATAATGCCTTATTTCGCAAAAGAATATTTTTGAGACCGGCCCCATCCTTCTCCCTTTTTTCACAAACCTTTTGCCAGTTGATAAGGGGAATTTTCTTTTGATCTGAATTTCCTTTCCAAAAGAAATATTTCATGAATCTATACAAATACTTTCTAGTACCAACCGTCATTTGCAAGCAAGACATCATGAAAATAGGTAAAGTAGAAATAACCAATTTCAACATAGTTAGTCGTCCAACCCAAGACAACCAACGATTTTTCTAGGAAGAGAGACGCTCCTTACACCTTTCAAACAGGGAGGTAAAAATTGTACCATTTTGAACACCTTTAGCCAGGGGGAGGCCCAAATATTTACATGGAATTTGACCCTTCTTAAATCCCTATAATCTCAGGATCTACATTTCACTTAAACAATTAGTATTAAAGAAAAAAACTTCTGATTTTGCAACACTAACCTCTTGGCCCGAAGCAAGGAAATATTTGTCTAGAGTTCCTTTCAATATTCTAGCTTCCATGGCCGAGGACATTCCAAACAACATCGTGTCATCAACAAATTGTTGATGTGTAATAGTAGGGAAGCCACTTGTGACCTGAAGTCTGTTCACCCAACCAGTTTTTCTTGCTTCCTCCAGTGATCGTCCCAACGCTTCTTCCATAATAATAAAAAGGAAAGGTGACATAGGATCACCTTTCCATAAACCCCTTGAGGCCGTGAAGAAACCTTCTGGTGATCCGTTTACTAGAAAAAAATATCTTAGACTTGCCACCTCACCAAAGAGCTAGTCCAACCAACTTCTCTGAAAACCAAAAGCCTCCATTACTTTAAAAAGAAAGCGCCAATTTACCCTGTCATATGCTTCCTTAATATCTAATTTCAAAATCATAGCAGATTTTTTTGTCTTTTGAATTTAATGTATCACCTCTTGTGCAATTATCACCCCATCAAGAATCGACCTTTCAGGGACAAACCTAGTTTGTTCATCTAATATTATGGTCGGAAGAATCATCTTAAGTCTATTGGCCACAAATTTTGCAACAATTTTATAGAGTGTATTGCAAAGCGATATAGGGAAAAATTTATCCCAAGACTCGGGCTTGTCTTCCTTGGGAATAAGGGAAATTAAATTATTATTCAGTTCCTTAAGAACCCTACCTAAACTCTTGGAATCTTCAATTGCTTCTAAATCTTCCTTTCTCACAAACACCCAACACTTTTTAAAAAATGCGGCTAGGAACCCATTCAGCCCAGGAGCCTTCTCAAGCTCCAAGTCAAATGTTGTAGCATTTATCTCCTCTAAAAATTTGGCATTTAAAAAATTTATTTCAAAGGAGGAGATCAAAATTGGGATATTCCTTAAGACCTCCTTCTGAGCCTCCAAACTAGATCCATCCCAATCATTAAGGAGATTTCGAAAGAAAGAGACTGTAGAAGCTTTAATTTCTAACGGATCCTCAATTATCTACATACCAGAATCCTTTATACAAGCCAACCTATTTACCTCTCACCACGCCTTAGTTGAATTATGAATTTTTTTTCTATTCCTATCCCTTGCACAGAACCACACCTCCCTTGATTTTTGCCTCTAATAAATTTACTCTTTGCTAGGACATCAATAAGCTTCTTTGACAACTCCTTTTCTCTCACAAACCAAACATCATCCATCCCATTCTTAACAATTTCTTTGGTCAAAGTGTCTAGTTCTGCTTCCACTTTAAGTCTTTCCTCGAAGATATTCTTACAACTATCTTTGTTCTATTGTTTTAATTTTTTTTTAAATACTTCATCTTGATGACTAAATTAATCATTTTTTATTCACTTGGGTTGCATTCCTTCCACCAAGATTCTAGCAGGTTCATGATGTTATGATCCTTGAACCACATCATTTCAAACTTGAAGGGACACCGAACAAGGCCCTTTTCCCCATCAATTTGAGGTTGAATAGGGAAGTGGTCTGACCCAACCCCTGAATTAATTCTACTATCCAACTTGAAAGGAAAAGAAATCAAATTACCTTTGAAGAAAAATCTGTCTAGCTTTTCTACTATGCTGTAAAACCCCTTTCTGTGATTCGTCCATGTAAAATTATCGTTACCCATTTGAATCTCCATCAATAATTTTCACTCTACAAAGCTTTGAAAATCAATATGTTATTGAAGAGCCCAATCCAAACCACCTTTTTTATCTTCAAAATGCAAAATAGCATTAAAATCACCTCCCAAAATGCAAAAATCTTGGTTAAACCTATTCAGAACCTCATCCAACTCTAGCCAAACTGTCCTTTTTTGCATGCAAAAATATGGGCCAAAGATATTTATTAACATGAACTAAAGACATGAATACAATCTTCTTACCCTACAAGCCAGCCAATGTCAATGAGAGACAAGTTCTTCTACCAAAATGGCTTGGGGCTTCCATATGATTAACAGTCCACTTGAAGCCCCTTCAATACCAACAACTAGCCATTTCCATTGCTTCAACTTTCTACTAAAGGCGACAAAATCCCGGTCCCCCAATTTTGTTTCTTGAAAAATACATATATCCACTTGATAAACTTCTAGATGATGCCTTATAAGACACCATTTGTTAAAGGAATTTAAGCCCCTAACATTCCAGGTTATAAGATTCATTTTTTTTTAGGAAGGGCATCGCTCTTCCTTACTTTCATTATTGAGTCAATTTATTTTTGACTATTAGCATCTACATCCCACCTGCAGTTTTCTTGGTTTTAAATTCTTCCTCTCTTCTTAGATTCACCACAATATGGCATCATTTTTCTATTTCCTTCTGATGAATTCCTAGTTTTTCTCTAGCTTCTGCTAGGCCTAGTGTTATTTTCCTTTTTTCTCAAATTAAGGGCTAAGAATCTCCAAGCCCTCTTTAGCCCCTATAAGAAAATCATCATAATCTATTCCTTCGTGATCACCTTCTTCCCCTACATCCCAAGAACTTTCTTTTCTGGCCTTCACCAAAACCACCAATTTCTTACCAACTTCTATTAGGGAGTCTAGTTCCACCTTTCTGCACAGTCACCTCCTAGTATATGTAAAGCCTCTGAGATCTTACCATCTAAAGCCAGATTTTGTTCAACCCACTTCTCTTCCTCTCTAGCCTTTTTTGTCGAATCTAGTGCAATTGATACAAAATACTCGAGTCTACTAGTCGACCTAGGACTCACCCTTGCTTCTTCTCCTTATTAACTTCTAAGGAATTAATAGGCACTTCCAAGTTATCAATAATGGGGGATGATTAATGTTCATGTGGTTTACTTTTTAAAACTAGTTTATCCCTCCTTTTAAGAATCTCAGACACCAAAGAAGAGCAGGATTTCTACAATTTTGAAGAGTGCTCTACAACCCAAAGGCTATACTAGACTGCTTCGAGCGAAAGAGTCGCGTTCCAGTTTCTAAACCCAGATCCCATAGTCGGTGATGAGTTCAATCTCTTCCCAAATATGTCGCACTGGGTTATTTTCGACACATATTCTCAAATATGATTGGGATTCATCTACCTTCCTCCTTTCTTCAACACAAAAAAACCTCCCCAATCTCCTCAAGGATCTTTGGTGCCCAATATTTCAAAGGAAGGTTAGGAAGCACATACCAGTCTTGAAGAGTCTCCATGACATGCGTTTCCGGGTTGAAGCCGACCTTCCAACACCTCAAATAGAAGCCACATCCATCCAGAACCCAAACTCCATTCACAATCTCATCCCTTAGATCTTTGGATGGGAAAATAATCAGAAAAGATCCCTTTTGAAGGGTTTTATATTGGAAGTCCTGGCCCGACCAATCTTTCCACCATTTAACTAGACAATCCCAGTTTAGGTTCGCACCATACCATTTTCCAACCAACCCTAGGTTTTCCAACCTTAAAACCTCAGCTTGGAGCTTTATAGAGCTAACCACGAGAGTAGCTCGACCGCTCGGTATACCATTACCCAACTGAGAATCCTCCTAGTTCTCCACTTTTCTAATCTTCCCTGTCCTCCTCCCATTCTTGTTTCTTTTTCTTCCTCTACAAGACCTGCCTGCTAGTTTCATTTCTCTAGTTAGGGTTCTGACCGTGACCTGTTCCCTCCATCCATGGGAGACCCTCAAAAGCTTTATTTCCACCATCTTGTTGTCGAGGTCTACAAAAGGAAGTATTGTGATAAGCCCCTCTGCCTCAATGAACCTTGAATGACGCCCATCCTAGCCATGGTCCTCTGCCCTAGGGTTGAAATGATCACCCATGGGGTGGGCCCATATTTCCAACTTTAGGATACCTTCAATTCACCTAATTTGAATCTCTGTGGACTTCCTGTCCTCTTCCAAAATTACGATTGCCATCAGACCATTGCAGTTCACCATAACCATTGCAATTTGCCATTTTCCCTCTGAAATAAAACATAATATTCTTCAAGGTAAGATTATTTTATTTTTCAATAAAGGATTATTACAACTTATAGCTTCAAAGAAGCATAACATACTCATAATAGCCTCCTATAAAATATAATTAAACATGAAAACAAATTAATTTATTTGCAATCTATTAGATTCTTACTTTAACAAACTTTTAGAACTAAACTAGCATTATTAATTCATAAAATTCATGGAAACACACTAGCACATATGAATATTGAACGTATAATCATCTATAATTGCAACAAGTACTATACAATTCTTTTGTTTTTCAAGTATATTTTTGATTGAATAAGTAGGTTTCAAACTTTTTATTTCATATCAAAGCTTTAACCCAAGTACAATTCTCCCAAATTATTTTACAAGATGTGGAAAACTAATCATGACTTTCATTATAGATGAAGATACTAATTTTAAAATTTACTGAAACCTATCAATTTTAATATAACAACTAATCTACAAATTTTTCCATTTCTAGCTCAATCCGTATGTGGTTTTTCAAATTAGTTGTGTTTAAAGGCTAGGCTTAAACAACACATTCTAATCTTTAACGTTTTTAAGTGGCTCATCTAAAATTACACTAGCTTCTCTAGTTGAAACCATCTAGTAGTATGAATTAAAATGAATGACCTAAATGTAAGTAAAACTTAGAGTGATTTTAATTATTATTTGTGGATCTACTCATAAGATAATGTATATCATCATGGTTAGTGGTACAAGAGAGCCTTAGGTCTAGTAGGTGAAGGTTCATATTTTGGCTTGGTTTGATGGTTTTGCATGTAATAAGGTCATTGAAGACCATATCAAGTGTTTTTGAGTCAATATTAGGTCATTAGGTGGATTGGTGAGTCAAGTTGCATAAAGTTGTCAAGTTTGCACAAATGTTGTAAATGTTGCAAAAGTGTGAAAACAAGGAATGTAAAGAGTCATCTGTTGTAATTGACGAAGATAGATGGTTGGAATTCAAATGGAAGTTTTTAACCATAAGAAAATTTAAAAAAATTCTTGGGAAGGTTGGAGCCAGTGTTGGCAATTGTATGTTGAAGAAAAATCAATAAAAAATCTTTGTGAACTTGCATTTTTGAACGTTATTTTTCTGCTCTAGGCTTGTGTATAGTTCTGTATGACACTATCATGATCTAAAACTAGTTGGGATTGATGAAGAACCAAGTCTAATTTCCTTTTCACTTTTTTTAATTGAATTTCATTAGGATTTGAAGGGATGTAAAATGCAAATCTCTCTTTTTTTCACTAGTCAGAAACCCTTGGTTAATTGCCATGAAGGGATGTAAAATGCAAATCTCTCTTTTTTTCACTAGTCAGAAACCCTTGGTTAATTGCCATGAAGGGATGTAAAATGCAAATCTCTCTTTTTTTCACTAGTCAGAAACCCTTGGTTAATTGCCATGAAGGGATGTAAAATGAAAATCTCATCATTCCACCAGTGAAACCTCATGAAAATTGGTGGAATGGATGGGTTTAAAGTGTTTTTGGTTTCTAAAAACTTGCAGGAGCAGGGGATGGCGTTGAGAGAAATTTTGGTGATTCCCTAGCCTAATTAACCTCATGTTTTAAGCATTGAAAGTGCATAGGGATTAGGGTTGGAAGTATAAATCTTAAATAGTGGTTATAGTTACTTGTAATGGTGTTGGAATATGTCATAAAACATTTATGAGCCATTGGAAAGTATTTTTGAATTCTAGAGTGGAAGGACCTTGTTGTGACCTAGTAGGAGAAGCGTAATTAGGCTCAATTCAAAGCAGTAGAAATTTGGCCTTTGTGTTCCAAAATACCCCCACCTACAATTGATATATGTTGTTAAAGGGCATAAAGGGTATCTAAATTTGTAATTATATTTTTGGTATGAGGTTTTTTTTTTAAATTGTGTTGGAAAAATATATTATGGAGTGCTAGTATGAGTTGGTAGACATAAGATGAGAAACCAACCATTTAATGCTTGAGAACTTGAAGAATTGGTTGATTTAAGTTAATTTGAAGCTAAATACCCTTTCTATGTATCAAATCGGTATCAGAACTTAGGTTGGTCTGTAAAAAGGGAAAGTGTGAAGGAAAAGAGAACAAGATGCCTCCAAAAGGTAACACTAAGGCTAGAAAAATGAATGAAATGGAAGAGAAGACTGCAAAAGAGATTAGGAATTTGAAGGAGTTGCATGAAATTTTGGTAGCCAAGCTTGAGGTTGTTGAAATAGGTCAGAGGAGAGGTATGGTCATGGGCGATGTGAGTGACCATGAAGAAGAAGGGGAAAAGGAGAATCCCCAAGAAGAAGAGGAATTGGATCCTGATGAGAAGAAGATGGCCAAGCTACTAAGAGCAGTCAAGGAAGATAGGCACAATTTAAAGATGTATTTACCTATGTATGGAGGGAACTTGAAAGATGAAGATATTTTGGATTGGATTGCAACACTTGATAGTTACTTTGAATGTGAAGATATACCTAAGGAACAAAGGGTAAAGTTGGCAAAAACCAAATTGAAGGGTCATACCCTACTTTGGTGGGATTATGAGTAAATTGAAAGGAGGAAGAAAGGAAAGTCAAAAAAAATTTATTGGGAAAAAAATGGTACCAAACTCAAGGGTAAGTTTTTATCGGCTGATTATGCAATTCAATTGTACAAGAAACTTCAAAATTTGAAACAAAGAGATATGGATGTCAAAGCCTATACTAAGGAGTTTTATAAAATAAGTATAAGAGTTGGTCACATGGAAGATTATGTGGAGAAATTTGCTTGATATCTCAATGGGTTAATATTTAACCTTCAAGATGAGTTGAGTTTGACAAATCCAAGAACGGTAAAGGAATGCTACCAATTAAAAATCAACCCCAAAGAAAAGCTAAAGAGAAGGCAAGATAAAAAAATAGGGGCAAAGGCAACAATTAGAGAGGAAGAGGTTAATTTTTTTATCCAAGGCAATCATATGAGGGTCAAGAAGATATAAGAAAAATCCAAGAATTAGGGGCATATCAGAGAGGTGGATTTAGAGGAGGTAGATTGGGCTTTATAGGCAGAATTAGAGGTCAAGGAAGAGGATTTAATGGGTTCACTGGAAGGTGTTATCAATGCAACAAGTTTGGACATAAAGCATGCCAATTTAATGAAAGTCAAACCACTACTTCAGTTGGAGGAGAGAGGAGAAATCAGATTGTTCAAGGAGATGATTGTGAGAGTGTGAACTCAACATCACAACATGTTGGTCCAGAAGTTGGAGAATCAATCATGGTAAGGAGAACCACCACAAAGGAGGACTCTCTTTAGGACAACTTTTAAGAGCTTGGGTAAGGTTTGTAAAGTTGTAGTTAATTTAGGTAGTCAAGATAATATGGTTTCAGTTGAGATGGTTGAAAAACTTAAGTTGGAAATAATACCACATGCTACTCCTTACAAAGTATCTTGGTTAAATGAGGGTCAACATATTTTTGCGAATGAATAAAGTCAGGTGGGGTTTCATATAGGAGGGTACAATGATAAAATATTATGTGAAATTATACCCATGGATGTGTGCCACTTGTTGCTAGGGAGGCCTTGGAAATTTGATAGGTATGCCAAGTATGATGGAAGGAGGAATACATATGAGATATAAAAAGATGGGGTCTCCTATACCTTGAGACCATTGAAGGAGGAGGACAAAGGAAAAAACATGGGATCTAATGTGATGATGGTAGGTAGGAAGGAGTTAATCAAGGAAGAAGAAGAGGAGCACATGGACCTTGCAACCACTTTGAAACCTAGAGATATTATGATAGTAGACATGAAGAATGACTTGATGTTGGTGATCCAAGATTCGCTTAAGGAGCATTTTTCTAGGATGGTAGAACAGTGTTCCACTCATTTTTTTCAAAAGGGGATATTGGCCATTCCATTCATTTCATGTCAGAGGTTAATATGTCTAACCAATAAGCAGTTAAAAGGGAAGAACAACAAATGGAAGAGATGAGAAGAAAAGGTGAAGAGGTCAAGAAGAAACTACAAAGGAATGTGGGCAAGTCCAAGAATACACCTCAAGTGAAAAAGAAGGAAATTCATTACAAGGATGGAGGAGATTGGTTGTAGGTAATGATACATTTTAACAACATTCTTAGATGAAGAATAGGTCAAAGATCATCCATCAAGTAAGCCTTTGAAGTTGGAGTGTGTCCTAGGTGCCAAGGGGCTCAAAAATATAAAGGGCAATGCCCTATTTCTAGTATTTGGTTCTTTGGAAGGGTTTATCAAATGAAGATGTCACTTGGAGGTTAGATAATGTCATGATTAAACATGAATCTATTGTTGCAGCATTGTCCTCAAATGGGACTTGAGTTCATTTTGCCTTGGGAGTATGGTGCAAGGGCACCTTAGGTCTAGTAGGTGAAAGTTCACATTTTGGCTTGGTTTGATGTTTTTGCATGTAATAAGATCATTTAAGACCATATCAGGTGTTTTTGAGTCAATATTAGGTCATTAGGTGGATTGGTGAGTCAAGTTTGCACAAATGTTGTAAATGCTGCAAAAGTGCAAAAACAGGGAATGTGAAGAGTCATCAGTTGCAATTGAAGCATTTAGATGGTTGGAATTAAAATGGTAGTTTTAAACCATTGGAAAATGTTTAAAGATGCTTGGGAAGGTTGGAGCCAGGGTTGGCAATTGTATCTTGAAGAAAAATCAATAAAAAAATAACTTTGTTCTTGCATATTTAACATTATTTTTCTATTCTAGGCTTGTGTATAGTTTTGTACAGAAATATCATGATCTGAAACTAGTTGGGATTGATGAATCACTAAGTCTAATTTCATTTTCAATTTTTTTCATTGAATTTCATTAATATTTGAGTATTTTATAGCAAATTTACTAAAACTTGTCAGAAACCCTTGGTTAATTGCCATGAAGGGAAGAAAAATGCAAATCTCGTAATTCCACTAGTGAAACCTCATGAAACTTGGTGGAGTCGATGGGGTTAAGGTTTTTTTGGTGTCTACAAACTTGGAAGAGCAAGGGATGGCATTGAGAGAAATTTTGGAGATTCCCTAGCCTAATTAACCTCATGTTTTAGGCATTGGAAGTGCATAGGGCATAGGGTTTGAAGTAGAACACTTAAACAATGGTTGTAATTGTTTGGAATGGTGTTCGTAGATGTCATAAATTTTTTTTGAGCCATTGGAAAGGATTATTGAAGTTTAGAGTGGAAGGACCTTGTTGTGACCTAGTAGGAGAAGCCTAATTAGGCCTAATTCAAAGATTAGCAACATAAATTTGGCTTTTGTGTTCCAAAACACCCCCACCTAAAATTGAGATATTTTGTCAAAGGGCATAAAGGGTATCTAAATCTACAATTATATTTTGCGTATGAGGTCTGGTTTGGAAATTATATTGGAAACCAAATTGTGGAGTGTTACTAGGAGTTAACAGACATAAGAAGAGAAACCCACCATTTAATGCTCAAGAGTTGAAAGAATTGGTTGATTTAGGTTAATTTGAAGCTAACCACCCTTGATGTGCATCACTTAGGGGAGATGGATCAATATTCATGTAGGATAACTTTGTGAGCATATAGCAGTTGCATGAAATATCATAAGACCTCCATTTTTTTTAAAATATGAATTGGATATTTACCTATCTACAAAAACGGTTTGGACATGTGACTCATCATACAACTTTCTACATCATCACATTTAATGAGAATTGTCCAAAAATTTAATTTTTAAAGGTTCAACTAAAACTTAATCATGGTATTCCTAGTAGTTGAAGAAAATACCATGTGTTGTTAGTAAAATATCATATTTTATTTTAAAATATAGCTTATGTGCAACCTAAACGGACCAAATAACTATTGGTATTGATGAATCTTTGTCATCTTTAACTTTTATATACAACATAAATGGGCCAATAGTTTAACACAAAAACTATTTGTTGTTATAAAAATAACACATTATTATTTAAAATACAACTTATATCCAACAAAAATGAACCAATAGTTGAACACTAAAACTTTTTGACAATCCTTCACATTTGATGGGAAAATACACGGTATTTATTGTGCTCACCTTTTATATTTATGAGAGGATAAACTATTAATGTGAAATACTCTAACATATATACATTGCTACCCCAATAGTTGTACACATTAGAATAATTTTTTTTCACTATGATAAGAATACTTATAGGAATGAACATCTTATTTTATAAATGACACACTTATAGTGGATAATTATTGTGAACCCCTAAACCTACAAATGCACAAAGATGACAAACATGGTTAAATGTTAGATCAAAATGCATGCAAATATGAGAGGTTCCCCATAAAATCCATCTATTCAAGCTAAAATTAGGAAATAAATAACAAACTCAAATAACAAATGAAAGCAATCCTAATTAAGCTAATAGCATGATGATCTTATGGGGGAATTGGTGCCAATGAAGTGTTGTAATTGGCCCTTTCCCAATTCCTATGTTGCAATGAAGATGATCTAGAAATGGTCAAATCTCCAAAGAGATTTGAGCATAACCTTGGTGCAAATGTGAAAATGTGATGAATGTATGGATGAAATGAACAAAATTAGTTCTCAATTGAAGAGAGTAACTTTGCATGAAGATTGTGGATGAAGATTGGGAAAAGAGGTCTCCAATTTATAGACTTCTATTTGGAAGAAGTGAGCAAGATTGAGAAATGTGGGACAAATGATAATCCAATGGCATTGTGCCACTTGTCCACATATGATTGGCTGAGGAATGAGCACATTTTGGCCAATGTGCATGATAAATGCATAAATTTGAATTTGAAATGGTGAGTTGACTTGTTGAAGGGGGAAGAGAAGTGAAGTTAATGTCACTTGCCTCAAGGTCAAGGACTTGTAAGAGGTATTGAATGCCTTGTTGGAAGGACCAAGTCCACTTGGCCTTTTTGAATTCAAATGAGGGAATATTCCCTTTTGATACTTTGTGAGGGAAAATAGATAAATTAATAAATCAAAGTAATTGATTTATTGTGCAACTTGCATTCTCTAGAGGATTTTAAGGAGAGGGATTAACTTAATCATGGTTTTGATTAACAAAGAAGAATTAGATGATGTGGCAATTTAGACTTAGATTTATGAATTGATTTAAGTCAAGAATTGAGAGGAAATGATTTATCACATAAATGATTTGATTTATTTAATCAAGACGGAATATGTTAGATTAAATCAAATAAGGTTTAATTGATTTAATTTAATAGGAGGACTTTAGAGATTTTAATTAAATAAAATGATTTATTTAATTAAACAGGGATGCAATGGTTAATTAAATTAATTGATTAATTTAATCATTGAAAGAGGAAGACTTAATCCAATAAATAATGATTTATTAAATTAAGAAATAGAATGTGATGAAATGCTAAGAATGTGATTTAAGAGGAAACATTGTTAGTAATTGGGATCAGGTGTACCAAAACGAACTTGTACATTTTCCATGCCTATAGTTATGATATTCTATTTGAAACAAAAAATATTTATTTCACTTGTTAATGAATGTATTTATGTATTTTATGCCGAAGACGTTTCCTTATTTGAAGTTCTTCGAGCTTATTTAGCCCATGGATGGTGAGGATTTTCATATAAGGTATTCAATAAGGTTAAATGAATCTCAACCTTTCATCATTTTTTGCCATTTATTCAACTATTTTTTTTCCTTTTTGACTGCTTTCCTCACTTCTATTGTTTTATGCTCCTCCAAACTCTTCCTCGCTAGTATTGACTTTTCACTCCTCCAATTTGACGAGTTGTAGCTCGAAAATAAGGTTTTGATGAGGGTTTTAGAGTATGTTTATTAAAATGAAAATTACGGCCAAGATCCTAATAATGAACACATTTAGGTTTTAACTTTATGGCATTATTTACCCTACCTAGTTAAGTATGTATTAGCATAATTAATATATAATATATATTTTATATAATAATTTTTTTTATCATATTCTTATATAATTCAAAATATTAAATATATATAATTATATTATATTTATTATTATATTTATTATTATATATATACTATATATAGGTTATATTATTATTATATATTTTGTTCTATAATGAAAATTCTTAAATATAAATATGCAATTATTATAATTAATAATTAATTTATTTTTAAATAGATCAAATAAAATTAAAATACAAAAAATATAATAGTTTAATTGATCTTTGGAGAGATTAAGAAAAATAAAGAGAGATAGAGGAGGAGACAATTCTATATAGAGAGGTATATATAGTAACACTTGCACCTAAAAGACGTTCAAGGATTATGTCAATAAAAAACTATGTGTATGCTAATATGTTAGAGAGCATGTGTTTGCAAATTCTAGTTGGATGTAACTAGATTAAACAATTAATAATAAGTGCTAAAAATTGAATGAAATAAATTTAGACAAATCTAGATTTTGAAGGCATCTAATCCAAACACATACACAGTTGAAGAAAGATTTATAGAGAATTTCATAACTAGACATAGTAAATTACACAAGTCTAAGATTAGTGTGGTGAATATAATAGTTAATACATAAAATAAAATAAAAATATATAATTTTTTTTTTTGATAGAGAAATAGTTGCTAAGAGGCAACACCCATTATATTAATTATCACAATTTATAGTGATAGTTTTGTTCAGTATCCCATCCCATTACAGAAAGAGTTGTAGTCTATATCCTCCTCCCTTACAACCCTACACATCCGACACCTATACTGTATAAGCTATATACTATAATAATATAAATTAAAATTAATAATATAATAATAGTAGTAGTAATAATAATAAACAAAATCATTTTCTAATGACCTACCAATTGATCTCATGTACCACACAAATGTATCCAAAAAGTAAAACAAACTTTTCCCTAATTGACCTTCCACACCTCTTCAGACTATCCATTGCACACCAAGGTGTGATTGCTAGTTTATATAACATTCATAGGTTCTCATGTGTTCAAGTATGGGTCCATCTTGACTAACATTTGGCTATTTTTTTATTTGTATGTGGACTAATTGTTTATAATATACATTATAAATATGTGACAACATTGAATATTATAAGCACAAGTGTTGTAACGACAATTGAACCCTATACAACTACTGACCCTTATCCTCTAAATAGCATTGAACGCCATCCAAAACAGAATTTGTGTGCTAAAAGAAGAAGAATCTATTTTTGGTTAATTTTTTAAGTAGTAATTGTTTTGATAAAAAAATTGAATGTTAAGCTAACGATGGCCTAGTGGCAAAAATATAGGAGAATAAATTCATTTGCATGTATCATACTTGATATTACCATGGGGCTATATCCATTTAAAACTACAATCGAGACACTTTGCTTCTTCTGAACATTTTGAGACGGCAAGATTTTGACTGATACGATTCTCTAATTAAATGTTCAGTTACGAAAGAAAGCATGCTTTGTCCAACCGAAAACGCTTAAAATTTTAGTTTAAAATTACATTTGAATTTTGTAAGACGACCATATGCAATGTCAAATTGAAGACGAAAACAACTATAATTAATAAATACTAGATTTCAATATTCCATCACATCACTCACATTACATCAATCTTTATATAAGATTGGGTTTACAATCATCGACATCCCCGATGACAACACTACTTTTATTCAAGATATGTAAAGGAATTAATAAATGAATTTTTATTCGACTACTTTCAAACAAGCAACCAAACAGAGGCTTGTTCCGAGCCCATATCTGCTCATCTCTCTCTGAGTATCCTTCTATTCTGCAACACATACAATTTAACTCTAAATCATTTAAGCTCACGATAGAAAACTGAAAAAAGAAAAAAATTAAAGCATAAAATTCATTCTTTCGTGGTACATGAGAAGTCCTAATTAGAACCGTAGTGGATCCAATGCAAATCAACGTCTAAAAAATAGCCAAAAAGAAATATACACAGAAAACTTACCTTGCTGGGCATGGTACGGTCAGTAGTCCGTATTATCAAGCGTGGTGAGGAGTTGGAGCAAACTTAGGATGGTGGAAAGGCGGAGGGACTTCGTGCTTGTAAACCGGCGGCGGCGCCTTGTGCTCAACTGGCTTCATCCCGTGGTGTGGAGGTGGTGCAACGTGATGATGATGATGGTGGTGGTGATCTTCATCGTGGGCATGGTCAGGAGGTGGGGGAATGTGATGGTGATGGTGGTGGTGGTGGTCTTTGACATGGTCATGGTCAGGAGGTGGTGCATATTTGTGGTGAGAAGGATAGGCAGACCTTATAATGGGCTCTGGCGGAGGTGGGAACTTGTGTTCGTAAACATGAGGGGGAGAAGCATTGTGGTGCTCATGGACAGGATTATGCGGATATCTATGCTTGTGATGAAGCGGGGGAGGAGTTTCAAGATGGTTCATGGGCGGAGGTGGCTTGTGTTCGTACATATGAGGGGGAGGAGCATGGACAGGATGGATCATGGGTGGGGGTGGCTTGTGTTTGTTCATATGAGGGGGAGGAGCATGGACAGAATGGATCATGGGTGGTGGTGTCTTGTGTTCGTACACATGAGGAGGAGGAGCATGAACAGGGTTATGAGGGTACCTATGCTTGTGATGAGGTGGAGGGGGAAGCTCATGATGGTTCATGGGCGGAGGTGGCTTATACTCGAGATGAGGGGGAGGAGCATGGACAGGATTATGAGGGTACCTATGTTTGTGATGAGGAGGAGGGGGAATTTCATGATGGCTCATGGGTGGAGCTGGCTTGTGATAAGGTGGGGGAGCTGGAGTTGCATGGGCGCTTGTGAGATGCAAGCTCGCCCACAATATAACAGACAACACCGCCATTGCACTAACTCTATTGCTGCCAGCCATATCTGCTGTCCAGACTATTGCACTGAATCACTAAAGCTCTTCGCACTACTTATAAAGTTACTTGACTCTAGGATCTTTTGTTTTTTCAAAAAATCATTGTTCAGGGGTTTCTCGGTGAAGGAATTAACCAGCGACATTATGTGCTTGGTGGAGTGCTTACCTGTATCTAACTCTACACCTTACACTGCGAAGGGACATTTCTCCAATTTCAATAACAAGATATTTAAAATGAAGCAGATCCAGATTGTGAGGAAATTTTTTAAATGGGTTCAGCAAAAAATTCTAGAGAAGGTATTGAGCAAGGGAGCCCTTCTCCAGTTATGCCCCAACCGCGAAGCTTGTTGTGTAAAATATTTTTGACTGTTTGATTTGAGATACTAATTCAGCAAATGCTGAATTATTAAAGCTTCTCGTAATTTCCGTTCCAAAAAGCACTTAATGTCAAAGCCTATTTGCGGCGGATGAGTCCCACCGCCCACAACCGCCTGTAGTGAGCTGGGAGTAGGGAATCTTCCAATATACTTATTAAAAATAATAAAAGAGAAAAAAGTGTTTTATAATGAACGTGAGGACTTTTCATGTACCATTGCGGAAAAAGAAAAGAATTTTTATATTAAGAACAATATTGTTCATCCTAATCGATGATATAACATTTAAATAACTTGGAGGGCTCTCAAACTATTCTTACCCACTATTTCTTCATATAAATTAGCATTACATGCAGAGGCATGCAATGCTCACCATCGTAAATGGCTATTCAATATCATAGAAGCATCGAACTTGTTGTAGCAGTGTAGGTTAGTTTATAGTAGGAGGTTTATCGCGGATAATATTCGTTGAGTATATTGCATTGAGCAAAGATATTTGGAAATCAATTTTTTATATTTTTCTCAATAATTAGATGCATGGATCAATTAAAGCAAAGCTATGTGTGCATTAAAAGATATGAATTTGACTTACGAAACTTGAAGATACTATAAAGCACTTAAATTTGGTGATGAAATTATCTGAGATCTCTACATTTCATTGTAGTGGACAATATTTTAAACCCCATGTTATAGTCCACATCTTTATTCTTATGTGACATGCAATGCATGGGAGATTAACAAGGGTATGGATAGAACAATAAATTTATCTTTGCGTATCCGTAGTAATTTTTTTTTTGGAAACGGGTTATGCAAATTGAAAATAAAACTGCAAGGCTTCTTCATTATTTACAATGTATATATTAATTGTAATCTGGAGCAATTAATCATAAATAATTTTAATAATATTATTTCTTTTAAAATGGTTTTAATTAATAATATAAGTAGAATGTATTTTTTTTTTAATTCTTAATAAATTAAATTTGGCTAAGTAAATACAATTTTTATTTTCAAATAATTGGTTGTGTTAATAATAATAATTTCTCTCCAAAATTTAAAGTACGATATAATTTTATATGTATTTTAGTGTAATAGTTGTTAGGTGTAAATGTACATGTATATTTTAAAGCTTTTTGTCAAGATCAATCAATAGATTGATTAATTATTATTTAATTATCTTAGAATAAGGCAATGTATAGGAAATTAACAACCATTTTACATAGAAGAGGAAATTGATCTTTGATGTTTTTGCCTATTTTAAACAATGTATTGATTGATTATTATTTAATTATCTTAAGATAACACAATGCATAGGAGATTAACAAACATTTGCATAAAACGAAAAATTGGTGTTTGTGTTTCGACATTAATATTCTTTACTTGGGAATTCATTATGAATAGCAATCTCAAGTAATTAAACATGAATAAGTTATATCCTTATCAAGATTGAATATATAATAATCGCAATTAGAACAATTTTTTAAAATTCATTTTAGTTAATAATTTTACAAGAATGATTTTTTGAAGGAAATTTGTCTTAATAAATTTCATTTGGGAAATTCAATACAAATTAAATTTTTAATCAAATAGTTTTCTTACTAATAATGATTTTTCTCGAAAATAGTAATTTTCTATATATTTTTCGTTTTATAGTTGTTAGGCCTACATGCATATCTATATATGATGTTTTTGTCTAGGTTAATCAATGAATTAATTGATTGTTATTTAATATTTGAAAATAAATATGGATACTAGTACATGGAAAACTTCAAGTTCTAGATTAAATAATATTTATAAAAAATTTGGAATATTAAAGAATTCTTGTTTTTTAAAGAGTTAATAGTGATCCCTTTAATTACTATTGTTAAATAAAAAATTTAATTAGTAATATTGAGTAAAAGAAATTAAAAAAATAGTTCATAACTTTAGGGATGGCATATTTGTTGCAATCCTTGTGTGATAGTAGAGAAATTTATTACTTTCATGTTATTTGATGTGATTATTTCTTATTTAAATAATATTTAATCCATAATTTTGTAAATAAAAGTATTATTATCCATGCGATTTATGGGGTAATAGTAGTATAATAAAATTCTCACAAGCAAAAAATATTTAAAATTAGTCCATTAAAAGGAAAATAAAAGTCAAAAATATGAAGTTTTGATTGGTTGATTGTAGTAAAAAGATGCTCTATAATAGGCATATGGACAAAAGTAGGAGCACTTGGTTAAAGAAAAATAAGAAATGGAGGCTCAAATATTATAAGAAAAAAATAACAGTTAAAGAGGGAAGATGTTCATAGTCAAATTGAAAACTAACTTATAGCATCTTTAATGGAGAACAAATAAATAAAGTGTTTTTCAGGAGGCAAGACTAATAAACATCATTAATCACCATATTATTCTTGACCACCACTTGAAATTGTCTAAGTGGACTAGGTGACCACCTTGGGTGACCTAGTCACTTTTGGCATAAATTTCAAATTTAAGACAAAAACCTAACGACAATTTGCCTCCAAAACCCTAGTGTCTACCTATCATGTTGCATTTTCAAGAAATTAAGGCATATCTTATATAAATAAGGGTTTTCACCTTCATTTCCCTCTCTCCCAAGCTCATTTTTACATCTCTTCACAAGCACTCTTGCACTCAAGCTTCCAAAGCAAGCAATCAAGCACAAGGGCATCACAAGCAACCCTCCATTGGAGCTGGTTCTTGCAAGTTGCAGACTTCAACAAGTAAAGGATTTGGAGAGTATTTACACTGTTTTATCATTCAAGCATACTCTCCTTTTATTATTTCACATTTGTGTTTCGCTACCATAAAAGGGGTTTGACTTAGGCAAACCCCTAGGTAATCTCTAACCCTAAAATTTTCCTTGTCTTTGCATGTGTACTTGTAGGTGTATATGTAGATTTAGCAAGGTTCAAAGTGTTGGAGAAGGTACAATCATTCCATTCAAGTCACATCAAGATAACAAAACCCTAGGAGGAGAAAAAGGACAAGTTGCAGGTCATTTTTTGGGAGATTCAGACACAAACTGTTGTGGAGAAGGTGTTGGTGTTTTAGAATGCAACCCACATAGGATTTGCAATTCACTAAGAGGTAGCCAACCTCTATATTAAAGAACCATAAAGGCTAGGGGCCAATTGACAAGATTCAGTCAAAGACTAACATCTCCTACGCTTCTAGCTCTACAGGACCAAGGTGGGTAAACCTATACAATGCCCAAAACTTAATTCATTCAAACATTGACATTGCTATATAAAACAGATAATTCCTAATGAAAATACACTAAGGGAAGCATTGACAACTTCAAATTTGGCTAAATTCTCAGCAACTCAACCCTCTCTCAGCCATTGGAAAGCAGGACAAACAACAAACTAAACAATAGGAATAAGAATGATTTTGCATTTAAATTTGTTTTTGAGATACACAAAATTGAAACATAGATCAGTGCTAATTCTGGGCCATGGAGTCAAACACATAAATGAATTTCCTAGCAAATAGTCTTCAACTAGTGGATTTAAATTGTTAATGCTTTGCATCACCTGTTAGTGTCTTGCACCAACAATCCTCTCTTACTATCAATCAAATTCTTCTTATCAAATCCCATCTGCACACCTGAAATCACAATCACCTGCTTAAGCATTTTAACCATTTGTTTGAAATAGAACAATGAACAAACAAAACAATCTCATGAAATTTGAGATGATAAACTCAAATACACTTTGTATTATTGAATTTATATGACTAAAACTGTACAAATATGGAGACAATCTAAAGACATTCATGAATGTGTAAACACCTTCATGATGTTATTTGCATAAACTAGTTGTATTTACTCATGAATTCAGAAAATTACAGCTTATAGACTCAAGAAATAACTCATAATTTACAATTCTCTATCTATCCAACCCAATACAAAAACTAAGAACCATGTACAATGAGAGAATAATAGAAGATATAGAAGAGAAGGAAGCAGGAGCAACCCTAAATTCAATTTGGAAATGCCATCTGGAAGCTTCATTCACCGTTGATCAAACTGAAAAGAATATCTCTTCTTCCTTTGTAGCAAAAAAATTATTCCCTCCAAACTATTTTTTCTCATCATTGCCTAGTAACTGAAAGCATGCCCATGTGGAAAATCTCCAAATCCACCCAGCTAGAAAATATCCTTCTTCCCGTGCAAAATTTGTTTCAACTCTCTTTACTTGCTTCACATTATTTTCATTTCTTCTAGCCAATATAAAGTATTCAAATTTATAATGGAACCTTCACTTTAACTTCCACTATGCTTTTGCATTATTCACCTCCAGTAAATAAAATGATCTGTTTTAAAAATGAATAATAAATTCTCTTTATCTCACCAAACAAAATATTGTTTGTGCCCTTCATTATTCATTTTAAATTTTTTTCCCAGCAAGTAATTAAAATATTCCACAATAAGAAAATTCCTCCCAAGCATGTTTTATTTTTACCCTATCATGAAATACTTCCTTGTGCACGTGCAATAATCTTTACCCCTCTTCATTTTATTTTTCTCAATTTAATTTTACCCATCGAGTAAAATATTCACTCACCCCTAATTAAAATGAAATTCAAGTTTCAATTTATCGAACCATTTAAAAATGGCACCTCACACCTATTATATCTACATTTAAAAAAAAATGGCCAATGAGAAAAGTCGGGCCCAGTAGGCACTCCCCCCACTTCACAACCCACACACTTTAAATATATTTTACTTGGGAAGATTATGGCAACATTTAATTTTTAAATTTTTTGCCATTTAATGAAAATCCCTTTTGAGAAGAGAAAAATCTCCCATGCATTTACATCCTCTGGGGCCCACCTGACAAATGTCTTAATTTCGCAGGCCTCACAGGTCTTCAGCTCACGTCACCCTTTCTCTCGCGAGGCTTGCAATCAAGGGTCGAGATTGCATCCATGCCCCATACTCTTCCCCTGCCGTTGATCACTCCTATTGCCCTAATCCTCATTGTGCTCGTTCTGCATTCTCATCTGGTTTATGCTCGGCCCATACCAGATTGGATCCTGTTTGCATCATAAATCCCTCACTTTCACTTAATATGTCGAGCTTCCTGCCCCCATGTATCTTCGATGGTCCCCATACCTAGCACAGGTTTCCCTCTGGTGGTTGCACCCTGTTTGGTACGTGGGCTACATCGCTTTATACTTTGATGGAGCACCATACCCAGTTGCAATGTGTGCACCTCCCCTTTGCATTTGCCTGAGAGCTTCTAAAGCCTTTTAGTTCCTTGTTTCGCAATATGAAAAATAGGGCCCCTATATCTTCTCTCTTCCTGCCATTAGGTGTTCAAGCTCCAAACACCATGCACTCATGATGCGAGCCTCTCATTATTTCATCTCAAGCCTCCAAATAGCACTCAGGCCTTCTTACTAGGTAGTAAAACATCAACCCACTATAGCATTTCCTTGTGCTATAGCAAAATAGAATTTCCTCAAAAAATTTATGCACTTTCACCAGAGGCGCGAACTATCTTGGTGCAAGGGAAACATGTGCTAAATTTATCCATAGTTTAAGTTTTCTTTGAAAATGCACAGCCCCACATCATTTGTGTCCAACCTTCAACAATATTAATTGATTTCCATGTTGCCTAAATGGCTTCTTCTGCTCTAGACCAACTTCTCAAGATGGAATGTAGTTTGCTCAATACCTCTCCCTTTTATTGTTGTGCAAATAAAATTCCCTTATGAGCAAGCTACAAATCAATTCCATTTTCACATTGAAATGTCCTCATAAGAAAACTTTGCATCAATCCACCTTACGCAACATCAAATATTTCATTGGCTTTGAGCCAATCACTTGTCACTTCAATTTCCATTTTGCTAATCAGATAGCATTTGAATAAAAACCATAAAACACCCCCCAATCAGAACCATGCATGCCCATGCTAATCCATTTTGTGGCATGGTGGCTACTCAAAACAAGAGAAGCTAAAATAGTGTTGTGACCTTGTCCCATGGGAACCCAAGTGAAACACCACCCTCATCTGCGCGGGCATCCATATTTGATGAAGCCTTCCATTACCATGAACTCATAGTTCTTACATCAACACCTCCTCAAATTGTTGATGAAAGATGAGTCTTGCAACAATCACCACACTTTCCTACCACAAGAAGTACTTTAGCTAGAATAGGCTCTCCATTGATGGCATAGAAAATACGGGGCAAACATATTGTTTTTGTGTTCATTATATCCTTTTTCACTAAAACTAGTGTTGTGCATAGGAACAAAATGTTTCAAATTCATTTTTGTAAAAAGAATGCTTCTCATTCATACAAATTTTACCTTCGATAGTTCCTTGTTTTGATATAATCCTTTACTACCCCTTTCATGTTCAGAATCCTCAAGATGAAAATCATCACCAAGATTGAAATGCAATAAAACATCAACCCAAGTACTCAATCCATAAATTTATTCTATAGAAGAAAATTGGATGCTTGCAACCCTAATAATGTCATAATTGTGTAAAGCATGTTGGGTCCCCATGTGGGCCCGGCTAAAAAAAAAATTGTTTTCGAAAAAAAATTACCCTCAAATGTCTTGACACTGCATTTTGAATCATGTGAAGTGAAAACATGAACTGGGTCTTCATCAAAATCTGTTTTCTGTCCCTTTTGTAGAATGGTGAAAACTGGTCAAGTTGCCTTAGCAATCAATCTGGGAAACTAGTCAAACGACCTCTTGGAGTCACAAAAACATGCAAAAATGTAGACATTTGACCTGAGAATACAATGCAACAAACGGATCGAAGAAATCAATCACAAGGAAAAAATTATTAACCTTCGAAGTTGCTTACTTGAACTTCCTACAATAGCTATTTTGAACCAATTGAAATTGACCTAATTGCTAATTTGAAAAAATAGCAAATCAACTCCTAGGAGGCCATCATAGGAAACATAAGCAGATTTAAGTACCCTAAGCACGTGTGCAAAAGTAATTTTCTTGAATCATCACCGGTCAAAAGATACTGACGGTCGAAGTTAGCCTCTCTGAAATGTTGTTAGGAATACAGATGCAAAACTAGACAAACTGCATTCGGTATTGATATGTTAAAAATAGTAAATGAGGTCACGAGGCTTTGAAAAATGACATGTGAGATCATCTTGATATGGAGAATACATAACAGCATTCATTCTAACATGACAATCAAGTGGTTGTGAAATCCCATCTCAAACAGGAAACTATTTCCCAAAACAACAGTCTGCAAACAACATAACAGTGTCAAAACCCTCTAGCTTCACTTTTCAAAAATCTATCAGAACTTATCATGGGAAGTTGAAAACTGACATACACGTTCACATATGTCAACTGAATATGTTTGCAAATGGGTTTTGCATGACAATGAACAGGCTTTAAAATACAAGCCTCCAAAGTGGGTTACTTGGATTGATTCATCAGGTGCACTTCTGAAAGTGCAAAAGCAAAATTTTGAAATGGGCATCTCAAATTTGCAAAATTTGAGAGTGCCATCAGAAGGAAAGTACCAAATTGGACCCACAAAATCACACCTTCAGGCTTTACAAAGTACTAGGAGGACGAGGTCACCACTATTGGCGACCTTGTCTCTGTACCGGGCCTGAAACAAGGTTTTTTAATTTTTGGGTACCCTTTTCCCCGAAACCTAGTCCGATAAAGTTTCCCAACAAGAGGACTAGGTCACCCAACTTGGTGTAAGTGTTCGTCTGCTGATTTCAAGATGATTCTAGATCATTCTGAGGCTTCTCATCTGCAACTCTCCATTCCTAGGTGCACCATCTATGTGTTTTCCAATTTACTTTCAGAATTGCATACATTTAGGGCATATAGTTTAGTTAGAATTTAGTTTGTATTTTCTTTCATTTACATTTCATAGATAGCATTAGTTTCATTTGTCCACACTCATCACACACAACATAACCCTAATCAATCCATCCTTCCTTTGAATGCAACCACCAAAAGTGCCATATCAACAAAGTGGAGAGAGTACCATTCCTAAACCAATTGCTCCTTAGGTGAAAAACCCTAGGAGCCTAGTAAAGGGAATCCTCTCTCCCTTGTGAGCATATCATTTTTGGTAGTTCAATATTATACCTATGGACGTGTGCCACTTGTTGCTAGGGAGACCTTAGGTCTGTCAAGTATGATGGAAGGAGGAATACTTATGAGATAGAAGAAGATGGGGTCTCCTATACCTTGACACCATTGAAGAAGGAGGACAAAGGACAAAACATGGGATCTAATGTGATGATGGTAGGTAGGAAGGAGCTCATAAAGGTAGAAGAAGAGGAGCACATGGACCTTGTAGCCACTTCAAAACCTAGAGATATTATGACAGCAAACATGAAGAATGACTTGATGTTAGAGATCCAAGATTGGCTTAAGGAGCATTTTTCTAGGATGGTAGAAGGGTGTTCCACTCATTGTTTTCAAAAGGGGATATTGGCCATTCCATTCCTTTCATGTCAAAGGTTAATATGTTTGACCAAGTAGTAGTTACAAGGGCACAATAATAGATGGAAGAGATGAGAAGTAAAGGTTAAGAGGTCAAGAAGAAACTACAAAGGAATGTGGGGAATTCCAAGCATATGTACCTAAAGTGAAGAAGAAGGAAGTTCATTACAAGGATGGAGGAAATATGGTTGTAGGTAATGAGACAGATTTAACAACATTCTTAAATGAAGAACGGGTCAAAGATCATCCATTAAGAAAGCCTTTGAAGTCGGAGTATGTCGTAGGTGCCAAGCAAATCAAAAACATAAAGGACAATGCCTATTTCTAGTATTTGGTTCACTGGAAGGGTTTACCAAATTATGATGTCACTTGGAGGTTAGAGAATGGCATGATGAAACATGAATCTATTGTTGCAGCACTATCCTCAAATGGGACTTGAGTTCATTTTTCCTTGGGAGTATGGTGAAGGAGCACCTTAGCTCTAGTAGGTGAAAGTTCACATTTTGGCTTGGTTTAATATTTTTGCATGTAATAAGATCATTTAAGACCATATTAGGTGTGTTTGAGTAAATATTATTTCATTAGGTGGATTGGTGAGTCAAGTTGCATAAAATTGTCAAGTTTGCCCAAATGTTGTAAATGTTGCAAAAGTGCAAAAACAGGGAATGTGAAGAGTCATCGGTTGTAATTGAAGAAGTTAGATGGTTGGAATTAGAATGGAATTTTTAAACCATTGGAAATTTTTTAATGATTCTCGGGAAGGTCGGAGCTAGGGTTGGAAATTGTATCTTGAAGAAAAATCAATAAAAAGATAACTTTGTTCTTGCCTTTTTTAATATTATTTTTCTATTCCAGGCTTGTGTATGATTTTGTATGGCACTAGCATGATCTGAAACTAGTTGGGATTGATGAATCACTGAGTCTACTTTCCTTTTCACTTTGCTCAATTGATTTTCATTAAGATTTCAGCATTTCATAGCAAATTTACTAAAAATGGTCAGAAACCCTTGGTTAATTGCCATGAAGGGAAGAAAAATGCAAATCTCACCATTCCACTAGTAAAACCTCATGAAACTTGGTGAAATGGATGGGGTTAAGGTTTTTTTGGTGTCTATAAACTTGGAAGAGCAGGGGATGATGTTGAGAGAAATTTTGGTGATGGCCTAGCCTAATTAACCTCATGTTTTAGGCATTAAAAGTGCATAGGGCATAGGGTTTGAAGTAAAACTATTAAACGGTGGTTGGAATTGCTTGGAATGGTGTTGGAAGATGTCATAATTTTTTTTTGAGCCATTGGAAAGCAGTTTTGAAGTCTAGAGTGGAAGGACCTAGTTGTGACCTAGTAGGAGAAGCCTAATTAGGCCTAATTCAAAGCATAGCAGCAGAAATTTAACTTTTGTGTTCAAAAACACCCCCATCTACAATTGAGATATGTTATAGAAGGGAATAAAGGGTATCTAAATCTGCAATTCTATTTTGGTTATGAGGTGTGATTTGAAAATTATGCTGGAAAAATAGATTATGGAGTGTTACTACGAGTTAGTAGACATAAGAAGAGAAACCCACCATTTAATGCTTGAGAACTTGAAGAATTGGTTGATTTAGGTTAATTTAAAGCTAACCACCCTTGATCTACATCAGTTAGGGGAGATGGATCAATATTCATGTAGGATAACTTTGTGAGCATATAGCAATTGCATGAAATATCATAAGACCTCCATTATTTTTATAAATATGAATTGGATATTTACCTATTTACAAAAAAGGTTTGGAAGTGTGACTCATCATACAACTTGCTACATCAGCACATCTAGTGAGAAGTGTCAAAAAATATAATTTTTAAATCTTTGACTGAAACTTAATCATTGTATTCCTAGTAGTTGAAAAACATACCATGTGTTGTTAGTAAAATATCTTATTTTCTTTTAAAATATAGCTTATGTACAACCTAAACGAACCAAATACCTATTGGTAACAATGAATCTTTGTTATCTTTAACTTTTATATCCAACATAAATGGGCCAATAGTTTAACACAAAAAGCTATTTGTTGTTATAAAAATAACACATTATTATTTAAAATACAACTTATACCCAAGAAAAATGGACCAATAGTTGAACATTAATTTTTTTTCACAATCCTTTACATTTGATGGGAAAATACATGGTATTTATTGTTCTCACAAGTTAAATTTGTGAGAAGATAAACTATTAATGTGAAATACTCTAATGTATATACATTGCTACCCCAATAGTTGTACACATAAGAATAATATTTTTTCATTATGATAAGAATACTTGTAGGAATGAGCATCTCATTTTATAAATGACACACATATAGTGGATAGTTGTGATATTCTATTTGAAACAAAAAATATTTATTTCACTTGTTAATTAATGTATTTATGTATTTTTATACTGAAGGCATTTCCTTATTTGGAGTTCGTCGAGCTTCTTTTGCCCATGGATGGTGAGGATTTTCATTTAAGGTATGCAATAAGGTTAAATGAATCTCAACCGTTCATCATTTTTTCCATTTATTCAATTGTTTCTTTGCCTTTTTCACTCCTTTCCCCACTACTATTGGTTTCCACTCTTCCAAACTCTTCCTCGCTAGTATTGACCTTTCACTTCTACAAGTTGACGAGTTGTAGCTTGTAAATAAGGTTTCAATGAGTGTTTTAGAGTATGTATATTAATATGAAAATTACGGCCAAGATCCTAATAATGAGCACATTTAGGTTTTAACTTTATGGCATTATTTACCCTACCTAGTTAAGTATATATTAGCATAATTAATATATAATATATATTTTATATAATAATTTTTTTTACCATATTCTTATATAATACAAAATATTAAATATATATAATATAATTATATATAATACTATATATAGGTTATATTATTATTATTATATATTATATTCTATAATAAAAATTATTAAATATAAATAAGCAGTTATTGTAATTAATAATGAATATATTTTTAAGTCGATCAAATTAAATTAAAATATAAAAAATCTAATAGTTTAATTGATCTTTGGAGAGATTAAGAAAAAGAAAGAGAGATACAGGAGGAGACAATTCTATATAGAGAGGTATATATACTAACACTTGCACCTAAAGGAGGTTCAAGGATTATGCCAATACAAAATGATGTGTATGCTAATATGTTAGAGAGTATGTGTTTGCAAATTCTACTTACATGTGACTAGATCAAACAATTAATAATAAGTGCTAAAAATGAAATGAAATAAATTTAGACAAATCTAGATTTTGAATCCATCTAATTCAAACACATACATAGTTGAAGAAAGATTTATAGAGAATTTTATAGCTAGACATAGTAAATTACTCAAATCTAAGATTATTGTGGTGACTATAATAGTTAATTCATAAAATAAATTAAAAATATATCATAAATTTCTTTTTTATAGATAAATTGTTGCCAAGGGACATCACCCATTAAATTAATTATCAAAATTTACAGTGATAGTTTTGTTCAGTATCCCATCCTATTACAGTAAGAGTTGTAGTCTATATCCTTCCCCCTTACAACCCTACACATCTGACACCTATATCGTATAAACTATATACTATAATAATAGAAATTAAAATTAATAATATAATAGTAGCAATAGTAATAATAATAAACAAAATCATTTTCTAAATGACCTACCAATTGACCTCATGTACTACACAAATGTATGCAAAGTAAACCAATTTCTCCCTAATTGACCTTCCACACCTCTTCAGTGTACCCATTGTACACCAAGGTGTGATTGCTAGTTTATATAACATTCATAGGTTCCCATGTGTTCGAGTATGGGTCCATCTTGACCAACATTTGGTTATTTTTTGATTTACATGTGGACTAATTGTTTATAATAAACATTATAAATATGTGACAAGATTGAATATTATAACCACAAGTGTTGTAACAACAATTGAACACTACACAACTATTGAGCCCTCTCCCCTCTCAACTAAATAAGATTGAACAACATCCAAAACAGAGTTTGTGTGCTAAAAGAAGAATAATCTACATTTTGTTTATTTTTTTAAGTAGTAATTGTTTTGATAAAAAAATTGAATGTTAAGCTAACGATGGCCTAGTGGCAAAAATATAGGAGAATAAATTCATTTGCATGTATCATACTTGATATTACCATGGGGCTATATCCAATTAAAATTACAAACCAGATACTTTGCTCCTTCTAAACATTTTGAGACGGCAAGATTTTGAGGACTGATATGATTCTCTAATTAAATGTTCAGTTACGAAAGAAAGCATGCTTTGTTCAACCGAAAACGCTTAAAATTTTAGTTTAAAATTACATTTGAATTTTGTAAGACGACCATATGCAATGTCAAATTGAAGACGAAAACAACTATAATTAATAAATAGTAGATTTCAATATTCGATCACATCACTCACATTACATCAATCTTTATATAAGATTGGGTTTACAATCATCGACATCCCCGATGACAACACTACTTTTATTCAAGATATGTAAAGGAATTAATAAATGAATTTTTATTCGACTACTTTCAAACAAGCAACCAAACAGAGGCTTGTTCCGAGCCCATATCTGCTCATCTCTTTCTGAGTATCCTTCTATTCTGCAACACATACAATTTACTCTAAATCATTTAAGCTCACGATAGAAAGCTGAAAAAAGAAAAAAATTAAAGCATAAAATTCATTCTTTCGTGGTACATGAGAAGTCCTAATTAGAACCGTAGTGGATCCAATGCAAATCAACGTCTAAAAAATAGCCAAAAAGAAATATACACAGAAAACTTACCTTGCTGGGCATGGTACGGTCAGTAGTCCGTATTATCAAGCGTGGTGAGGAGTTGGAGCAAACTTAGGATGGTGGAAAGGCGGAGGGACTTCGTGCTTGTAAACCGGCGGCGGCGCCTTGTGCTCAACTGGCTTCATCCCGTGGTGTGGAGGTGGTGCAACGTGATGATGATGATGGTGGTGGTGATCTTCATCGTGGGCATGGTCAGGAGGTGGGGGAATGTGATGGTGGTGGTCTTTGTCATGGTCATGGTCAGGAGGTGGTGCATATTTGTGGTGAGAAGGATAACCAGACCTTATAATGTGCTCTGGCGGAGGTGGGAACTTGTGTTCGTAAACATGAGGGGGAGGAGCATTGTGGTGCTCATGGACAGGATTATGTGGATATCTATGCTTGTGATGAAGCGGGGGAGGAGTTTCATGATGGTTCGTGGGCGGAGGTGGCTTGTGTTCGTACATATGAGGGGGAGAAGCATAGACAGGATGGATCATAGGTGGGGGTGGCTTGTGTTCGTTCATATGAGGGGGAGGAGCATGGACAGAATGGATCATGGGTGGTGGTGTCTTGTGTTCGTACACATGAGGAGGAGGCGCATGAACAGGGTTATGAGGGTACCTATGCTTGTGATGAGGTGGAGGGGGAAGTTCATGATGGTTCATGGGCGGAGGTGGCTTATACTCGAGATGAGGGGGAGGAGCATGGACAGGATTATGAGGGTACCTATGTTTGTGACGAGGAGGAGGGGGAATTTCATGATTGCTCATGGGTGGAGCTGGCTTGTGATAAGGTGCAGGCGCCTTTGAAAAGTAATGAGGTGGGGGAGCTGGAGCTGCATGGGCGCTTGTGAGATACAAGCTCGCCCACAATATAACTGACAACACCGCCATTGCACTAACTCTATTGCTGCCAGCCATATCTGCTGTCCAGACTATTGCACTGAATCACTAAAGTTCTTCGCACTACTTATAAGGTTACTTGACTCTAGGATCTTTTGTTTTTTCGAAAAATCATTGTTCAGGGCTTTCTCGGTGAAGGAATTAACCAGCGACTTTATGTGCTTGGTGGAGTGCATATTACCTGTATCTAAATCTACACCTTCCACTGCGAAGGGACATTTCTCCAATTTCAATAACAAGATATTTAAAATGAAGCAGATCCAGATTGTGAGGAAATTTTTTAAATGGGTTCACCAAAAGATTCTAGAGAAGGTATTGAGCAAGGGAGCCCTTCTCCAGTTATGCCCCAACCGCGAATCTTGCTGTGTAAAATATTTTTGAACGTTTGATCTGAGATACTAATTCAGCAAATGCTTAATTATTAAAGCTTCTCGTCCAAAAAGCACTTAATGTCAGAGCCTATTTGCGGCGGATGAGTCCCACCGCCCACGACCGCCTGTAGTGAGCTGGGAGTAGGGAATCTTCCAATATACTTATTAAAAATAATAAAAGAGAAAAAAGTGTTTTATAATGAACGTGAGGACTTTTAATGTCCCATTGTGGAAAAAGAAAATAATTTTTATATTAAGAACATTATTGTTCATCCTAATCAATGATATAACATTTAAATAACTCGAAGGGCTCTCAAACTATTCTTATCAGCTATTTCTTAGTATAAAAAATAAATAATCATTTTCAAATTTTATTCACTTCAATGCCACGACAAACAGCTAATCACACAATTTATTAAAACATAATTTCTCCGACCGTCATAATGCATATTTTGAATATAGATTAATTTAGGTGAAATGAAAAAATATGAAATGGTAGAATACACTATAATGAATTTGATTTTATGAAAGTAAATATGAAAGATAATAAAATGTGCATTCTTTATGAAATTTTTGATACTTGGTTATTATTTATTTAAGAAATGAGAGCTTACTATCAACAAATATTTTAGAATTACAATAGAATTTGTCTTCTTTAAGATTCAGTCTATAATTACAAATGTCACCTCTAATCTTGTGCAATGTTGAATTTTATTATATTATTCATCAAGATTATCTTCTTTTGCTCTTCTTTTTCCTAATATCTAAGGTCTGAAAATGTTTTGAATTACCTAGAAAGGGTTGTGATTGTGCTTTAATGAGATGTGTTCTCTTAGTTCAACACTTAAAAATATGTGATAAAGCTCAAAGACAATGGACAAGGACCCTAAAATGAAATATGCATATTTCTTACACCTTTTAGTGCACCAAATAAAAATATTTTACTTCTTTTATGCTCTAGAATGAGAGAGAAGTTGTAAATTCTAGATAATATAAAAGGAATATATTGAATGCATTTATCCATTATCGCATAGCATCAAATTCTATAAAATGGGTAATTAGTCTACTCAAGGTTCAAAAATTAATAGGGGCGAATAGGCCAAATCTTGAATTTATGTTTTTGAAAGTTAAAGGATCAAGTTTACCACTATAGGGTTGATCTTTGTGAAAATTAACTTATACATGAGCAAACTATTGGTTCTAGATGTGTAAAGGCTTTGTTTGTTTAGGTGTACAAATAAGAGTGATAAAATTGTGGATTAGGTTAATGTTTTAGAATGTGTGTGTATAAGGATAAGGTGGGGGCTAAATATGTGGTGATACGTGTGCATAGGAATGGATAAAGACTAGGAGAATGAACCAAATTCATACGAAATTGTGCTATTTATTGATATATATATTTATCAAGGTATTTCTTCAAAATGACAACAAAACTAGAAGGGACATTATATGGATATTAAATTTCTTCCATTATAATATAATTTTTTAAAAATTACAATAAAAGGTGGATGTTTGGTATATATTGCTCAAAACATCAAAATATTCAAAATATGACTTCACATGTCTAGAAAATTAGCATTAATCTCCAACACAAGAAATAGCACTACAATGTGGTACGAGAGTTTTATTATACCCTACCACCTCCACAAAGATTACCCATAAGGTAAAGTACAAGGAATATCCCATAAACCCTATATATCATGCATAACCAATGGGACAAGGACAACCAACTCTAGTAGTATACTCATAAACATGGTCTCATAGCCATAAAATCCATACCTAAAGGATTTTCCTCATTCCTTAATATTGTGTAGAATGTAATGTCACTTTTCCTTCTAAAGTTATTTAAGTATTTTACCAACAAATTTTAATGTAATAAACATCAAAGTTAGGATGGTACAGTCAAGGTGGGAGAATTCCAGAAGGAATAGTCTGAATTGTGCAACAATGAGTTAACATAGTGGAAATAACATAATAAATTGATACATGAACATGAAACTCTATTGAATTAAAAAAATCATAAATGATTAAAAATTCTTATAAATATGCTTCACAAGTTCCAACAAGGTCTGTGTCAGCCACAAGGGTCCAAAACCTAATGAATGATCATACATGAAGGACGGCCTCAAAATATGTAAAGATAACTTCACGCAAAATTATATAACTTTGGAATCTCCAAGATAGGTCCCAATGAACTGAAGATGCATGTATGATGTCCAATTAAGCTCCAAAAAATCTAGAATAGGTCCATACTAAGAGACTGGACCAGGTCCACCCCAAATTCTCTAACCGGTAAAAATAGTGAAATTCTAAGAGCAATAACTTTTGATAGACAACTGCAAATGATGTGTAGATGTTATATCTTGCTCATCGCTCTGAGCTAAGAAATGATGATGCAAAATGAAATGAAAGAAAATAACTATTTTTGGACGATATAAGATTGCTTTACAACTAGGAATACTTCTGCATCAAACACCCAGGGTTGGAAGAAAAGTTAATTTCTCACATTCTAGGGCTAAGAGGAAATCCAAAATGGTCTACCTCAGCTTGAGAAATCCAAAATGAATCCTCCAATGGTCTTCCTTTCAACTGAACACATGATATTCTTTGTACTATTTGTTCCTAGTTCTTCTTTTGATTTTCTTATCCAAAATTTGTTCAATATCCTATGGTTCTTGATGTGGTAACTACTCCTTCAAATCTACTTGCCACTTGATTATCCTTCATGAAACTCATAGATGTCTACAAAATTGAAAATAGGTGATATACCAAATGTCTCTTGTAACTCCACTTCATATGCATTTCCTGAATCAAACTTCCTTATAATCTTAAATGGTTCAAAATTCCTCATCTTCAAATTTTTGTATGTACCAACTACAAATCTCCGCTTCCTCAAATATATCATTACTTCATCTCCAATAGAAAATTCATTATGTCTCTAGTGCTCATCTACCTTCTCCTTATACTTATTGTTCATCTCTTCTAAATACTTCTAGACTTGATTATGAAATATCTCCATGAAATCTCCAAACTCTTCTACCTCTACACTCCTCTTATTTTCCATACCGATTTCTCTTAAATCTACAACTCATCTAGGATGTACTCTAGTAACAAGCTCAAATGGTGTCTTCCCTATACTCTGGTTAATTGAATTATTGTATGTAAACTCTATCCCAACTTCTTACATCCTCTCCAACCAAGCATCTCATCATGTTACCCAAACTTTTGTTTATTAACACTATTTTTCCATTTACATTTGTGGGTGATATGTTGAACTAAACTTCAAATATACTTTCATCTTCTTCCATAATGTCCTCCAAGTATCTAATGAAAATAGTGTCTCTGTTTGAAAAAATACACTTAGGTAATCCATGCAATCTCACAATATCCTTGAAAAATAAGTCAACAACTTATACAACATCATTGGTCTTCTTACAAGGAATGAAATGTTCCACTTTAGAAAATATGTCCATTACTACCCTAATTGAATCATAACCTCTTTGAGTTCTTGGCAATCTCAATATGAAATCCATACTTATATCTTCCCAAGGTCTTTTTGGTACTATTAAAGATTTTTACAATCTAGTAGTTTGACTACTCCCTTTTGCAACTTGACAAGTCCTACAAATTTGAACATACTTATTGACAACCTTATATATTTGCGATAAAAAATAATGTTGACTCACCAAAGCTACTATTTTTTCCACTCTGAAATGTCTTGCTAATCCTCCAATACGCCTTTCCTTGATGAAATTATCCCTCATTTAACTCGTCAGAATGCATAACTGATTTTATTTGAATAACATTCCTTCTTGAACGAAATAATCCAAGCATTGGCTTTGGTCTATCACTATTGGTTCTTTTCATGCTCTCCATGCCTCACCACAATCTGCATCATCTTCATACATGTTTTTCAACTCTTCAAATCGAGCAATATCTCCACTCTCGAATCCGTGTCAACAAATCCAAAATTCTACTTAATGCATTTGCAACTTTGTTTGAATTTCCACTTCTATGATTAAACATGAATATGTAACTCTACAAGAACTCAACCCATCTCATGTGTCTTTGATTCAATTTTCTCTTGACTTTTCAAATACTACAAATCTTGATGATCTTTATACATCACAAACTCCTTAGGAAAAAAAAATGTCTCCATTTCTTCAAGGCTTAAATTATAGCATAAAATTCTTGATCATAAACTAAATATATTATTTTGGAATCATTCAATTTCTCACTAAAATAGGATAAGGTTGTCCTTCTTTACTCAAAATTGATCCAATTGCATTTCCACTTGCATCACAATAAACATGAAATACCTTATCAAAATCTGGTAATGCTAACACTGGTTGCTCTATCAGCTTCTGCTTCAACAATTCAAAACTTATTTGTACTTTAGATGACCACTTAAAGTATTTCTTATCTCCTCTCATGGTCTATTTTATGGGGTTAAAAACACTACTGAAACTTCTGATAAATTTACACTAGAAACTAGCTAATTCATGGAATGATCTCACTTCTCTAATGTTTACTGATGTAGGCCAATCTAGAATTCTTTCACTTTCTTAGGATCCATCTTCAATCCTTCAATAGAAATAACAAATCCAAGATACACTAACTCTATGTTCGTGAAACTACATTTCTTGACATTAATCAACAACTTCTCTAAACTTCTCCAATATTTTCTGGATGTGCAACAAATGTTCTCTTGTCTAGTCTTACTAAAAATCAGAATATAATCCACGTAAAAAATGAAAAACTTGTCAAAGAATTTTTTCAATACCTCATTCATCAATGTCATGAAAGTGCTTGGTACATTGGTCAATCCAAAAGGCATTGATATCCACTCATACAATCCTTCATTTGTCTTAAATGTCATCTTCCATTCATCTCCTTCTCTGATTCTAAACTGATGATATCCACTCTTTAGGTCAATCTTTGTAAAATACTTTACTCCACTCAAATATTCCATAATTTCATCCATCCTTGGCAATGGGAATCTATTCTTGATAGTGATACTATTAATTTCTCTTGAATATATACACATTCTCCAATCTCCATCTTTCTTAGGTGAAAATACAATAGGTATTGCACATGGGTTGAAACTTTCCCTTATCAATCCTTTCCCCAACAACTCTTGAATTTGTTCGTTCAACTCTACATTCTATCCCAAGATAGACATGACTATCCAAATATTGATATGGGAGGACAAAGAAGAACACTTGTACTATGTCACCATCTATTGATAGTCGCTAAGCACAATACATAGATGAGTGAAGGACGGGTATTTAATTAAAATGAATTTTTCTTGTAACGTCAATTAGAAATTCCTCATGAACACACATTGGACATTGGATTTAGGTAGGACATAGGGTATCTGAGAAAATAAGGATTTTGTATCAAGCAATAAAATCATTTACTCTCTCATGAGCCCCCTGCTTGCAATGGATGAGATCAGCGAATGTGACCTTTGACCCAATGTTAGCCTAGAACTGTTGCAAGGATTGATTTATTAGTTGCTCGAAGGTGAAAATGGAATTATTAGGAAGGGATAAAAATCATTCCAACATAGTATCCTTGAGGGACCATGGAAATATTTTCGCTAGCAACACATCCTAATAGAGAAAGCTAGTATGTACATAGAAGTGAATAATAAGAGGTGGGTATACAGATCACCCTTGCCATGTAGTATTTATCAAATTTAGAATTTCCAACCCTTGGGGGATGGAGAAATTTAGAATACTTAGAGCCAAGGGACTGTGGTGGTAGTAAGGTTGCAAGGTAGAGTGAGAGGTGGTGGATAATAGGCTAGCTAATTGAGACTACATTTGACCAATATTTTGTAATAGGGTCTTTTGGAACAAGATTTGATGGTGGATTAGAAATGGTTGTAGTAACCTATGGTCCAAATCTAGATGAACAAGGAAATTCTCACCCCAAAGGAATGTGAGATATATTAACTCTAGCATTAATGGGGGTTTCAGATGCAACATTTGTATTATCAATAGTAGTTAAAGAAGGTACAAAAGAGTTGGTTTCCATGATGCACACAAATACCTCCAACATCAAAAGAGTCAACTTGATACAAGTGATGTATGATTGGGTATTTTTGGAATAACTCAAGACCAATGTGTGTGAAGGTACATGGGTTTTGAAAAAAATAGACAAAGTTTGGAGAAACTCAAGGCCCTTGTGGTTTGGGATAAGTAAGTCCCTCAGACTACTTACAATAAGAGTAGCTTGAGTGTACATGTTACCATGACTTATAAAGTGTTCACACTCTTTCAGCCTCTTCTCCAAACATCAGGCCTACTCAAAGGGGACCCTAACAGTAGCTTTTTTGTCCATAGGAGAAGGGGATCTAGATGGAGTACTAGGTTGAGAACTTGTTTGAACATGTGTAGGCCTGTTGAAAACAACACAAGGGAATGTATAGCTAGGTGATAATTTTATAGTCAATCTCTCAAAATCGGTACCCCAACGGGTTGGGTTAAACTCCTAAAATAAACCCATGTCTAAATATCAAATGCTTCTTCTTACTATGTGCCCAAAATTTGTAAACTGGGTTGTGAAACTCTTAAAATTATCACAACACCCGATCAAATAGATACCCAAACAAGAGAAAAGAGGTGTTCATGTTGATTTCACCAAAATGTGGAGGAGATTGGAGACCCTTAAGATAATGAGTTCTAAAGGGGAAAATGGTCCTCAACTACCTCAAAGATCAATGCTCAAGTGACAAGATTAAATTAAAAAGAGAATTTATTTATTTTTTTATTCAAAAATAAAGTGGGAGACCTCTAGAAAACTAAAAGAGCCATTCATAAATGTATTATGGAAAAATAGACAAGCTCTCAGCCAAGGATGACAATGTAGTGCATGGACGTCAACATGGCATACTAGCGTCTCATATGGAAAAAAGACCAAGACCGTCATAGAAAAATAGAAAGGACCTGTTGACAATCTATAATTAAACACATAAAAGTTTATAAATATACAAACAATAATAGAATTTATAATAGACTAAACTAAATGGAAAATGAATGATAAAATAAGGAGAGAGTAAGAAATTTCTCACAAGAAGTACAAGAATAAAGCCTCTAGCAAAGACACAACTTCAATACCTGCACAAATAAGATTGAGAGAAAATTTTGGGGTTGTTTAAAGTCTTTCCTTAGTCAAACCGCCACTTTATTGTTTCCACCTTCACAGACAATCAGATATGATCAAGATATCGAGATAAAATAGATGAGATAAAGAAAAGATAGAAGTGCTATAATAATATGTTCAGAAAATCAAGTGAAAATGCTATAAAGAGACTATGGTTACCCTCCTTTAGCAAGTGAGAATGATGAAATAAAGAATCTATAGTCTCCAAGATGTAGAATGATATCCCAATAGTGCCAAAGCTTCAAAGTAGAGAGGAAAAATGCAATGGAGGTGATAAATACTTGGTAGAGAAAATGCAAGACAACTTGAAAAAATAAGGAGATTGAGTAAATGAGATCAAGGAGAGATTAGAATTAGAGATTGAATTCCAAAATGGATTATTTAATGAAATAATATGCATGCAATGATCGACCAAACATGCTTGAAATCCATAAAAGGCATTACATTCATTGGTAGGCAGGAAACATAATGTCTCAATGGCTACTGCAATCAGGAATCTACTCAGGATGTTCGCTTAATGCATGTTAATCCAAAAAATACACTCATATTAATGGCAATGAATGAATGGGTTAAGGAGAAAATTAAGGTTGGATAAAAGGGGTATTGCATTATCAAATTTAATTTATCAAAAGGGGAGGTTTATGGAATGGGAAATTACATAGAATACAATTTATGAAATTACACAACCATTTCAACATCCTCATCAAACGTCTAGAAATACTAGGTGGATTTCCCCACTATTTATGCTTGTAAAAATGAGCTCTTACATGTTCAATATGATCATCTTGTAAGTTTTATCATAGTTCAATTTAGACCATGGATCAAATAATATTATTAACATGGATAAATTTTATCTTAATTTTTTCAAACCCTTGGGTATAAAAACTCAATGATTGAATATAACCCTACTTTATGATCCTAATAGAGAAATTAAAGTTTAAAATTAGGGAAAATAGTTAGGTTATAAAATTTTAAAATTTTATGATACTCTAGCCAAAAATTAAAAAATAGCTAAAGCTCTTGGTCAATATCAAATGGTTATAAAATCACAAAAAAAATTTAAACACGCTTGTTAAAAGAAAACATAAAACATTATATTTTAGTGGAGGACTAGATTTTAACTCTTTTAAAATCTGATGTCTATTTTTCCCTGATTCTGTTATGTAATTCTACCAAAAATATATTCAAAATGTAATGAAAAATTTAGGAAAAACACATAATTATGATATTTGGATGGAGAGATGGATTTTTAAACTCTTGGTTGACCTCTAGAAGTCCGTAAAATCTCCACATTGAATGCAAATTTGAAACCCAAAAACTTAATAAAAATATTCAATAAATGCATAGTTATGGAATTCTAGTGGACTAAATGATATTTTATTTAACAACTAGATCTCCTAGTTTCCCAACATTTTCCAAAAATTTTAAATATAAGAATAAATTTTAAATAATGAAGAAAATCATAAATTTGTGGTGTTTGATCTAGCTTCTAGATATATTATTTAATAGGGTGATTGCACAATCATCACGAGCCAAACAATGCATGTAAGTGGCAATGAGAATGCTAAAAACTAGACTTAAGATATTTTACATAAAAAATTGAATGGGTTATCTACACAATATAAAAAATATGTAGAAATAAAATTTATAGAATTTTTTTAATTGTTTGGACTATAGGAATCGATCAGGTATTCGTCCCCCTACAAATTACAATGTGCTTGGTAAAAAAAATTCATGCACAACTGGTGATGTTGGCATGAAACGCCCTCTAGCACCATGGGGATGATGGGGAGACTAGACCTCGTGACCTCTTGCATGTAATAGGATGCTTTATCCAATCAATCTAGGCAAACCACCCCAAAATTTATACGAAATTGGACATACTTTCTAGGCTACTATTTGAAAAAAAAAAATTGGTGAAAATTCGAAATTGAACAATGAAGCTCTACTAAAATTTTTAATAAATAATGAAGTAGGTGTCATTATACCAACCTAAGTATAAGAAAAAATAATGAATATTTAATATAAGAAAAGTACACATGCCCAAATGTGACAAATATTTTTGATTTTTTTCGTAAATAATAAGTTATAATTTTTTTACTATGACTTTTTAAAGATGTTTTTAATCAATGAGTCCATTATAATTCCAAACATATTGTACATAAAAAAATATTAATAATTACCTATTACATTTAGAATCAATAATATCTTATACTTTTAGAATGTTGTCAATTTCCTAAATAAATTACTTTTGTTTCATTAAATTAAAAAAAATGGTTGTCAACATGAAGAGAGAATTCATGAAAACTAGATGGAACCTCTATACATGTTGGAGCAATAAAATAGTTGAGCTTGTTATTCCCAAGACTAAACCCAATGCATTCTAAAGAAAAAAATGGTGTGAACATCTTTTTTTCTAGAAACAATGGATATTAATTATGAATGGATATCAATTATGTAGAAGTGTTGAAAATCATTTCATTCTATAGGCAATAGATATCCACTTTTAATAACAGATATAAATTTTTTGATGGGACTATAAATGACCCTGATAAATGACATGGTCTTAAGAAACCTATGATACCTACAAATTATAGAAAAAATGATATTTATTTACACTCATGGAAAGTAAATCTAATTCTATAAATAATTAGGGTAATCTTTTTTATTTATATAATGGGTATTGGTTGCCATCATAAATCAAAAAGGAGAAGGAAACTTAAATCAAAGAAAATAGAAACTATAGTGTAGCAAAATACATACCCTTAAATTTACACACTTGTTTGGGCTTGCCTTGTTTTATTTATCTTTATTTATGTCTTAATTGGTCCTTTTTTGCATCCACAAGCCTAATAAATTACATATTTTTATGGCTACTCCTTACAAACATCAAAGGTTAAATGATAAATTAATAATTTTGGTTGTGCATACCTAATTTTTGGGTGTGGACTAAGATGCCACCTTGGGCATCTTTTTCCCCCAAAGGTCTTGGGACCCTAATTTCAAATGAGCCATAAATGGGTCCCTTTTTGGAGTCTATGCCCCAAGTATGAAGACTTGAGACTAAGATTCCACCTAGGGCATCTTAGTCCCCTTTAAGTAATTTTCAAGATTTAATTTAAAATCTTGGTGGGATTTATCCTCCTTTAATTAATGATTTCATATGTCAACTTGTTGTTTTGTAATTATGGGATTTTAAGCATGGATAAGTATAAACACAAGATTATTTCACTCATTTTCATCTAAGACTTTTTTGAGAGCATTCCCAATAGCATAATTGAGTTCACAAGAGCATTCAAGAGAAATTATTCAAGCATTATATCAAGGATATTCTTGCCTCATGTGTATTTTTGAGCTAACATTTGTGATGTGGGGTTTCGATTCAACCAAGCAATTCAAGTCAAGATCTGTTAAGTATTCCTTTGGTTCAAGATCTACATGCAAGCTAGCCACTTCACACAATTTTGGATATTTCACAAAATGGGTTTGGTGACTTGCAACATAGCACGTTGTTTATTCATCATTTCCCTCCTTTATTTCATATCATTTCAAGCTTTGATTACCAACAAGTGGTTTGACCAAGGAAAACCCCCATTTACTAACAATCAACAAGTTTTTCCTCTCTTGCATGTTTTTGTTTGCAAATTTAGGTTGAAGACTTGAATATCATTTGAAGTGAAAAGTTGAAAAGTTTCAAGGTTTCATAGAAAAGTTGTCATCTTCACTGAAACTCACATATAGGCAACATCTAGAAGTTTTAGGACCTAAGATCTAAGAAGAAGGAAGTGCAGACCTTAAGCCTTAGGGTCACATTCAAAGATTTTAGAAAATAAAAAACATGACTAAGACAACAGTAAGGGTATCTTAGTCCTCCAAGTGGAATTTTGCAGAGATTATTTTGGATCATGTTCCGACATCCGAAGATTCTTCATTTCTCCCAAAAAACAACAAGGCTAAGTCAATAGTAAGGGCATCTTAGTCTTCCCTAGCATATTTTGATAGCATTTTTGCATTTCCAAAATCCTCAGAACATTTCCAGACTTCCTAGGTACACATACCCTAAATTTTTTCTTAATTTCATCATTTGCATTCATGATTTGACTTACATTACTAGGTTTTGTGAGTTGAATGTTAAGTTGTCTTTTCTAAAAATTTGCTTGGTGGTGAACCCTTTAAAGCTTAAAATAACCCCTCCTATGTCTCCTTTGTTGTGAATTGACTCACCCTTGGGCTGATATTCAATCCAATTTGGGATCCTAGGACATTCTTAAATGAACAATTTATTGAGGATTAGAGTGGTGTTATATTACCTAGGTTATTTCGCCACCCTTTTCCCTATCGCATTGGTAACATGACTCCTTATGGATCCTAGTGGCCATCTAGATTTTGCTATTTTTAACCTTCGTGTTGATAGTCAATCCAATTTGGGATCCTATCATATTCTTGGATGAACATCTATTTGGGGAGAGAGGTGGTATTATATTAATTATTTTATAAAACATCACCTCACTTTTCACCATTGTTCATTTTGGTGAACCCAAAATTTTAGAACATTCATGGCCTAGGTCATATAACACCACTCTTTATTCCCACACCCCCACTTTTGACCATTGTTAATTTTGGTGACCCTGACATTTTAGAACATTTATTTTTTGATTTGGATTTTATTAAGGTCCTAGATCTAGGTTGCATTCATTCTTGCATTACATATTGCATTAGGGTATGTGCAGGATCATGATGGGCCAAAAAGTTGCGATATGTAAGCCATATGATGGCCCATGTGGCTGACGACTTTTTTTTACCCAAAATTGATGAAACAAAAAGGGTTTTTAAAGGAGATTCTCAGCTTTCCACCGATATAGATTATGCTTTACTTTGAATTTAATAATTAATTATTATTCATTTTCTATTAGAATTATGAATAAAGTCTTGGTTGATAGGCTGATAGAAAAACATCTATAACTTTCAAACGATATCACATTTTTTGAATGTGAAACATGCGTCACATTCTATGCTTCACATTAAAAATAAATTTCATGAATTTTTGACCATGTTAAGGTGGTTAGACAAACGAGCTTTAATATTTTTTAAGATTTGTAAGAAAAAATTCATAATTAATCATTTACTTGGAAAACAATTATAAAAAAATATGCATCACATCGGGAAATGAGTCCTCTACTTGTATCTAAAATATTATAAGAAAATATTATCATTTTATTGTGGTTAGGGTGGTCAGACAGACACCTACTTCTTATTTTTAGCCTGAAATTTAAATACTACTGCATTGAAATTTCAAATTTTCACCAAATAGATTTTTTTGTTTAAATAAAGGTCTAGTAGTTTAGAAACTAATTTCAAATTTCTAGAGATTCTATTTTTACATTTTTTTGAAATAATAGAGATAACTTATTCAAATTTTTATGTCAAGTTGTCTAACTTTGATTTTCTATCTTTTTATTGCCACTTAAGGGCCTGTTTTTTCCATGATGATCCTGCACATACCCATTAGTGAAAGTGCATCTTGGGTTTCTCACATTTTCATTAGTGAAAGTGCATATAGGTTGATTTTTTCTTTTTTTCATCATCTTATCTCATTGAAAAACTTAAAAGTGCATTGGAAATCATCCTAATTGCATTTAGGAACATTGTTATTTCATTCAAAATTGAAAAAACTGCATTCAATTTCTTGTCTTTAGTTACTTTTTCTTGCATTCATTTTCACACTTTTCTATTTATAAACATTAGGTCCTTGGGTAGGAAACCTGGGAACAATGTTATCCATCCATATTTTTCTATCTTTCTGAAAACAAAACCCTACTAGGACTGAAATACCCTTACGGGTGTCTTAGTCCCTCTCTGGGTTTATACCTCAAAAAAATGTTTGAGTTGATTGAATTTTATTCCAGTTTCTATAACCTTCAAATTTCATCCACAAGACCAAGATTCCCTTGCTTGTGCCTTAGTCCCTATGAAGGTTTAATTTGTAGTTTTGAGGGTCTAAATCTATTTTTCTATGCTTTTGTTTGTTGCAGTTACTTTCTTGTTGCAGTTTTCTGATTTGTTGTTTCATCTGATTTAGTTAATCTAGCATAATTTGTCTTCATTCACTGCATTGTCAACATTTAAAATGAAATTTACAACATCTCATTTTCAGTCTCATAGAGTAATCAGCAAATTACCTTGTTTTAGGTCTAAAATTTTGAAAATGCTCACATATATGAAACTTTTCATAATATGGATAAAAGTACTTTTCAGTTTTGCATATACAATGTGTACATTCATAAAACTTTGTGAGTTTGATAAAAGTGCTTTTTAATTTTAGATAAACGTTGGTTGCATTCTTAAAGTTTTACATACATTGGACAAAAGTGTTTTGCATCTTTGGATACACATTATTTACACTGTTAAAGCATTGCATGAGATGGTTAAAAGTTCTTTTTATTTTTTGTCAAACAATGTTAGTACCATACCTTTCTAGGAATTTTCAAAGAATTTTTTTATATCCCCTCCCTATAAGAGTGTTTTAGTGAAAGATAATACAACCTTGGGAAATCCTAACGATCATATTTGTTCTTCTCCTAATATATCTCATATTTGTGAAGAAGATATTTTGGTGTTAGAAGAACCAATAAATGAGAGTTTTGAGAGTCCTATTTTTTTCTCTCCTCTTACCTCTCTTAGTGAACAAGAAGAAACAACCATGGGTAATCATGACAACCACATAACCATTAAAACTTTAAGTAGTCTACATTCATATCCCAACATCTTCACCTCTTGTGATAATGTGTTAGAGGATGAATTTTTAAGTGAAGATATGTTGGTTTTGGATGGCATTATATGAAAAAGGAATAAAATTATGGATAATCATGATGATTACATTTTTTTTCTCCTAGTATCTCTCCTAATTGTGAGGAATATTCCTTGGTGTTAGAAAATACATCCAATGAAGGTGATGAGGAAAACATGAACCTGAAAAAGATAATGACATCATTGACAAGCAAGACAGTTCAACAATTGATCATTCCCCTAACTATTATGAAGTCATTTTTGAAGAACCAATCACGAATTTCAAGAACATTGGTTTGTAGTTCTCCTATAAACTCTCCTACAAGGAAAATTATCATGGTGGACGACAATGAGAACATTGACAAAATACTAAGATATCATTGTGGGACCTTATTCAAGCATCCCCTCATTATCATAGCATGATTCAAAATGCTTTGCAACAAGTTCCTATCCCTTCTAACACGCAACCAAATGACATAGCATCCCTCATTCAAGGAATAGATGTTGACATTATTTTCCACCAAATTGAGTTCACTGCTTTGGAAGTGCAAAAACAACATGATGATTTCATGATCATAGCTCAATACAATAACACGGGAATAAAATGAACCCTTGTTGAAAATGGCTCAGCCTTAAATGTGTGTAGTGCAAAATTTTTGGATAAGCTTGTTGTCGATAAATTAAAAATCCTACATGTCTCTTTATCTATTCATGGATTTGATAATGTGTAAAAACAACCGCTTGGTTTAATCACTTTAAACGCCACATTAGAAACACCGATCCGTATTATAGCTCATGATCTTTCATATAATCATATTTTAGGAAGACCATGGATTCATGCAATGAATGGGGTGCCTACCACTCTTTATCGTAAAATAAAGTATGTCTATAGCAACAAAGTGTACACACTTGAAATTGACCCTTAACCAAATAGTTTTTTGAGCATTGAGAAAAAAAGAGAGAATAATTTAAATGCATTGATACCAACTACACAAGTGGAATCCATGCAATAACAACAAAAAGGAAGATTCCCGAAACCTTTCAAAATGATATCGCTAGAAGATTTGGGATCGTTGAGTTTCAAACCAGCATTCATGGGAGAATACAAGATCATAAACAAATACTCAGACAAGGGCAAAGAAAAAGTGGTAATGTCAACACAAAATTTGGAAAACCTTTCGAAAGCATCCATGTCAACCACTTTAAAAGAAGAAACAAATTATACATCAAACTTTGATGAAGCTAACTATCAACAACCACCAAATCTAAAAGAAATGAAAATAATTTATGTAAGAGGTTATGAGCTTATGAAACAACTTGGATATAGTGGAAAAGGATGTGGTGCTAGAGAATAAGGTATTCGTGTCCCTATAGAGCCTCACATGCAATAAATGACTCATGGTCTTGATTATTGTCCTTTGATAGAAATAAGCAAACCTTCACTTGATACCAACACTATTAAAAAACAAATCCTTCTAAGCTAACATTAACAATAGTGCATCCTAAATCCATAGACACTAGTGCTCTTGATTGTTATCATTTGCAACAAAAAGGGAAATCTTTGCTTAACATCGATGTCATCATGCAAAAACAAGATTCAAATTATGTAGATTTTACATCATCCTTTAAAGAAGAGAACAAAATATTGCAATCTAAAGATTCTTATGTAGGTATGACAACTAATATTAAGCAAGATATATCTTTGACACAAAATGAAGGAACATATTCTACCATTTATCAAGAGGGTGTCTTGTCGAGACTCCTCCAAGATCATTTGATATCCCTCCCTCCAAGAACATGAATGAAATTTTACTACATTCATTTTGTGCATTTCATAGAGCTCATGGTCATTCTACTCATGAATGTAAGGCTTTGAGTAACAAAATTAAACATCTTAAGGAATGTGGTCCTCTTCCTTGTGTTGAATCATGTAATTCCTTTAATTGATACTAATTTTTACATGAGAATGTTTCTCTTCAATCATTTCAGCTCACCCTTCTCCTGCACTAAGTGGGGGCAAGGGGAGAGGTAGCCTTCTCCTTGCATTTCACGAATTGTTTCCTCTTTCTTCTATTTGACCACCTTTCAAGTATATATAAGAGCAAGCTTGGGATGTGAACGACATGCCTTAAGTTGGCTTGCATGTGACATACTAAGTTAGACATTTTTGGGGGAAACCCCTTCCTTTCTCATGACGTAGGTTATTGGAAACTTATTACTTGGCATAGGGATTTCTGAGTAAGCTCTTATGTTTTGTTATCCTTTAAAGAAATCACTCACAATAATGGTATTATAAACCAATTTAAAGTGGGGGAATACATCAACACTCATGCTTCATTGTGTGATTTTATTTCTTCTTGCGATGCATCCTTTACTTGGCAGTGTCATTGGGTTTGATTTCCTCTGAGAGCATGAACTTTCTTTTATTTGTCCTCTCTTGGAGACACTAGGCACAATGTTCCCTAAGATGAGACCTTGCATGAACTAAGAAAAATCCCTTTGAACATTCATCTTTCTTCTTTTCTACATTTTTGTAGCTTATTAAATTCATGGAGATATGGATTTGATATGGTTCCTTAGGGCTCAATTAGAGAACAACTAGCTTCACTATCCCTTGTGAGCGTACATTTTATTTTTTGTCCTTATTAAGGTCATGGAGGTATGAGTTTAATATGGATCTCCTAGGGCTCACCTAGTGAACAACTAGCTTTACTAGCCCTTGTGAGCTTGCATTTTATTTTTGTCATTATAGTCATGGGGGTATGGATTTGATATGGAACTATTGGGGCTCACCTAGTGGACAACTAGCTTCACTTGCCCTTGTGAGCATGTGTTTTGTTTGCATAGTGGACAATGCGTTCCACTTGTAAACCTTTTAGGAAGAATAGCCTCTAGGAACAATAGCCTAGACTTGATCCACAGTGTTCTAGATGGCCAATCAAAGCTTGATCCATTGTATTTTTATTTTTCTTTTCCTTTTCCTATCTTTGATGGTGTATGTTTGTGATCTAGTTATAACTTCATATATCATCTCCAAGTGTGTTTCTGTGTGAAAATGTTGGTTTGTCATAGGATCTTGATCCATAGGATTAGCCACCCTCTTGGTTATTATCATGCTATCTTACTAATATTCGTACATTTGAACCCCTCTTGATTGCATGGTTGGCTATTTTAATGTGAGTTTGAAGCAATTTTATCCTCTCACTAAAGTGGGGGCTAAATGCAATGTAGGAAAATGCATACCCTTACATTTTCACACTTGTTTGGGCCTATCTTTCTTTATTTCTCTTTATTTATGTCTTAATTGGTCCTATTTTTCATCCACAAGCCTAATAAATTATATCTTTTTATTGCTACTCCTAACAAACATTAAAGGGTAAATGATAAATTAATGATTCTGGCTATGTCCCTAATTTTTGGGTCAGGTCTAAGAAGCCACCTAGGGCGTCTTGGGACCCTAATTTAAAATGAGCCTTAAATGGGCCCCTTTTTGGAGTTTGTACCCCAAGTTTCAAGACTTGGGACTAAGATGCCACCTAGGGCGTCTTAGTCCCCCTTATGTCATTTTTCGAGATTTAATTTCAAATCGTGGTGAGATTTAGCCTCCTTTAATTAATGATTTCATATGCTGGTGTTAGAACAGAAAATTTCCATCTAAAACCCTAATGTTTTCTCACAAGATTTCCTAGAATTTTCCTATTATTTTCGATGAAAATCCATCAAAACCTTAAGATATTTTATTTACTCATGCCTTGCATTTTCACTATCTTTCCCATAAAAGTTATTAACCACCTTCTAGACTTTTCCCCCATCTATTTTATCATGGAAAATTTAGCTTTACCGACATTCAAAAGGGCCAAAAATAACTTATAACCCTTACCGCCCCTTTCATTTTTACTATATAAGTCTTTACCGCTTTACTGCAGCATCCCACAAAGGGGCTCGTGGTATAGTGGTGGTTGCTATAGATTGTCACCACAGTACTATCGACGGTCAAGTTTGAGACCGCGGTGACTACGGTAAATAGTCATCGCAGGCAAGTAGTCAGTGGTAGCGGCTAAGGAGTTGGCAGAAAATGTACACCGCGCCACCACGCGTGGTCAAATGACAAACCATGGTGGTCGTGGTGAGTAGGTAGCGGTCAATGAAATGGTCAATGGTGGCATGGTAACAGGCAGTGATTAAGCGATGAATAAAAACTAGTCGTGAGACAATCGTCACAGTCAATGTGAGTTGTTACCGCTCAATTGCAGATGGTTCTAATGGGCACCGTAGTAACGCAGTAGATGGTGAGGATAATGGTTGACAAGGCAAACAGTCAACGAAGTAGTCGGTGATCATTCGGTGAATGAAGACAGTGTAGTAGGAGATGCTTACCATGCTACCACTGGCGATCATCTCACAGACTGTGGTAGTGCGGTAAACAACAAAGATAACGGCCAAGGATAGGTACTGCGATACCGCAGGTGGAAATGTCCAAGCCTATAGTATAGCAGTAAAAGTGATAAACAACCATGAATACATAAAGTGTAAAGGTGGGAAAGGTATACAGAAAAATAAAATGCATAAGACTATAGTTTAAACATTTAATTTGTCAATAAGGCAATATAATTAAATGTTTTAATTTATTTTCAGCAAAATATAAATGGCTATAACCAAAAAAATTGAAGGGTCTCGACCCTTGAGATGTAATGTATAAATATTTGCAAAAATCTAAAGGATAGTAGTAGTTAGGAGAGAAAAGAAGCAAGTAGTTAGAGTAGGAGTCAGATTTTTTCCCGAGAAGGGACTGGGAATGTAAATAATGATAGTATCTTTCTTGAAGCAGAATCAATGGAGAAAATGTCTTAAACTAGTGAATTTATTTTTGGTGTTCAATTTTTGTGATAATATAATTTAATTTCTTTATTTCTGGTTGTCTCCAACTTGAGATCTTTCTTTCATTTAAATTGGTATATCAAGTATATTTCTGATCTATCAAAGTGCATTCTCATTTTGTGTGATTTAACTAGTTGGTGTTTGCAAGTCAGAATTAAATTCCTTCAAGTAAGTCACAGTGATTTTAAGATTTCTTTTGGATAGTTAAAGAATAACTTGATAGAGAAACATTCCAACACTGTTTATCCAAGTCATAGACTTAGTGAATTTTTATGCAAGCCATAGAATTTTCAAAGTGCCTAAAAACTAGATTTAAGCCAATGAGAGGAAACACATATCATTTTGACTCCATTACCCATGTGGATAGAAAGCACTGATATGCCACTACTCACATATACAAATCCATATCAAACAATTTATTCAAAAAATAGTTCATTTGTGCAATAGGAGTAGGAGTAGTTGTAGTAATCTTATCTGTCCACTTCCCTTTGCCATTGTGGGTAGATTGTTTCACTAGGAAGTACGTCTTAAATCTGCAACATACAAATAGGTGCACTTGCCTAGGTTTTGCAAAGCCTGAAGAGTAGAAGGTACAATTACATCAATTGGCCTTGTTAGTTTGCCAAAAGTGTTGTGAGAGCTTGGAAACCTCTCATGGTTCAAAGCTGCATTTTTGAGAGCCAACAAATTGACGAATCTACTGGGGAATAACCCATCAAGAAATATTTCCAGCCTATCCATTCATAAATTCAAAATAGTTTCAAACTTGGTCTTCAGCTAGAGAATCATACTTGTGTAGTTTGCAGCTCCCCATCCGAGTCACGCCCAACAAATTGGCAACTCCGCTAGGGAATTACTCAGGAAGATTTTCAGCCTTTCCATTTATGGAGTCAACAAAATTTTCACATTTTGTTTGGAGATTCCGCTGGGGGAAAACCAAAGAAATATCATAATCCATTTCATTTTCCTACTTTTGGAAAAGTAGGTGGCGACTCTGTTTTTATTTGATATATAATGCATAGATATTGTGGAACAATAACATTTTGTCAAGATGACAAAAGAACAAAGAAGACACTGGACAAGGAAAGAATTAGAATAAATGAAACAACAAGTGTTATACTATGAACAAAAAAACCTACATTTGAAACAACAAATGCTGCAATTGGGACTTGAATTCGACAATAAAGGTAGTATGTGTTATTCACAGTAGAGCACTTATACACCACAACCGTTACCTCATATGAATCATCTTATATTACCTGTAAAAAGATCAATGATCTACCAAAACCCATATGGCCCTCCAAATTTTGTCTCATTTATTGATAAACCATTTAACTTTAGTAATATCCAAGGTTACCCAAATCCTTACCCCTGCGAGGAGACAATTTTTTTTATGCAGATCCCTAAATTTCATGGAGAATGGAATGAATCAGCTTATGAGCGTATGGAACGATTCTGGAATGTCATTGTCAGCTTTCAAGTTTATCCAGAGGATGTCATTATTAATTTTTTTTCAAGATCTATGAGGGATAGTGCAAGGGAATGGTTTAAAAATTTGCCTATGCAAAGTATATCTTCATGAGAGGATCTAAAAGAAATATTGTTGAGCCAGTATGGGGAAAAATATGATGATCAAGAAGAAGATGATGATGTACATACTCAAAACCAAGACTCCATTACAAAATCAGAATGTGGATTTTCCCCCTTCGATTCATTTTTTGATATAAGGAGATATAAGGGGGAATCTAAGAGATCTCTATACAATAGGATGACAAATGTCTGTATGTAATTACCTCCTCATTGTAGGCCTACAATGCCCCTATTTGTTGCACAATTTCTAAGAGCATCGGAGCCCGAATCAACTCATTGGTCAAGATCATTAAAGCAGCTTGTCTTGGATGCAACAAATAAATTTATTGATTCCATGCTTGGGAAAATGTACATGGATACTGTCAACAACGAATCAAATAATGCAACCAATGGAGGATAAATGTGCAGTTGAGATTTCCAATGAAAATTATTTAGACTTGGAAGATGATGATGATATGAGTGGTCAATAATACATATTGGATGAGGAATACAATGATAAAGATGTTCTTAAAGATACACTTCATAAGTAATATGTTGGTGACAAAGCAAGCAAAAATGAGAAAATTGAGCCCTCATTCTCAGACCAACACCATGATGGCACAATTGATAAGAAAAAATTCATGGCAGAAAGCTTGCATGAGGAGGATGAAGATGTAGAAGATATCTCCTCCATAACAGATTATGAAAGTGTGTGCTATGAGGGATCCATTGAAGACTCAAATTGCAAGGATGAAGTTATGTTTGTTGCAGTTATTATGAAGATCAAGAAGAGGTTGGAAACATGGTTGAAGATATGGAAGCAAAGACTCGTTCACTCAGTAGTGAGCAGGTTTCAGATTTGTTAACTCTTGAATACCAGAAGTGTGCACTTAAAGATGAGTCCAAAGTTTTTGCTCCAGCCTACATTTTTTTTTACAGTGAAGGTAACAATTCATGTGATCCCATGTGCATCTATCATAGTGATGAGGATTTCTTTGAAGCTGATCAAAAGTCTGTTTGTGTCCAAAAGGAGGTATGTGATTTAAATAATTTTTGCCTGCAAGAGGAAGATATTGGTTTACATATAATTGATGATGAGTGCCCAAAATTTGTTGATTGAAGCATGTATGATGATGACTGTATGAATCAAAAGTGTCTGTCAGTGCCAACTGAGAATAAGAAAGATATGGAGAATAGCTCTAATTTGATTGTTCCAGAGAATGTTGATGAGATTGAATTTTCTAGTTGCCACAAGGAGTATTTAGATTTGCAGGCCCTAGTACAGGTGCCTGATCATTCAACAACATATGACAATGAGCATGCCTATGAATGTTTTTTTGAATGTGAATACACTTTGTATGCTGAGGGTGATAAATATTTTCCATGTGATAATGAGAATGATCAAATGTAGAGTGGTGAAAGGAATATGAATCAGGCTGAATACAATGCTTTTTTGAAGGCTTTTAATGACAATACATGTTGCAGGATAGGTGGAATGGACAATTTCAAGAAAGGTCTAGTGAGCTCAAAATAGAATAAGGTCTCTTGCAGAGGAAAATACAGGTTTCTCTTTTGGGTCGCCTAGAGCCATCCTTTATGGTTTAAATTTTGAAACCATAGCAAGTACAAAGGATTAGGGATTGCCAGTGCATAGATAATTCTAGAGGTTCCCTTGTTGAAAAAATATTTTTCCATGTATAGTAGTTTAGGATCCTTTTCATTCCCTCCATTTGCTCCATTTTCATGTCCTTCACTTTTCATTCCCTTCATCTGCCATGGCTTTCATTTTTCATATCTTTTGCTCAGTCTGCTTTACCAAAGATATCCTAGATTCTTCCAGTGATTGCACAATCACTCATCCCCAATAGGAGCCACTGTTAGAACTAAAAATTTCCATCTAAAACCCTAAGGTTTTCTCACAAGAATTCCTAGAATTTTCCTATTATTTTCCATGAAAATCCATCAAAACCTTAAGATATTTTATTTATTCATGCCTTGCATTTTTTCTATCTTTCCCATAAAAGTCATTAACCGCCTTCAGCACTTTTCCCCCATCTATTTTTTTATATTTCATTACCTTCCCATGGAAAATTTAGCTTTACCGCCATTCAAAAGGGCCAAAAATAACTTATAACCCTTACCGCCCCTTTCATTTTTACTATATAAGTCTTTACCGCTATACCATGGCCTCCCACAAAGGGGCTCACAGTATAGCGGTGGCGGTTATAGACTATCACCATAGTACCACCAACAGTCAAGTTTGAGACCATGATGACTGCGGTAAATGGTCATTGAAGGCAAGCAGTCAGTGATACTAGCTAAGGAGTTGGCAGAAAAATTTTACCGCGCCACCGCACACGGTCAAACCATGAACCATGGTGGTCGCGGTGAGTCGGTAGCGGTTAGCGAAACAGTCAATGGTGGCATAGTAACAGGCAGTGATTAAGCGATGAATGAAAAATGGTGGTGGGAAAACTGTCACAGTCAATGTGAGTTGTTACTGCTCAACCGCAAGGGGTTCTAATGGGCACCACAATAATGAGGTAGATGGTGAGGTAACGGTTGACGAGGAAAATAGTCAATGAAGCAGTCGATGATCATTTGGTGAATGAAGACAGTCTACCAGGAGATGCTTACCGCGCTGCCGCTGGTGGTCATCTCACAGATCGTGGTAGCATGGTAAATAGTGAAGATAACCACCAAGGATAGGTACCACGATACCATGGGTGGAAAAGTCCAAGCTCACGTTAGAGCGGTAAAAGTGATAAACGACCATGAATAGATAAAGTGTAAAGGCGGGAAAGGTATATGGAAAAATAAAAGGCATAAGACTATAGTTTAAACATTTAATTTTCTGATAAGGTAATATAATTAAATGTTTTAATTTATTGTTAGCAAAACGTAAATGGCCATAACTAGAAAATTGAAGGGTCACGACCCTTGAGATGTAATGTATAAATATTTGCAAAAATCTGAAGGATAGTAGTAGTTATGAGAGAAAAGAAGCAGGTAGTTAGAGTAGGAGTTAGATTTTTTCCCGAGAAGGGACTGGGAATGTAAATAATGATAGTATCTTTCTTGAAGCAGAATCAATGGGGAAAATGTCTTAAACTGGTCAATTTATTTTTGGTGTTCAGTTGTTGTGATAAAATAATTTAATTTCTTTATTTTTGGTTGTCTCCAACTTGAGATCTTTCTGTCATTTAAATAGGTATATATCGAGTATATTTCTAATTTATCAAAGTGCATTCTCATTTTATGTGATTTAACTAGTTGGTGTCTGCAAGTCAGAATTAAATTCCTTCAAGTAAGTCACAATGATTTTAAGATTTCTTTTGGATAGTTAAAGAAGAACCTGATAGAGAAACATTCCAACACTGTTTATGCAAGTCATACACTTAGTGAATTTTTATGTCAGCCATAGAATTTTCAGAGTGCCTAACAACTAGAGTTAAGCCAATGAGAGGAAACACATATCATTTTGACTCCATTGCCCATGTGGATAGAAGGCACTGATCTGCCACAACCCACAAATACAAATCCATATCAAATAATTTATTCAAAAAACCATTCATTTGTGTAGTAGGAGTAGGAGTAGTTGTAGTAATCTTATCTGTCCATTTCCCTTTGTCATTATGGATAGATTGTTTCTCCAGGAAGTACATCTTAAATCTGCAACGTACAGATAGGTGCACCCGCCTAGGTTTTTCAGAGCTTGAAGAGCAGAAGGTACAATTGCACAATTGGCCTTGTTAGTTGGCCAAAAGCATTGTGAGAGATTGACAACCTCTCGTGGTTCAAAACTGCATTTTTGAGACCCAACAACTAGCTTGTGTTGTAATTTTGGGATATTAAGCATGGATATAAATACAAAGTTATTTCACTCATTTTCATCTAAGAATTTTGTGAGATTCTAACTCTACTAGGCTAAATCAAAATAACCTACTAGAAGAATATCCTAAAATAAGTGAATAAATGCAACACCTCATGCAAATTTAATGTAAGCTAGATCTAGGACTATGATGGACTCCAAATTATAATTTAATAAGGTGTATAATGGCTAGGTTCAACAAAATGAAACCTAGGAAATAGGGGTGTGTGCTCTACTTATTAAGAGATGGAGCACACACAAAGGGGGGGTAATTGCACTCTATTTCATTCAAGGAAACCAAAGAGATCTCAATCCAATGGTCCAAGTGAGACGAGAGATTTGATATAAGGTATCATAGGGTGTTATTAAAGGAAAAAGGGGTTTCACCACCAGGAAAAGGCTTGGAAAGAGGAAGATTTAAATGATATGCAAACCTAGAATATGAAACTAAAAATTAGAATAATGAACTAAGAAAGAATAAAGGGGCACCTAGAAAGCTAAAGATGCTTGAAACAAGGTCTTGACTCTCAAAATTATGAATTTTAATGCACACTGGGACTTATATGCTAGTTGGGGTGATTTAGCTCCAGTTTAGGGTTTCAGGTTGAATCCAAAATCTAGAACTGGATAATCAAGATCTATAGAAAATGCTTTAAATCTGGTATATTGGAACTCATACACCACAAGTCGTGATTTGTTCCTAGTATCAGGGTTGATTTGAAATTCTAGAATCCTCTAATGATCTGATGTAGCTTCTCTCCTTCGAGATTTTTGAGTCTGAATATCTGAATTCTGACCTATAGATGACTTTTTGTGATCTTGCAAGATAGATGATAAATTTTTCAACTTTGCAACTTTAACAACTTTCCCCAATCTTTCTCTTCAATGGACCTTCAACCTAAGTTTTCAAATCACACAACAAAGAGAGGGAAAAATGTTTTTTTTGTTAGTGGATAGGAGTTTTCCTTGGTCAAACCTCATTTTGGTAATTAAACATTGAAATGAAATCAAATAGAAGTAAGGAATGATGAATGAACAAATAATCTATGTTGCAACTCAACAAACTCTTGAATAAGAGGTTTCAATATTGTATGGAATGGCTAGTATGAATGTGGACCTTTACTCTTGATTGTATGATATGGATCTTGACTTGAATGCTTGCTTGAATTATGAGAACCTACATGACAAATGTTAGCTCAAAATGAAAGCATGATTCGTGATGACTTTGACATGATGCTTGATCTTCAATATAGCTCCCAAATGATTGATAATTAGCTCTTGAATTCTCTTGAAAGTTCTCTTGATCACAAATTTTCTATAATTCTTGAATACTTGAATTTCTAAGAGAAAATATGTGAAATGACCTTGTATTTATACTTGTTTATGGCAAATTTCTCAAAATTGCAACACTACAAGTCGACATCAGATCTAGGAGAATAAAATCTCGCAAATAATTTGAATTTAAAATAAGTCCAAGCTAAGCGAGACTCATATGCTAGTTGGGGCATATGAGTCCTAGTAGGCTAAACTTGGGACACAAATTTAAAGAAATGTTAAGTTTAATGCCAAATTTAGGTTTAAGTGCCAAAAATTAGGTAAGACCCATAAGCCCAAGGTGGCTTATGAGTTCCAAATCACTAAATCTAGGCCATCCAAACCAAAAACAAGAAATTATGATTTGTTATTTGATATATGTTAGGATTATCCTCAAAATGATGCATTAATATATTTACACACATAAATTCAAAAATAAACTATTTTTTTTGCATGAAATATCATAGTATCTCTATTGTTTTTTAGAAATATGAATTGGCTATTTAACTATCTACAACTAAGGTTTGGAGGGGTGAATCATCATGCAAATTGCCACATCAGCACATCTAGTAAAAAGTGTCCAAAAATTGAATATTTAAAGGTTCAACCAAAACTTAATCATGGTATCCATAGAAGTTGCAAAAAAATACCATGTGTTGTTAGTAAAATATAATATTTCATTTAAAATGTAACTTAAGTGCAACCTAAATGGACCAAATACCTATTGGTAACCATAAATATTTGCCATCTCTTACTTTTATATCCAACACAAATAGACCAATAGTTGAATACAAAAAATATTTATTGCCATAAAAATAACACATTATTATTTAAATAAAACTTATATCCAACGAAAATGGACCAATAGTTGAACACTAACACTTTGTGACAATCCTATACATTTCATGGGAAAATACATGGTATTTATTGTGCTCACCTTTTATATTTGTGAGAGGATAAACTATTAATATGAAATACTCCAATGTATATACATTACTACCCCAATAGTTGTACACATAAGAATAATATTTTTTCAATATGACAAGAATACTTGTTTAAATGAACCTTTTATTTTATAAATGACACACTTATAGTGAATAGTTATGATATTCTATTTGAAACAAAAAATATTTATTTCACTTGTTAACGGATGTATTTATGTTTGTTTTATATAACATTCATAGGTTCCCATGTATTCAACTATGGGTCCATCTTGAACAACATTTGGTAATTTTTTGATTTACAAGTGGACTAATTGTTTATAATATATAGAATAAATATGTGACAAGATTGAATATTATAAACACAAGTGTCGTAGCAACAATTGAACTCTACACAACTATTAACCCCTCTCCCCTAAATAAGATTGAATGACATCCAAAACAAAGATTGTGTGCTAAAGGAAGAAGAATCCACTTTTTTGTTTATTTCTTTAAGGGAAAGGGGCTAGTGGGTAGGGGTCCAATGGTGGGTATAGAAGTAGGCTTGAGTGGACCCCATAGTGGGTAGGCTTAATATCCAATTACAAAAGACTTTTATCCATAAAGTACACAAACTGACAAATCATGTGATGCCACATCAATGCACCAATAATACATCACTTAGTGACCCACTATCGGTCTCACCTTTGTTTTGGCCCTTTTGAATTCTCAACAAAAAGCATGTTGATGTGACATCATATTTGATGATGTCACTCTAAAACAGAAAGTTATAAACAGATGAATTATCAAATAAACTGTTGTAAAAATTAGAACTTATTTGTAATTTCTACATAAGATTTTGAAAAATAGCCAAATATAAAAAAATAATTTCATTTGCCTGTGAGTATCATACTCGATATTACCATGGGACTATATCCATTTAAAACTACAATCCAGACACTTCGCTACTTTTAAATATTTTGACAAGGCAAGATTTTAAGGACGGCTACAATTCTCTATTTAAATGTTCAGTTACGAAAGAAAGTATGCTTTGTCCAACCGAAAACAAGAGGATATGCAATGTAAAATTGCAAACTAACATAACTTCGATTAATAAATAATAGATTTCAATATTCAATCACATCACTCTCATTACATCAATCTTTATATAAGGTTGGGTTTACAATCATCGGCATCCCCGACGACAACACTACTTTTATTCAAGATATGTAAAGGAATTAATAAATGAATTTTTATTCGACTACTTTCAAACAAGCAACCAAACAGTCTTGTTCCGAGCCCATTTCTCCTCATCTGTTTCTTAGTATCCTTCTATTCTGCAACACAGACAGTTTAATTCTAAATTATTTAATCTCGCTATCGAAAGCTGAAAAAAATTAATTAAAGCATAAAATTCATTCTTTCGTGGTAAATGAGAAGTCCTAATTAGAACCGTAGTGGATCCATTGCAAATCAACGTCTAAATAATAGCCAAAAAGAAATATACACGGAGAAAACTTACCTTGCTGGGCATGGTACGCTCAGTAGTCCATATTATACAGCGTGGTGAGGAGGTGGAGCAAACTTAGGATAGTGCGGTGGCTTGGAAGAATGGTGGAAAGGCGGAGGGACTTCGTGCTTGTAAACCGGCGGCGGCGCCTTGTGCTCAACTGGCTTCATCCCGTGGTGTGGAGGTGGTGCAACGTGATGATGACGATGGTGGTGGTGATCTTCATCGTGGTCATGGTCAGGAGGTGGGGGAATGTGATTGTGATGGTGGTGGTGATGGTCTTTGTCATGGTCATGGTCAGGAGGTGGTGCATATTTGTGGTGAGAAGGATAGCCAGACCTTATAATGTCCTCTGGCGGAGGAGGGAACTTGTGTTCGTAAACATGAGGGGGAGGAGCATTGTGGTGCTCATGGACAGGATTATGAGGATATCTATGCTTGTGATCAGGCGGGGGAGGAAGTTCATGATGGTTCATGGGCGGAGGTGGTTTGTGTTCGTACATAAGAGGGGGAGGAGCATGGAGAGGATGGATCATGGGTGGAGCTGGCTTGTGTTCGTACACATGAGGAGGAGGAGCATGAATAGGGTTATGAGAGTATCTGTGCTTGTGATGAGGGGGAGGGGGAAGTTCATGATGGTTCATGGGCGGAGGTGGCTTATATTCGAGATGAGGGGGATGAGCATTGACATGAGGTGGAGGAGCATGGACAGGATTATGAGGGTACCTATGTTTGTGATGAGGCGGAGGGGGAATTTCATGATGGCTCATAGGTGGTGGCGGCTTGTGATAAGGTGGAGGTGCCTTTGAAAAGTAATGAGGTGGGGGAGGAGGAGTTCCATGGGCGCGTGCGAGGTACAAGCTCGCCCACATTATAACTGACAACACCGCCATTGCACTAACTCTATTGCTCCCAGCCATATCTGCTGTCCAGACTATTGCATTGAATCACTAAAGCTCTTCGCACTACTTATAAAGTTACTTGACTGTAGGATCTTTTGTTTTTCCCAAAAAATCATTGTTCAGGGCTTTCTCGGTGAAGGAATTAACCAGCGACTTTATGTGTTTGGTGGAGTACTTACCTGTATCTAAATGTACACCTTACACTGCGAAGGGACATTTCTACAATTTCAATAACAAGATATTTAAAATGAACCAGATCCAGATTGAGAGGAAATTTTTTAAATGGGTTCACCAAATAATTCTAGAGAAGGTATTGAGCAAGGGAGCCCTTCTCCAGTTATGCCCCAACCGGGAATGTTGTTGTGTAAAATATTTTGAACGTTTGATTTGAGATACTAATTGAGCAAATGCTTAATTGTTAAAGCTTCTCGTAATTTCCGTTCCAAAAAGCACTTAATGTCAGAGCCTATTTGCGGCGGATGAGTCCCACCGCCCACGACCGACTGTACTGAGCTGGGAGTGGGGAATCTTCCAATATACTTATTAAAAATAATAAAAGAGAAAAAAGTGTTTTATAATGAACGTGAGGACTTTTAATGTCCCATTATGGAAAAAGAAAATAATTTTTATATTAATTATAATATTGTTCATCCTAATCAATGATATAACATTTAAATAACTCGAAGGGCTCTCAAACTATTCTTACCAGCTATTTCTTAATATAAAAAATAAATAATCATTTTCATATTCTATTCACTTCAATGCCACCGACAAACAGCCAATCACACAATTTATTAAAACATAATTTCTCCGACCATGATAATGCATATTTTGAATATCAATTAATTTAGGTGAAATGAAAAAATATGAAATCGTAGAATACATTATAATGAATTTTATTTTATGAAAGTAAATATGAAAGATAATAAAATGTACATTTTTTATGAAATTTTTGATACACAATTATTATTTAAGAAATGAGAGCTTACTATCAACAAATATTTTACAATTTCAATTGAATTTGTCTTCTTTAAGATTCAGTCTATAATTACAAATGTCACCTCTGATCTTGTGCAATGTTGAATTTTATTATATTATTCATCAAGATTATCTTCTTTGCTCTTCTTTTTCCTAATATCTAAGGTCTTAAAATATTTAGAATTACCTAGAAAGGGTTGTGATTTTGCTTTAATGAGATGTGTTCTCTTAGTTCAACCCTTAAAAATATGTGATAAAGCTCAAAGACAATAGACAAGGGCTCTAAAATAAAATATGCATATTTCTTACTCCTTTTCATGCACCAAATAAAAATATTTAACTATTAATTACTTCTTTTATGCTCTAGAATGAGAGAGAAGTTGTAAATTCTAGATAATATAAAAGGAATATATTGAATGCATTTATCCATTATCACATAGCATCAAATTCTATAAAATGTGTAATTAGTCTACTCAAGGTTCAAAAATTAATAGGGGCCAATAGGCTGAATCTTGAGTTTATGTTTTTGAAAGTTAAAGGATCAAGTTTACCACTATAGGGTTGATCTTTGTGAAAATTAACTTATATGAGTAAACTATTGGTTCTAGATGTATAAAGGCTATGTTTGTTTAGGTGTACAAATAAGAGTGATAAAAGTGTGGATTAGGTCAATGTTTTACAATGTGTGTGTATTAGGATAAGGTGGGGGCTAAATATGTGGGGATATGTGTACATAGGAATGGATAAAGGCTAGGAGAATGAACCAACTTCATACGAAATTGTGCTATTTATTGATATGTATATTTATCAAGGTATTTCATCAAAATGACAACAAAACTAGAAGGGACATTATATGGATATTAAATTTCTTCCATTATAATATAATATTAAAAGTTTTACAATAAAAGATGGATGTTTGGTATATATTACTCAAAACATCAAAATATTCAAAATATGACTTCACATGTCTAGAAAATTAGAATTAATCTCCAACACAAGAAATAGCACTGCAATGTGGTACAGGAGGTTTATTATACCCTACCACCTCCACAAAGATTACCCATAAGGTAAAGTAGAAGGAATGTCCCATAAACCCTATTTATCATGCATAACTAATGGGACAAGGACAACCAACTCTAGTAGTATAGTTATAAACATGTTCCCATAGCCATAAAATCCATGGCTAGAGGATTTTCCTCATTCCCTAATATTGTGTAGAATGTAATGTCACTTTTCCTTCTAAATTTATTTAAGTATTTTACCAAAAAAAATTAATATAATAAACATTAATGTTAGGATGGTACAGTCAGGGTAGGAGCATTCCAGAAGGAATAGTCTGAATTGTGCAACAATGAGTTAACACAATGGAAATAACACAATAAATTTATACACGAACATGAAACTCTATTGAATTAAAAAAATCATAAATGATTAAAAATTCTTATAAATATGCTTCTCAAGTTCCAAAAAGGTTTGTGTTAGCCACAAGGGTCCAAAACCTAATGAATGATCATACATGAAGGTCGGCCTCAAAATATGTAAAGATAACTTTGTGCAAAATTATATAACTTTGGAATCTCCAAGATAGCTCCCAATGAACCCAAGATGCATGTATGATGTCCAATTAAGCTCCAAACAATCTAGAATAGGTCCATACTAAGAGACTAGACCAGGTCCGCCCCAAATTCTCTAACAGATAAACATAGAAAAATTTCAAGAGCAATAAATTTTGATAGACAACTGCAAATGATGTGAAATCTTGATATGTGATAGATGTTGATGTGTAGATGCTATATATTTCTCATCACTCTGAGCTAAGAAATGATGATGAAAAATGAAATATTCAAACTACTGCAGAATGAAATGCAAGAAAATAACTATTTTTGGTTGATATAAGATTTCTTTACAACTAGGAATACTTCTGCATCAAACACCTAGGGTTGGAAGAAAAGTGAATTTCTCACATTCTAGGGCTAAGAAGAAAGCCAAAATGGTCCACCTTAGCTTGAGAAATCCAAAATGAATCCTCCAATGGTTTTCCTTTCAACTGAGCACAAGATATTCTTTGTACTATTTGTTCCTAGTGCTTGTTTCAATTTTGTTATCCAAAATTTGTTCAATCTCCTATGGTTCTTAATGTGGTAACTACTCCATCAAATCTGCTTCATTGCTACTGGCACTTGATTATCCTTCATGAGACTCATAGATGTTTGCAACATTGAAAATAGGTGATATATCAAATGTCTCTGCTAACTCCACTTCATATGCATTTCCTGAATCAAACTTCCTTATAATCTTACATGGTTCAAAATTCCTCATCTTCAACTTGTTGTATGTACCAACTAGAAATCTTCCCTTCCTCAAATATATCATTACTTCATCTCCAATAGAAAATTCATTATGTCTCTAGTGCTCATCTACCTTCTCATTATACTTATTTTCCATCTCTTCTAAATACTTCTGGACTTGATTATTCAATATCTACATGAAATCTCCAAACTCTTCTACCTCTACACTCCTCTTATTTTCCATACCGATTTCTCTTAAATCTACAACTCCTCTAGGATGTACTCTAGTAACAAGCTCAAATGGTGTTTTCCCTATAGCCTGGTTAATTGAATTATTGTATGTAAACTCTATCCCAACTTCTTACATTCTCTCCAACCAAACATCTCAAAATGTTACCCAAAATTTTGTTTACTAACTCTATTTTTCCATTTACATTTGTGGATGATATGTTGAACTAAACTTCAAATCTATTTTCATCTTCTTCCATAATGTCCTCAAAAAGTATCCAATGAAAATAACTTGTCTCTGTCTGAAAAAATACTCTTAGGTAATCTATGCAATCTCACAATATCCTTGATAAATAGGTCAACAACTTGTACAACATCATTGGTCTTCTTACAAGGAATGAAATGTTCCATTTTAGAAAATATGTCCATTACTACCGTAATTGAATCATAACCTCTTTGTGTTCTTGGAAATCTCAATATGAAATCCATAAAGTTTATATCTTCCCAAGGTCTTTTTGGTACTATCAAAGGTTTGTACAATCTAGTATTTTGACTACTCCCTTTTGCAACTTGACAAGTCCTAAAAATTTGAGCATACTTATTGACAACCTTATATATTTGCGATCAAAAATAATCTTCACTCATCAAAGCTATTATCTTTCCCACTCTGAAATGTCCTACTAATCATCCACTATGCCTTTCCTTGATCAAATTCTCCCTCATTTAACTCGTCAGAATGCATAATTGATTTTCTTTGAATAACATTCCTTCTTGAATGAAATAATCCAAGCATTGGCTTTGGTCTATCACTATTGGTTCTTTTAATGCTCTCCATGCTTCACCACAATTTGCATCATCTTCATACATGTGTGTCAACTCTTTAAATTGAGCAATATGTCCACTCTCGAATCTGTGTCAACAAATCTAGACTTCTACTTAATGCATTTGCAACTTTGTTTGACTTTCCACTTCTATGATTAAACACGAATATGTAACTCTACAAGAACTCAACCTGGATCTCATATTTCTTTGATTCAATTTTCTCTTGACTTTTCCAATACTACAAATCTTGATGATCTATATACAACACAAACTCCTTAGGAAAAAATAAATGTCACCATTTCTTCAAGGCTTGAATTATGGCATAAAATTCTTGATCATAAACTAAATATATTCTTTTGGAATCATTCAATTTCTCATTGAAATAGGCTAATTTTGTCCTTGTTTACTCAAAACTAATCCAATTGCATTTCCACTTGCATCACAATAAACATGAAATACCTTGTCAAAATCTGGTAATGCTAACACTGGTTGCTCTATAACCTTCTACTTCAACAATTCAAAACTTATTTATGCTCTAGATGACCACTTAAATTCTTTCTTATCTCCTCTCATTGTCTCTTTTATGGGGTTACAAACACTATTGAAACTTCTGATAAATTTACAATGGAAACTAGCTAATTCATGGAATGATCTCACTTCTCTAATATTTGTAGGAGTTGAGAAAATACAACATCACAAACCCCGAAGATCACCTACATGCAAATAACCTATCACAAAAAAGAGATGGAGACAAACAAGCAAGGGTTCTCTAAAAACTGAAAATTTATATATCAGAGAGAATGAGAGAATGAATTGATATGAAATACAATGGGATCAATCCTTATAAAAAGGAGATCATGCAAACCCTAATAGAAAAAACCCTAATATTTAATTCTTTTAATTTGATCTTATAGAATTTAAGATTTATATTATAGAAGGATATTGCTCATCTTAAACAAAGATCCAAATTTTGATCCCCAATACTCCATAGACGGTTTGAACCGCATAATAAAAATAATCAATTTTAGCTCGAAGGGTCTGTAGGGGCACTCTACCTTGCATAGCCGATTCTTTACAAGCTCTCTCAATTCCGTTAAGACGACCTTTAATTTGTATTTTAATACCTTCTACATCTGCCTTTTCAGCCAGCTCAATAGCTTTTTTCATTATTTTCCTTTTATCTTTAATATCTAATTCGATTATGATGTACCAAACATTCTTATATTAATGTACTAGACATTTTACTTTGGTCGTTCTACCGGTGGAAAATAGATAGGAATTTAGATATAAAAAAAAGATAAGAAAAGGTAAATGGAAAACAAAGGAACTGTTCATTTTTCATTAGACTCAAATAGTATCGCTTTTTAACTTATGAATTGAATAAATGGAAAGGAAAGAACTAAAGAAGCCCTAATAGGAAAATATTTAATAATTAATATAATTATTAAATGTCACTTTATGCAAACTAACGTGAAATCTTAAGAAGGGAATAAAGGTAACTTAATCAACATAATTAAGTTAAAAACTTTACTCTAACACCCCCCCTTAAGATGAGCAACAGTGCATCTACAAACGAATGCAAGAAAGCAAAGGTAACTACAATGCAAGAAGGCAAACATGGGTTCCGACAACTAGGCCAAATCAAGTACCCAAATACAACCAAATCTCTCTAAAATGGAGAAATAGAGAAAACCTCATGTGAAAAAGCTCTACTCCAAAAAGAGATGCAGAAGGCCAAAAAAGATCATTGAAGCAGAAGAAGCTATAAACAACTGTCGAAACATGACTGCTATGGTGCTAAAGAACCTCTATTGAAGATAGGATGATCAAGAACAAGAAGACAACAATCTACATAAGTGCCCATATGACACTACTCAAATCAGATGGAAAACAAAGGAAAACACCTGGAACGAAGATACAGATGGCACAAGAACCAATGGTCTAAAACATTGATCAACTGAGAATGGAAGATCCCTTCCAAGGTGAAACCAAGGAATAATTAGCATGAACAATATAATAACACCCCCATAATACTAAACTAGGAGAGCTTGACAGATCTACTCAAATGATGTGTAACACCCTATAGTTCATGAGGAAGAAGAAACGACATCTAAAAGTGCACAAGAAAGCACCTACAACTAAAAAAGTGGTGTGCAAAACAAAGCACACATGTATGAGGCTGGAATCATATGGATCCATTGTTGTTGTGGAGGGACACTCACCGAACAAGGGTGTGATGGAAAACAAAGGCAAACGACACAACCCCCCATGGTATGGATTCACTGTTGTCGTGGAGGGACACTCATTGAACAAAGATGTGATGGAAAAATAAAGGAAAACTACACAACCCCTCATGGCACTTTATAATAACAGTACGAGTACAAAATATAGCACAACCTTATATGCAAAATCCCCAAAAAATGCATGTACAATAGTGTGGCACTTTATCTTAGTGCGTTTACATAAAAGATTGCTTACAAATGATGCTCAAAATGTCCAAAAAGGACAAAGCTGGAAATACATGAAAGATAGCCAAAAACATGACTGTAGAATGCACCAACAGAAGAATGAAGTGATGAGACCCAAACCACTAGAAAGATGAGAAAACCATCTTTTCGATGATATCTCTTTTGCCAAAAAATGATATCGTATGCCCAAGTTACGGCCTCTGGAAGAAAACAGCTCCAAAGAGGGAAAAAACTAGCGCTGGGTTAAATTTGACAGTCATACGGTCGTCGCAGCAAAAAAACTAGATTAAATTTGATGGCCAAATGGTCGTCACTGTAAATACATAACCGGGCTTATTTTTTTTTATTTTTTTTAAATTAAATTAAAATAAAAAATAAAAAACTTTAGATTTTTTTTTTTTTTAAATCATAAAAAAAAACTTAAAAAAAAAATTTGGCAACCCTATGTACCACTGGTCAGCGATACTGTCTTACCACTAGTTGTCTTACAGTATGCCGATAGGAATACGTAAGGCGCCTGTAGGCCTACGTATGCAGGTACTTGCGAGTACCTTACAGGCCTAAGCAAGCCTTAAAATTGGCTTTTGATTTTGTTTTGTTTTTTTGTTTAATTTTTTTTGGAGAAAAAAACAATAAAAAACCTTGACAAATATATATTTTTTTTTATATAAAAAAATTTCGACGAAAAATGCCAAATAAAAAAATTACTAGGGCTTTTTCTGATTTGCGCGCAGACAACGGTCGTACTTTAAAAAAGATTTGCCCCAAATTTTGACTTTGTCCAAAATGGACAAATGAACAGTTGATTTAGGGGTTTTGGACTGCTGCGGATGCAATGATGAGGTCAGTTTGAGCTGAAAATGCTTCAAAAATGTAGGTATGCCCTGGATCAAGAAAACAAACCCCAAACCCTTGAAGCTCCAAAAATCTTCAAAAACAAGAATAGGAAGCAGCAAGTCAGGAGCTTTGATACCATGTAGAATTAAAGCTCTGATACCATGTAGGAGTTGAGAAAATACAACTTCACAAACCCTGAAGATCACCTGCATGGAAATAACCTGTCACAAAAGAAGAGATGGAGACAAACAAGCAAGGGTTCTCTGAAAATTGAAAATGTATATATCAGAGAAAATGAGAGAATGAATTGATATGAAATATAATGGGATCAATCCTTATAAAAAGGAGATCATGCAAACCCTAATAAAACCCTAATAGGAAAAACCCTAAAAGAAGCCCTAATAGGAAAACATTTAATAGTTAATATAATTATTAAATGTCACTTTATGCAAACTAACGTGAAATCTTAAGAAGGGAATAAAGGTAACTTAATCAACATAATTAAGTTATTTAACCTTTACTCTAACAATATTTACTGATGTAGGCCAATCTAAAATTCTTTCACTTTCTTAGGATCCATCTTCAATCCTTCAATAGAAATAACAAATCCAAGATACACTAACTCTATGTTCATGAAACTACATTTCATGACATTAATCAACAACTTCTCTCAACTTCTGCAATATTTTATGGATGTGCAACAAATGTTCTTTTGTCTAGTCTTACTAAAAATCAGAATATAATCCAGGTAAAAAATGAAAAACTTGTCGAAGAATTTCTTCAATACCTCATTCATCAATCTCATAAAAGTGCTTGGTACATTGGGCAATCCAAAAGGAATTCATAGCCACTCATACAATCCTTCATTGGTCTTAAATGTCATCTTCCATTCATTTCCTTCTCTAATTCTAATCTGATGATATCCACTCTTTAGGTGAATCTTTGTAAAATATGTTACTCCACTCAAATATTTCATAATTTCATCCATCCTTGGAAATGGGAATCTATACTTGAGAATGATACTATTAATTTCTCTTGAATATATACACATTCTCCAATCTCCATCTTTTTTAGGTGAAAGTACAATAGGTAATGAACATGGGTTGAAACTTTCCCTAATCAATCCTTTCCCCAACAACTCTTGAATTTGTTGGTTCAACTCTACGTTCTATCCCAAAATAGACATCACTATCCAAATATCAATATGGGAGGACAAAGAAGAACCCTTGTACTACGCCACCATCTATTGATAGTCTCTAAGCACAATACATAGATGAGCGAAGGATGAGTATTTAATTAAAATGAATTTTTCTTGTAATGTCAATTAGAAATTCCTCATGAACACACATTGGACATCGGATTTAGGTAGCACATAGGGTATTTTAGAAAATAAGGATTTGTATCGAGCAATAAAATTATTTACTCTCTCATGAGCCCCCTGCTTGCAATGGATGAGATAAGTGAATGTGACCTTTTACCCAATGTTAGCCTAGAACTGTTGCAAGAATCTATTTATTAGTTGCTTGAAGGTGAAAATGGAATTATTAGGAAGGAAGAAAAATCATTCCAACATAGTATCCTTGAGGGATCGTGGAAATAGTTTTCCTAGCAACACATCCTAATAGAGAAAGCTAGTATGTACATAGTAGTGAATACTAAGAGGTGGGTATATAGATCACCCTTGACATGTAGTATTTATCAAATTTAGAATATTTAGAGCCAATGGACTGTGGTGGTAGTAAGGTTGCAAGGTGGAGTGAGAGGTGGTGGAGAATAGGCTAGCTAATTCAGACTACATTTGACCAATATTTTGTAATAGGGTATTTTCTAACAAGATTTGATGGTGGATTAGACATGATGGTAGTAACCTAAGGTCCAAATCTAGATGAACAAGGAAATTCTCACCCCAAAGGAATGTAAGATATATTAACTCTAGCATTAATGGGGGTTCCAGATGCAACATTTGTATTATCAGCAGTAGTTAAAGAAGGTACAAAAGGGTTGGTGTCCATCATGCACATAGATACCTCCAACATCAAAAGAGTCAACTGGATACAAGTGATGTATGATTATGTAGTTTGGGAATAACTCAAGACCAATGTGTGTGAAGGTACATGGATTTCGAAAAAAATAGATAGAGTGTGGAGAAACTCAAGGCCCTTGTGGTTTGCAATAAGTAAGTCCCTCAGACTACTTACAATAGGAGTAGCTTGAGTGTACATGTTACCATGACTTATAAAGTCTTCAAACTCTTTCATCCTCTCCTCCAAACATTGGGCCTACTCAAAGAAGACCCTAAGAGTAGCTTTGTGGTCCATAGGAGAAGGGGATCTAGATGGAGTACTAGGTTGAGAACTTGTTTGAACATGTGTAGGTGCGTTGAAAAAAAAACAAGGGAATGTATAGATAGGTGATAATTTTGTAGTGAATCTCTCAAAATCGGTACCCTAGCGGGTTGGGTTGAACTCCTAAATTAAACCTATGTCTAAATATCGAATGCTTCTTCTTACTATGTGCCCAAAATTTTTAAACTGGGTTGTGAAACTCTTAAAATTATCACAACACCCGATCAAATAGATGCCCAAACAAGAGAAAAGATGTATTCATGTTGAGTTCACCAAATGTGGAGGAGATTCGAGACCCTTAAGATAATGAGGTCTAAAGGGGAAAATGATCCTCAACTACCTCAAAGATCAATGCTCAAGTGACAAGATTATATTAAAAGGAGAATTTATTTATATTTTTATGCAGAAATAAAGTCGGAGAGGTCTAGAAACTGAAAGAGCAATTCATAAAGGTATTATGGAAAAATAGACAATATCTCGGCCAAGGATGGCAATGTAGTGCATGGATGTCAACATGATGGCATCTTGTATGGACCAAAGACCAAGACCGTCATAGAAAAATAGAAAGGACCTATTGACAATCTAATAACTAAACACATAAAATTTTATAAATATACAAACAATAATAGAATTTATAATAGACTAAACTAAATAGAAAATGAATGATAAAATAAGAAGAGAGTAAGAAATTTCTCACAAGAAGTACGAGAATGAAGCCTCTAGCAAAGACACAACTTAAATACCTGCACACATAAGATTGAGAGAAAATTTTGGGGTTGTTTAAATTCTTTCCTTAGTCAAATCCCCACTTTAATTTTTCCACCTTCACGGACAATCATATATGATCAAGATATCGAGATAAAGAAAAGATATAAGAGCTATAATAATATGTTAACAAAATCAAGCAAAAATGCTATAAAGAGATTATGGTTACCCTCCTTTAGCAAGTGAAAATGTTGAAATAAAGAAGCTATAGTCTCCAAGATTTAGAATGATATCCCAATAGTGCCAAAGCTTCAAAGTAGAGAGAAAAAATGCAATGGAGGTGATAAAGAATGGTAGAGAAAATGCAAGATAGCTTGAAAAAATAAGGAGATTGAGTAAATGAGATCAAGGAGAGATTATAATTAGAGATTGAATTCCAAATTGGATTATTTAATGAAATAATATGCATGCAATGATTGAAAAAACATGCTTGAAATCCATCAAAGGAATTAAATTCATTGGAAGGTAGGAAACATAATGCCTCAATGGCTACTGCAATCAGGAATCTACTCGAGATGTTCGCTTAATGCATGTTAATCCAAAAAATACACTCATATTAATGGCAATGAATGAATGGGTTAAGGATAAAATTAAGGTTGGATAAAAGGGGTATTGCATTATCAAATTTAATTTATCAAAAGGGGAGGTTTATGGAATGGTAAATCACATCTAGGATGCAATTTATGACATTACACAACCATTTCAACATCCTCATCAAATGTCTATAAATACTAGGTGGACTTCCCCACTATTTATGCTTGTAAAAATGTGCTCTTACATGTTCAACATGATCATCTTCTAAGTTTTATCATAATTCAATTTAGACCATGGATCAAATAATATTATTAACATGGATAAATTATCTTAATTTGTTCAAAACCCTTGGGTATAAAAACTCAATGATTAAATATAACCCTACTTTATGATCCTAATAGAGAAACTAAACTTTAAAATTAGGGAAAACAGTTAGGTTATCAAATTTTAAAATTTTATGATACTCTAGCCAAAAATTACGAAATAGTTAAAGCTCTTGGTCAATATCAAATGGTTACAAAATCACAAAAAAAATTGAAACACGCTTGTTAAAAGAAAACATAAAATATTATATTTTAGTGGAGGACTAGATTTTAACTCTTTTAATCTGATGTCTATGTTTCCCTAATTCTCTTATGTAATTCTACCAAAATAATATTCAAAATGTAATGAAAAATTTACAAACAACACATAATTATGATATTTGGATGGAGAGATAGATTTTTAAACTATTGGTTGACCTCTAGAAGTCCTTAGAACCTCCACACCAAATGCAAATTTGAAACCCAAAAACTTAATAAAAAAATTTAATAAATGCATAGTTATGGAATTCTAGTGGACTAAATGATATTTCATTTAACACCTAGATCTCCTAGTCTCCCAACATTTTCCTAAAATTTTAAATAGAAGAATAAATTTTAAATAATGAAGAAAATCATAAAGGTGTGTTGTTTGATCTAGCTTCTAGATATATTATTTAATAGGGTGATTGCACAATCATCACGAGCCAAACAATGCATGTAAGTGGCAATGATAATGCTAAAAACTATACTTAAGATATTTTACATAAAAAATTGAATGGGTTATTTACACAATATAAAAAATATGTAGAAATAATATTTATAGAATTTTTTTAATTTTTTAGACTATAGGAATCGATCAGATATTCGTCCCTCTATAAATTGCAATGTGCTTGGTAAAAAAAATTCATGCACGACCGGTGATGTTAGCACGAAACGCCCTTTGGTACCATGGGGATGATGGGGAGACTAGACCTCATGACCTCTTGCATGTAATAGGATGATGTATCCAATTGATCTAGGCAAACCACCCCAAAATTTATAAAAAATTGAACATAGTTTTTAGGCTACTATTTAAAAAAAAAAATTGGTGAAAATTGGAAATTTCAATTAAGCTCTACTAAAATTTTCAAAAAATAATTAAGTAGGTTTCATTCTACCAACCTAAGTACAAGAAAAAATAATGACTATTTAATATAAGAAAAGGACACATGCCCAAATGTGACAAACATTTTTGAATTTTTTCGTAAATAATGAGTTATATTTTTTTACTATGACTTCTTAAAGATTTTTTTTATCAATGAGTCCATTATAATTCTAAACATATTGTATATAAAAAATTATTAATAATTACCTTTTACATTTAGAATAAATAATATCTTATACTTTTAGATTGTTGTCAATTTCCTAAATAAATTACTTTTGTTTCATTAAATTGAAAAAAACGGTTGTCAATAGGAAGAGAGAATTCATGAAAACAAGATGGAACCTCTAAACAAGTTGGATCAATAAAATAGTTGATCTTGTTATTCCCAAGACTAAACCCAATGCATTATAAAGAAAAAAATGGTGTGAACATCTTTTTTTCTAGAAACAATGGATATTCATTATGAATGGATATTCATTATGTAGAAGTGTTGAAAAACATTTCATTTTATTGGTAATAGATATCCATTTTTAATTACAGATATAAATTTATTGATGGGACTATAAATGACCATGATACATGACATGGTCTTAAGAAACCTATGATGCCTACAAATTATAGACAAAATGATATTTATTTACACTCATGGAAAGCAAATGTAATTCCATAAATAATTAGGGTAATCTTTTTTATTTGTATAATGGGTAGTGGTTGCCATCATAAATCAAAAAGCAGAAGGAAACTTAAATTAAAGAAAATAGAAATTGTAGTGTAGAAAAACACATACCCTTGGATTTACACACTTGTTTGGGCTTGCCTTGTTTTATTTATCTTTATTTATGTCTTAATTGGTCCTAATTTGCATCCACAAGCCTAATAAATTAGATATTTTTATGGCTACTCCTGACAAACATCAAAGGGTAAATGATAAATTAATAATTTTGGTTGTGCGTACCTAATTTTTGGGTCGAGACTAAGATTCCACCTTGGTTGTCTTTTTCCCCCAAAGGTCTTGGAACCCTAATTTCAAATGAGCCATAAATGGGTCCCTTTTTGGAGTCTATGCCCCAAGTATGAAGACTTGGGACTAAGATTCCACCTAGGGCATCTTAGTCCCCCTTAAATAATTTTCAAGATTTAATTTAAAATCCTGGTGGGATTTAGCCTCCTTTAATAAATGATTTCATATGTCAGCCTGTTGTTGTGTAATTTTAGGATATTAAGCATGAATAAGTATAAACACAAGGTTCTTTCACTCATTTTCATCTAAGACTTTTTTGAGAGCATTCCCAATAGCATAATTGTGTTCACAAGAGCATTCAAGAGAAATTATGCAAGCATTATATCAAGGATATTCTTGCATCATGTGTATTTTTGAGCTAACATTTGTGATGTGGGGTTTTGATTCAACCAAGCAATTCAAATCAAGATCTATTAAGTATTCCTTTGATTCAAGATCTACATTCAAGCTAGCCACTTCACACAAAATTGGATATTTCACAACATGAGTTTGGTGAGTTGCAACATAGCACTTTGTTCATTCATCATTTCCCTCCTTTATTTCATATCATTTCAAGCTTTGATTACCAACAAGTGGTTTGACCAAGGAAAACCCCCATTTACTAACAATCAACAAGTTTTTCCTCTCTTGCATGTTTTTGTTTGCAAATTTAGGTTGAAGACTTGAATATCATTTGAAGTGAAAAGTTCAAAATTTTCAAGGTTTCATAGAAAAGTTGTCATCTTCACGGTAACTCACCTATAGGGGACATCTAGAAGTTTCAGGACCTAAGATCTGAGAATCTAAAGGAAGTGCAGACCTTAAGCCTTAGGATCACATTCAAAGATTTTAGAAATTAAAAAAATGACTAAGACAATAGTAAGGCTATCTTAGTCCTCCAAGTGGAATTTTGTAGAGATTATTTTGGATCATTTTCTGACATCCGAAGATTTTGTATTTCTCCCAAAAAACAACAACGAGACTAAGGCAATAGTAAGGGCATCTTAGTCTTCCCTAGCATATTTTGATAGCATTTTTGCATTTCCAAAATCCTCATCACATTTCTAGACTTCCCAAGTACACATACCCTAACTTTTTGCTTAATTTCATCATTTCCATTCATGATTTGACTTGCATTACTAGGTTTTGTGAGTTGAGTGTTAAGTTGTCTTTTCCAAACTTTTGCTTGGTGGTGAACCCTTTAAATCTTAAAATAACCCCTCCTATGTCTTCCTTGTTGTGAATTGACTCACCCTTGGGTTGATATTCAATCCAATTTGGGATCCTAGGCCATTCTTAAATGAACAATTTATTGGGGAGTAGAGTGGTGTTATATGACCTAGGTTATTCCATCACCCTTTTCCCTATCATGTTGATATCATGACTCTTTATGGATCCTAGTGGCCATCCAAATTTTGCTATTTTTAACCTTCGTGTTGATAGTCAATCCAATTTGGGATCCTATTGTATTCTTGAATGAACAATTATTTGGGGAGAGGAGTGGTATTATATGAATTAGGTTATAAAACATCGCCCCACTTTTCACCATTGTTCATTTTGGTGAACCTGAAATTTTAGAACATTCATGGCCTAGGTCATATAACACCATTCTTTATTCCCACACCCCCACTTTTCACCATTGTTAATTTTGGTGACCCTGAAATTTTAGAACATTCATTTTTTTGATTTGGAGTTTATTAAGGTCCTAGATCTAGGTTGCATTCATTCTTGCATTACATATTGCATTAGTGAAAGTGCATCTTGGGTTTCTCACATTTTCATTAGTGAAAGTGCATATAGGTTGCATTTTTTCTTTCTTGCATCATCTTCTCTCATTGAAAAACTTAAAAGTACATTGGCAATCATCCTAATTGCATTTAGGAACATTTTTATTGCATTCAAAATTGAAAAAATTGCATTCAATTGCTTTTCTTTAGTTAGTTTTTCTTGCATTCATTTTCACACTTTTCTATTTCTAAACATTAGGTCCTTGGGTAGGAAACCTGGGAACATTGTTATCCATCCATATTTGTCTATCTTTCTGAAAAAAAAATCCTACTAGGACCGAAACGCCCTTACTAGTGTCTTAGTCCCTCTATGGGTTTTTACCTCATAATCATGTTTGAGTTGATTGAATTTTATTCCAGTTTCTATAACCTTCGAATTTAATCAACAAGACCAAGATGCCCTTGCTTGTGCCTTAGTCCCTATGGAGTTTGAACTTGTAGTTTTGAGGGTCTAAATCTATTTTTCTATGCTTATGTTTGTTGCAGTTTTCTGATTTGTTGTTTCATCTGATTTAGTTAATCTAGCATAATTTGTCTTCATTCACTCCATTGTAAAAATTTGAAATGGTATTTACAACATCTCATTTTCATTCTCATAGAGTAATCAGCAAATTACCTTGTGTTAGGTCTAAAAATTTGAAAATGCTCACATTTATGAAACTTTTCATATGGATAAAAGTACTTTTGAGTTTTGCATATACAATGTGTACATTCATAAAACTTTGCGTGTTTGATAAAAGTTCTTTTCAATTTTAGATAAATGTTGGTTGCATTCTTACAGTTTTACATACATTGGATAAAAGTGTTTTGCATCTTTGGATACAAATTGTTTACATTGTTAAAGCATTGCATGAGATGGTTAAAAGTTCTTTTTATTTTTTATCAAACAATGTTAGTACCATACCTTTCTAGGAATGCTAAGAAATTTTTCATATCCCCTTCCTATAAGAGAGTGTTTTAGTGAAAGATAATAGAACCTTGGGAAATCCTAATGATCATATTTGTTCTTCTCCTAATATATATCATATTTGTGAAGAAGATATTTTGGTGTTAGAAGAACCAATAAATGAGAGTTTTGAGAGTCCTATTTGTTTCTCTCCTCTTACCTCTCTTAGTGAAAAATAAATTAATGAACAAGAAGAAACAATCATAGGTAATCATGATAACCACATAACCATTAAAAATTTAAGTAGTCTACATTCATATGCCAACATCTTCACCTCTTGTGATAATGTGTTAAAGGATGAATTTTTAAGTGAAGATATGTTTGTTTTGGATGGCATTATATGACAAAGGAATCAAATTATGGATAATCATTATGATTACATTTTTTTTTCTCCTAGTATCTCTCCTAGTTGCGAGGACTATTTCTTGGTGTTAGAAAATACATCCAATGAAGGTGATGAGGAAAACATGAACCTGAACAAGATAATGACATTATTGACAAGCAAGATAATTCAACAATTAATCATTCCCCTAACTGTGATGAAGACATTTTTTTAAGAACCAATCATGAATGTCAAGAACATTGGTTTGTAGTTCTCCTATAAACTCTCCTACAAGGAAAGATATCATGGTGGATGACAATGAGAACATTGAAAAAATGCTAAGATACCATTGTGGGACCTTATTCAAGCATCCCCTCATTATCATAGCATGATTCAAAATTATTTAAAACAAGTTTCTATCCCTTCTAATGTGCAACCAAATGACATAGCACCCCTCATTCAAGGAATAGATGTTGACACTGTTTTCCACCAAATTGAGTTCCCTACTTTGGAAGTGCGAAAACAACATATTGCTTTCATGATCATAGCTCAAAACAATAACACAGGAATAAAATGAACCCTTGTTGAAAATAGCTCAGCTTTAAATGTGTGTAGTGAAAAACTTTTGGATAAGCTTGTTGGTGATAAAAAAAAAACCCTACCTGTCGCTTTATCTATTCATGGATTTGATAATGTGTAAATACAACTACTTGGTTTAATCACTGTAAACACCATATTAGAAACATCAATCTATATTATAGCTCATGATCTTTCATATAATCATATTTTAGGAAGACCATGGATTCATGCAATGAATGCGGTGCCTAACACTCTTCATCGTAAAATAAATTATGTCTACAACAACAAAGTGTAAACACTTCAAATTGACCCTTAACCAAATAGTTTTTTGAACATTGAGAAAAAAAGAGAGAATATTTTAAATGCATTGACACCAACTACACAAGTGGAATCCATGCAATAACAACAAAAAGGAAGATTCCTGAAACCTTTCAAAATGATATTGCTAGATGATTTGGGATCATTGAGTTTCAAACCAACATTCATGGGAGAATACAAGATCATAAACAAATACTCAGACAAGGGTAAAGAAAGAGTGGTAATGTCAACACAAAAATTGGAAAACCTTTTGAAATAATCCACCTGAACCACTTTAAAAGAAGAAACAAATTATACATCAAACTTTGATGAAGCTAACTATCAACAACCACCAAATCTAAAAGAAATGGAAATAATTTATGTAAGAGGTTATGAGCTTATGAAACAATTTGGATATAGTGGAAAAGGATGTGGTGCTAGAGAACAAGGTATTTGTGTCCCTATAGAGCCTCACATGCAATAAATGACTCATGGTCTTGATTATTGTCCTTTGATAGAAATAAACAAACCTTCACTTGATACCAACACTATTACAAAACAAATCCTTCTAAGCCGACATTAACAATAGTGCATCCTAAATCCGTAGACATTAGTGCTCTTGATTGTTATCATTTGCAACAAACAAGGAAATCTTCACTTAACATCAATGTCATCATGCAAAACACAAGATTCAAATTATGTAGATTTGACATCATCCTTTAAAGAAGAGAACAAAATATTGCAATCTAAAGATTCTTATGTAGGTATGACAACTAATATTAAGCAAGATATATCTTTGACACAAAATGAAGGAACATATTCTACCATTTATCAAGAGGGTGTCTTGTTGAGACTCCTCCAAGATCATTTGATATCCCTCACTCCAAGAACACAAATGAAATTTTACTACATTCATTTTATGCATATCATAGAGTTAATGGTCATTCTACTCATGAATGTAAGGCTTTGAGAAACAAAATTAAACATCTTAAGGAATGTGGTGCTCTTCCTTGTGTTGAAGAACCTAATTCCTCTAATTGATACTAATGTTTACATGAGAATGTTTCTTTTCAATCATTTCATCTCACCCTTGTCCTGCACTAAGGGGGGCAAGGGGATAGGTAGCCTTCTCCTCACATTTCATGAATTGTTTCCTCTTTCTTCTATTTGACTACCTTTCAATTATATATAAGAGCAAGCTTGGCATGTGAATGACATGCCTTAAGTTGGTTTGCATGTGACATACTAAGTTAGACATTTTTGGGGGAAACCCCTTCCCTTCTCATGATGTAGGTTATTGGAAACTTATGACTTAGCATAGTGATTTTCGAGTAAGCTCTTATGTTTTATTATGATTTAAAGCAATCACTCACAACAATGGTGTTAGAAACCACTTTAAAGTGGGGGAATAGATCAACACTCATGCTTCATTGTGTGATTTTATTTCTTCCTATGATGCATCCTTTACTTGGTGGTTTCATGGGGTTTGATTTCCTCCGAGAGCATGAAATTTCTTTTATTTGTCCTCTCTTGGAGACACTAGGCACAATTTTCCCTAAGATGAGACCTTGCATGAACTTAGAAAAATCCCTTTGAACATTCATCTTTCTTGTTGTCTAAATTTTTGTAGCTTATTAAAGTCATGGAGATATGGATTTGATATGGTTCCTCAGAGCTCACTTAGAGAACAACTAGCTCCACTAGCCCTTGTGAGCGTACATTTTATTTTTTGTCCTTATTAAGGTCATGGAGGTATGAGTTTAATATGGATCTCCTAGGGCTTGCCTAGTGAACTACTAGCTTTACTAACCCTTGTGAGCTTGCATTTTGTTTTTGTCCTTATCATAGTCATGGGGGTATGAATTTGATATGGAACTCTTGGGGCTCACCTAATGGACAACTAGCTTCACTAGCCCTTGTGAGTATGTGTTTTATTTGCATAGTGGACAATGTGTTCCACTTGTAAACCTTTTTAGGAAAAATAGCCTAGACTCGGTCCATAGTGTGCTAGATGGCCAATCAAAGCTTGATCCATTGTATTTTTATTTTTCTTTTCCTTTTCCTATCTTTGATGTTGTATGTTTGTGATCTAGTTATAATTTCATAAATCATCTCCAAGTGTGTTTCTTTGTGCAAATGTTGGCTTGTCATAGGATCTTGATCATGGAGGATTAGCCACCCTCTTGATTATTATCATGCTATCTTACTAACATTCATATATTTGAACCCCTCTTGATTGCATGGTTGGCTATTTTAGTATGAGTTTGAAGCAAGTTTATCCTCTCACTAAAGTGGTGGCTAAATGCAGTGTAGGAAAATGCATACCCTTACATTTTTACACTTGTTTGGGCCTATCTTGCTTTATTTATCTTTATTTATGTCTTAATTGGTCCTATTTTTCATCCACAAGCCTAATAAATTAGATCTTTTTATGGTTACTCCTGACAAGCATTAAATGGTAAATGATAAATTAATGATTCTGGCTATGTCCCTAATTTTTGGGTCACGTCTAAGAAGTCACCTAGGGCATCTTTCTCCCCCAAAGGTCTTGGGACCCTAATTTAAAATGAGCCTTAAATAGGCCCCTTTTTGGAGTCTGTACCCCTTTTTTCAAAGCTTTGGACTAAGATGCCACCTAGGGCGTCTTAGTCCCCCTTATGTATTTTTTGAGATTTGATTCAAATCATGGTGAGATTTAGCCTCCTTTAATTAATGATTTCATATTTTGTATTGTCGTGTAATTTTGGGATATTAAGCATGGATATGTATAAATACAAAGTTACTTCACTCATTTTCTTCTAAGACTTTTGTAAGATTCTATCTCTACTAGGCTAAATCAAAATAACCTACTAGAAGAATATCCTAAAATAAGTGAATCAATGCAACACCTCATGAAAATTTAATGTAAGCTAGATCTAGGACTATGGTGCACTCCAAATTAGAATTTCATAAGGTATCTAATGGCTAGGTTCACCAAAATGAAACCTAGGAAATAGGGGTGTGTGCTCTACTTATTAAGAGATGGAACACACACAAAGGGGGGGGGCATTTCACTCTATTTAATTCAAGGAAACCCTAGAGATCTCAATCTAATGGTCCAAGTGAGATGAGAGATCTGATATAAGGTATCCTAGGGTGTGATTAAAGGAAAAGGGGGTTTCACCACCAAGAAAAGGCTCGAAAAGAAGAAGATTTAAATGATATGCAAACCTAACTATGCAACCTAGAATATGAAACTAAAAATTAGAATAATGAACTAAGAAAGAATAGAGGGGCACCTAGAAAGCTAAAGATGCTTGAAACAAGGTCTTGACTCTCAAAATTATGAATTTTAATGCACACTGGGACTTATATGCTAGTTGGGGTGATTTAGTCACAATTTAGGGTTTTAGGTTGAATCCAAAATCTACAATTGGTTAATCAAGATCTATAGGAAATGCTTTAAATCTGGTATAATGGAACTCATACACCACAATTCATGATTTGGTCCTAGTATTAGGGTTGATTTGAAATTCTAGAATCCTCTAGTGATCTGATGTAGCTTCTCTCCTTCCATATTTTTGAGTCTGAATATTTGAATTCTGACCTATAGATGACTTTTTGTGATATTGCAAGATAGATGACAACTTTGTCAACTTTGCAACTTTGACAACTTTCTCCAATCTTTCTCTTCAATGGACCTTCAACCTAAGTTTTCAAATCACACATCAAAGAGAGGGAAAAATGTTTTTTTGTTAGTGGATAGGGGTTTGCCTTGGTCAAACCTCATTTTGGTAATTAAACATTGAAATGAAATCAAATAAAAGTAAGGAATGATGAATGAACAAATAATCTATGTTGCAACTCAACAAACTCTTGAATAAGAGATTTCAATATTGTATGAAATGGCTAGTATGAATGTGGAACTTTACTCTTGATTGTATGATATGGATCTTGACTTGAATGCTTTCTTGAATTATGAGAACCTATATCAAAAATGTTAGCTTGAAAAAACACATGATTCATGATGACTTTGACATGATGCTTGATCTTCAATATAGCTCCCAAATGATTGATAATCACCTCTTGAATGCTCTTGAAAGTTATCTTGATCAAAAAAATTCTATAATTCTTGAATACTTGAATTTCTAAGAGAAAATATGTGAAATGACCCTGTATTTATACTTGTTTATGCCAAATTTCTCAAAATTACAACAGTACAAGCCGACATCAGATCTAGGAGAATAAAATCTCACCAAGAATTTTAATTTAAAATAATTCCAAGCTAAGCAAGACTGATATGCTAGTTAGGGCATATGAGTCCTAGTAGGCTAAGCTTGGGACACAAATTTCAAGAAATGCTAAGTTTAATGCCAAATTTAGGTTTAGGTCCCAAAAATTAGGTGGGACCCATAAGCCCAAGGTGACATATGATTTCCAAATCACTAAATCTAGGCCATCCAAACCAAAAACAAGAAATTATGATTTGTTATTTGATATATGTCAAGATTATCCTCAAAATGATGCATTAAATAAGGCATAAACAAACCCAATTTTAGCAGGGAGAGCCCAAACAAGTGTGAAAATGTAAAGGGATACATTTTTCTACACTACACCCAAGTACAATCCCCCCAAATTATTTTAGAGGATGTGTCAAACTAACCATGACTTTCATTATAGATGAAGTTAATGATTTAAACATTTACTGAAACCTATAAATTTTAATATTTTATTTTTAAAATTGAAATCATGGATCTAGGGTTCTATTATCATTTCAATCTAAGTTTTTGGAAAATTACCTACAAAATCATTTTTTATTTATTTACTACCTCTAGAAATATGTTCTATGAGATTTCACATTATATGTCATAAGTGGGTCAAGATTCCCAATACAAATTGTAACCTCCCTCTTAATTATGCTCTTGCATGTCATAATATATCTTACACCATATCATTTTCATAGATTTTGTTACACATCTTTCATGACAATATATTATTTAACAAATATATTTACACACATAAATTCAAAAATAAATGTGAATTGGCTATTTAACTATCTACAACTAAGGTTTGGAGGGGTGAATCATCATGGAAATTGCCACATTAGCACATCTAGTAAGAAGTGTCCAAAAATTGAATTTTTAAAGGATCAACCAAAACTTAATCATGGTATCCCTAGTAGTTGAAAAAAAATACCATGTGTTAGTAAAATAAAATATTTCATTTAAAATGTAACTTAAGTGCAACCTAAATGGACCAAATACCTATTGGTAACCATAAATATTTGTCATCTCTAACTTGTATATCCAACACAAATAGACCAATAGTTGAATACAAAAAAAATTTATTGTTATAAAAATAACACATTATAATTTAAATAAAACTTATATCCAACAAAAATGGACCAATAGTTGAACACTAACACTTTGTGACAATCCTATACATTTAATGGGAAAATACATGGTATTTATTGTGCTCACCTTTTATATTTGTGAGAGGATAAACTATTAATATGAAATACTCCAATGTATATACATTACTACCCCAATAGTTGTACACATAAGAATAATATTTTTTCAATATGACAAGAATACTTGTTTAAATGAACCTCTTATTTTATAAATGACACACTTATAGTGAATAGTTATGATATTCTATTTGAAACAAAAAATATTTATTTCACTTGTTAACGGATGTATTTATGTTTGTTTTATAAAACATTCATAAGTTCCCATGTGTTCAACTATGGGTCCATCTTGACCAACATTTGGTTATTTTTTGATTTACAAGTGGACTAATTGTTTATAATATATAAAATAAATATGTGACAAGATTGAATATTATAAACACAAGTGTCGTAGCAACAATTGAACTCTACACAACTATTAACCCCTCTCCCCTAAATAAGATTGAACAACATCCAAAACAAAATTTGTGTGCTAAAGGAAGAAGAATCCACTTTTTTGTTTATTTCTTTAAGGGAAAGGGGCCCATAGTGGGTAGGGGTTCAATGGTGGGTATAGATATCGGCATGAGTGGGCCCCATAGTGGGTAGGCTTAATATCCAATTACAAAAGACTTTTATCTATAAAGTACACAAACTGACAAATCATGTGATGCCACATCAACGCACCAATAATACATGACCTAGTGACCCACTTTCGGTCTCACCTTTGTTTTGGCCCTTTTGGATACCTCAACAAAAAGCATGCCGATGTGGCATCATATTTGATGATGTGACTCTAAAACAGAAAATTATAAACAGATGAATTGTCAAATAAACTGCTGTACAAATTAGAACTTATTTGTAATTTCCACATAAGATTTTTGAGAAATAACCAAATATAAGAGAATAATTTCATTTGCCTGTGAGTATCATACTCGATATTACCATGGGGCTATATCCATTTAAAACTACAATCCAGACACTTTGCTACTTTTAAATATTTTGACAAGGCAAGATTTTAAGGACGGCTACAATTCTCTAATTAAATGTTGAGTTACGAAAGAAAGTATGCTTTGTCCAACCGAAAACGCTGAATATTTTTGTTTAAAATAACGTTTGAATTTTGTAAGACGAGCATATGCAATGTCAAATTGCAGACGAACATAACTTCGATTAATAAATAGTAGAGTTCAATATTCAATCACATCACTCTCATTACAGCAATCTTTATATAAGATTGGGTTTACAATCATCGGCATCCCCGATGACAACACTACTTTTATTCAAGATATGTAAAGGAATTAATAAATGAATTTTTATTCGACTACTTTCAAACAAGCAACCAAACAGTCTTGTTCCGAGCCCATTTCTCCTCATCTTTTTCTTAGTATCCTTCTATTCTGCAACACAGACAATTTAATTCTAAATTATTTAAACTCGCGATAGAAAGCTGAAAAAAATAAATTAAAGCATAAAATTCATTCTTTCGTGGTAAATGAGAAGTCCTAATTAGAACCGTAGTGGATCCATTGCAAATCAACGTCTAAATAATAGCCAAAAAGAAATATACACAGAAAATTTACCTTGCTGGGCATGGTACGGTCAGTAGTCCATATTATCAAGCGTGGTGAGGAGGTGGAGCAAACTTAGGATAGTGCGGTGGCTTGGAAGAATGGTGGAAAGGCGGAGGGGCTTCGTGCTTGTAAACCGGCGGCGGCGCCTTGTGCTCAACTGGCTTCATCCCGTGGTGTGGAGGTGGTGCAACGTGATGATGATGATGGTGGTGGTGATCTTCATCGTGGTCATGGTCAGGAGGTGGGGTAATGTGATTGTGATGGTGATGGTGGTGGTCTTTGTCATGGTCATGGTCAGGAGGTGGTGCATATTTGTGGTGAGAAGGATAGCCAGACCTTATAATGTGCTCTGGCGGAGGAGGGAACTTGTGTTCGTAAACATGAGGGGGAGGAGCATTGTGGTGCTCATGGACAGGGTTATGAGGATATCTATGCTTGTGATGAGGCGGGGGAGGAAGTTCAGGATGGTTCATGGGCGGAGGTGGCTTGTGTTCGTACATATGAGGGGGAGGAGCATGGACAGGATGGATCATGGGTGGAGGTGGCTTGTGTTCGTACACATGAGGAGGAGGAGCATGAACAGGGTTATGAGGGTATCTGTGCTTGTGATGAGGGGGAGGGGGAAGTTCATGATGGTTCATGGGCGGAGGTGGCTTATATTCGAGATGAGAGGGAGGAGCATGAACATGAGGTGGAGGAGCATGGACAGGATTATGAGGGTACCTGTGTTTGTGATGAGGCGGAGGGGGAATTTCATAATGGCTCATAGGTGGTGGCGGCTTGTGATAAGGTGGAGGTGCCTTTGAAAAGTAATGAGGTGGGGGAGCAGGAGTTCCATTGGCGCATGTGAGGTACAAGCTCGCCCACATTATAACTGACAACACCGCCATTGCACTAACTCTATTGCTCCCAGCCATATCTGCTGTCCAGACTATTGCATTGAATCACTAAAGCTCTTCGCACTACTTATAAAGTTACTTGACTCTAGGATCTTTTGTTTTTTCCAAAAAAATCATTGTTCAGGGCTTTCTCGGTGAAGGAATTAACCAGCGACTTTATGTGCTTACCTGTATCTAAATCTACACCTTCCACTGCGAAGGGACATTTCTCCAATTTCAATAACAAGATATTTAAAATGAACCAGATCCAGATTGTGAGGAAATTTTTTAAATGGGTTCACCAAATAATTCTAGAGAAGGTATTGAGCAAGGGAGCCCTTCTCCAGTTATGCCCCAACCGGGATGATTTGAGATACTAATTCAGCAAATGCTTAATTATTAAAGCTTCTCGTAATTTCCGTTTCAAAAAGCACTTAATGTCAAAGCCTATTTGCGGCGGATGAGTCCCACCGCCTACGACCGCCTGTAGTGAGCTGGGAGTGGGGAATCTTCCAATATACTTATTAAAAATAATAAAAGAGAAAAAAATGTTTTATAATGAACGTGAGGACTTTTAATGTCCCATTGTGGAAAAAGAAAAGAATTTTTATATTAAGAACAATATTGTTCATCGTAATCAATGATATAACATTTAAATAACTTGAAGGGCTCTCAAACTATTCTTACCAGCTATTTCTTTATATAAACTAGCATGACATGCACAGGCATGCAATGCTCACCACCGCAAATGGCTATTCAATAGCATAGAAGCATCAAACTTGTTGTAGCAGTGGAGGTTAGTTTATAGTACGAGATTTATCATAGATAATATTCGTTGAGTATATTGCATTGAGCAAAGATATTTGGAAAACATTTTTTTATATTTTTCTCAATAATTATATGCATGGATCAATTAAAGCAAAGCTATGTGTGTATTAAAAGATATGAATTTGACTTACGAAACTTGAAGATATTATAAAGCACTTAAATTTGGTGATAAAATTATTTGATATCTCTACATTTGATTGGAGCAGTGGACAATATTTTAAACCCCATGTTATAGTCCACTTCTTTATTGTTATGTGGCATGCATTGCATGGGAGATTAACAAGCATATGGATAGAACAGTAAATTGATCTTTGTGTATTCGTAGTAATTTTTTTTATTTGGAAACGGGTTATGCGAATTGAAAATAAAACTACAAGGCTTCTTCATTATTTACAATGTATATATTAATTGTAATCTGAAGCAAATAATCATCAATAATTTTAATAACATTATTTCTTTTTAAATGGTTTTAATTAATAATATAAGCAGAATGTTTTTTTTTTTTTAATTCTTAATAAATTAAATTTGGCAAATTAAATACAATTTTGATTTTCAAATAATTGATTTTGTTAATAATAATAATTTCTCTCCAAAATTTAAAGTACGATATAATTTTATATGTATTTTAGGGTAATAGCTGTTAGGTGTAAATGTACATCTATATTTTAAACCTTTTTGTCAAGGTTAATCAATAGATCGATTAATTATTATTTAATTATCTTAGAATAAGGCAATGCATAGGAAATTAACAACCATTTTACACAAAAGAGGAAATTGATCTTTGATGTTTTTGCCTAAGTTAAGCAATGTATTGATTGATTATTATTTAATTATCTTAAGATAACACAATGCATAGGAGATTAACAACCATTTGCATAATACATAAAATTGGTCTTTGTGTTTTGACATTAATATTCTTTACTTGGGAATTCATTATGAATAGCAATCTCAAGCAATTAAACATGAATAACTTATTTCCTTATCAAGTTTGAATATATAATAATCACAATAAGAACAATTTTTAAAAATTCATTTTAGTTAATAATTTTACAAGAATGAATTTTTGAAGAAAATTTGTCCTAATAAATTTCATTTGGGAAATTAATTACAAATTAAATTTTTAAACAAATAGTTTTCTTACTAATAATGATTTTTCTCCAAAATAGTAATTTTCTATGTATTTTTGTCTAATAGTTGTTAGGCCTACATGCATATCTATATATGATATTTTTGTCAAGGTTAATCAATGAATTAATTGATTATTATTTAATATTTGAAGATAAATATGGATACTAGTACATGGAAAACTTCAAGTTCTAGATTAAATAATATTTATAAAAAGTTTGGAATATTAAAGAATTCTTGTTTTTTAAAGAGTTAATAGTGATCCCTTTAATTACTATTGTTAAATAAAAAATTTAATTAGTAATATTGAGTAAAAAATAATTTAAAATATAGTTCATAAATTGGTATGGCATATTTGTTGCAATCCTTGTGTGATAGTAAAGAAATTTATTACTTTCATGTTATTTGATGTGATTATTTCTTTTTTAAATAGTATTTAGTCCATAATTTTGTAAATAAAAGCATTATTATCCATGCAATTTATGGGGTAATAGTAGTATAATAAAATGCTCACAAGAAGAAAGGATTTAAAATTATTCCATTAAAAGGAAAATAAAAGTTAAAAATATGAAGTTCTGATTAGTTGATTATAGTAAAAAGATGTTCTATAATAGGCGTATGGACAAAAGTAGAAGTACTTGGTCAAAGAAAAATAATAAATGGATGCTCAACTATAATAAGAACAAATAATAACTAGAGAGGGAAGATGTTCATAGTTGAATTGAAAACTAACTTATAGCATCTTTGATGGAGAACAAATAAACAAAGCTCACGGGAGGAAGTATACAAAGGAAGCACACACATTTTGCGAAGTCAGAATAAATGAATTAAAAGGTATACCTTGTTTTGTGGGAAAATAATGATTTATTTGACTTAAGAAAAGATATTGTACTTGACTCATTGGAATAAAAAAGGAAGCATTAAAAGTAACTAAGTACATGTGCAAGACCAATAAAGGTAATGAGAAACCGAAAACAATTAATGGTATTTACATTTGGTTCACAAAATCTATTTATTCATATGGTAACATTGTATAGTTCAGAGTGATTTTTCTTTTTTTTGCTGGAGTACCCAAGCCAATGTAGACATATACATAGCACACAAATGACATAATCACCATCTGCAATATTCAAGGCATGGCAACCAAAACACTATTGGGCTATAGGATATGCAATGAGAAGTGTTATAAAATCCATGGAAAATAGCATAACTTATATTTTTTTTGCAAATACGTTGAATTATCAAGTTATGACAAATGTTACGAGTTTTATAACATATCCCTGCATTCCTGTAGGCCAAAATAGTTGTTGTTGCATCTTCATCCCCACGACTATAAATGGAACATGTGCTTCAAAAATATTTTTCCAATAAACTGTATATTCAATGACTACAATTATGCAGTTATGCACCTACAAAAGCAACATAATCATCAGCAAAAAAAAGTTACATGTTAATGAATTACCTATGATATCATAGACTATGTTGTTTTGTGTATTTGGAAAGGTACATTCCTAGCATAATTATATTCTATTGCAAAGAAAGCTAGAGAAGTAATTAAGAATATTTACAATTGGTTCACCAAATCTTTTTATTGACAATGGAAAAATTTTGTACTTCAAAATATGGTTAGTGTTTGAAAAGAGCAAACAATATTTGATGAACTTGTTGGACTATGAATAAATTTGAAATAGACAATTTACAATACACTGATTTTCTTGAATGTCTATTGTATCTGTGGAACATTATGAAGGGAAATATATAGATATAGAACAAAAGGGGCTACCATTATTTGTTCTAAATAAGAAGAGAGAAAATAGAAAATTTTGAATACATAGGATCCTAGTAAACAATTGTCTATAAGTAGTCTATTGAAAAATTTGATAAGAGAGCAATGGAAAGAATGAAAAATAGAATCGATAGAGTAGAGTATGTTTTTGGTGGACAAGTAGATGTGAGAATTTGTGTGTTCAAGTATATAATTAGGAACAAACATATTGCAATAGAAGCCAAGAACACTAAAAGCACGCTCATTCTCCTCCCTTCCATATTGGCATCATGAAGCCTCGTGGGCTCTAGCCAAACCACCGAGCAAGCAAGACAGGTAAGGTCCATGAAAAATCTCAAGGACTCTTATCATATATCACACAATAACAATAATCTATTGAAAACATTAAAAAAAGAGCTATGGAAACAATGACAAATAGGATGGATAGAATAGAGTATGTTTTTAGTGGAGAAGTGCATGCGAGAATTTGTGTGTTCAAGTATGTAAGCAACAAAAAACATATGATGGTAGAAGCTAGAAACACTAAACCCACGCTCATTCTCCTCACTCCCATATTGGCATAATGAAGCCTCGTGGACTCTAGCCAAACCCTTGAGCAAGCAAGACAAGTAAAGTCCATGGAAAATCTCTAAGACTGTTGTCATATATCACACAATAGAAAAAATAGAGAAATTCTAAAATAACTATTTGGAAAGTAGTTAAGAATCGAAAGTAAGTGATAGATGGTCGGGGATACACATTAAACAGGTTGATAAAAGACAAGCAATGCAGGAAAAAAATTGGTTGTTAATTCAAGGTTCAAACAACATTATCTAGCACTAAATATTATAAAAAAATAAAGGAATTGTAAAAGAGCTGTTAGGAAAATAGTCAAGAAGTTTAAAGTATAGAAAGTAAAAAAGGAAAACTTTGTTAAACAACAAATTGCTATCGAAAAGAAAGAGTAATGAACAATGTGATACATATTGAGACAACCAAGCCGAGTAGCAATTGGCTTGTGAATTGAATATTTGAGCTACATTGTTTGTTACTAAATATGGTAGAAAGTAAGGGGAATTGTAAAAGAGCTATTAGGAAGACAGTTAAAAAACAAAATGGCAAAAGACATGAATAGTAAATAAATCACTCCAACACCTCTTATACAATTTCTTTGCATGCTGAGACATAGCTATTCACACAAGAGAAACAATCTATGTAACAATCATGATGTCAATTGAAAATTTGAAGTACATTATTTTGCAATAACCGCACAACAATCAAAACTTGTAAAGGCAATGGGCAGTCATAATCTGTGCAAAATAGCTATAAGTCCACAGAGTTAACTAGGGATTGCAGTTACATCACTTGGTACTAGATATTATAGAGAAATAGAGGAGACTTTTCCAAGGGTTTTTATGATGGCGTAGAGCTTACCCCTTGAACAAAGTATGTTTATAAATGTCCCTCATTGCATAATAAAAATTGAAAAAAAATTGTCAATTTAGAATTGACAATGGAATTGTTACATAGATTGCCTAGCTTGTATCAATATGTTGTGTAATATTTTTTTTGCCTCATTTATTTGAAGGCCTGTAATCAATTATTCTATTGCTCTTGTACGAAGGGTTGTTTTCATTCTTTTAAATTCTAAAAATTTTTCCATGATTATTCTATTTGGATAGAACATGTTATATGTGTTGTATCAAAATGTTTCATGATATTCATTTTTCCTCATCTGTTTGAAGTTCGTGATAACAAACTGTTCTTCATGATAGTGTTTTTTCAGTTTCCCATAGAAAACTATTCATTATCATAGTTTGTGTCTTCTATGCTCCATATTTAAAAGTTGATTTACGACCATCTCTTATTTTAGTGTGGTTCTTAAGTATTTTCCTAATAGTTCTATTAGAATAAATACCTATTTTTGTATAGTGTTTAGTGCCAAATAGTGTAGCTTAAATTTAAAATTGAGAATTCAACCCTCAAATAGATTGTTTATGTTGTATCAATTAGGAAAAGAGACAAGAGTGACAAGTAAATGACAGATGATACAAAAACATACACACACCAAAGAAATTGAAAGGAGGGGAAAGGTATCTGTGTATTGGACATTTATGCGTGATAGTGAAATGTTCTTTCAATACCTCGTACAACCGATACATTGGATTCTTTCATTGAGACAATATGCTCCATTGCACAACAAAGGTAGGATGCATTAACCCTTGCACCAGCAAACACTTAAAATGGTCCCTCCATACAACAAAGTAAGCAGTAAAACCATCCTTAACCCTTCTTTCCAATTTTGGGTTTTGTCTATAATATTAAGCACTCAATATGTGTTATTCAGATACCTCTTATATAATTAGTCTTTTTGTAATTCAAAAGCTGAATGGTATGTGTTTTCTTGCGAGACTATTTGTTGGAAAAATAAGGATAGACAGTTGTGAGGGGGGGGGGGGTGTGAATCAGTTGTTACAAAAATTAAACTTATTTAACCTTTATCAACCTTTAATCTTAGATCCGATAATTAACAGTGAAAGGATGAACCAACAACACATCAGAAACACATGAACAACAAGATTTTATATGTGGAAACCCTATTAGGGGAAAAACCATGGTGGAGGTTAATCCATAAGATTATACACTATTAGAAGTATAATGAAAGAATGAATAAGGAATGTACATGCATTCAGGCACACTTCCTAGAGCTCAGTACTCAAAGGAATGCACACTATCTTACATAAAACAATCAAATTAAATCCATCTGATGAGATTGAACTCAAAAATTAGCTTCTTCAAAAGCCTGATGACAGTTCTGGTTAGGTACATAAATACTTCTTCACACTTCGCTCAATATTCTTCACACTCTACTCTGAAATCGAATGATTTGATCTTTATTCGCACATTTCATATTCACACTTCAAAATGAAGAAACAATCAATCTTATATATCTGCTACATGAAATTACATCAACAACCTTGTCGGCCACAAATAAAAGAATAAATTACAAACTGTTAGCCCAATTCATGAATAGATCTCAATGTGTACCAACCTAAGTTGGTCACAACATAATGAACACCTAAATCAACATCCTCGAGCATGCCAAACAATAGAAGATTAATCCATAAGGATCTACAACACGCTTCAACCACCATGTCGGCCAAGAACATAAAAACTCGAACACACAACAGAAAAATATGTGATCATGATCACACTGATCAATGCGGATGTACAACAATGATAGAGTAAAATCTAGAAAAATCACTGAACATCACAGTAGTATACACAAAAAACTTAATTTACCAGAATAGCATTCTCTTCTTCTAGAAACACCTACTGCAATAACAAAACAACTGTAGGAACTCAGAAACTCATAACTCACTCCAATCTTGATGCGCACCTCTGAAAATTTTAGAGAACATACTAGATAGGCTTAGCTCAACAAACCCTTTAATGCATGACTTCTTAATAGCAACTTACAAAACTTTCCACCATTCTGATCTTCACAGACTGCCTGCAACATATTCATTATAATTTTCTCAATATCCTCGACATATATAGCCTTCAAGATCATCAATGCTAATAGGGTTGACATCAATGAAAACCACATATTGATGTCAACCACATATCAGAAACACAGCCACAACATCCAACAATCTCCCCCTTTAGCATTTATTGAAACACATGATGTGAAAAATACCATCAACACAACTAACTCTTCTCACAGTACTCTTCTCCCCCTTTATTCTACACTTCTCTCCCTTAGATTTTACAAGGTTTTTTATATTACACTTCTCCCCCTTTGACATCAATGGAAAAGGTACACAAAATTTGAACCACATATTTGAGTCATCTAACTACTCCCCCTAAGTAGAAGCCACCACAACATCAATCTAAAACAAGATATGACTATGAATGCATGGATTGATGCAAAGACTTGCATCTTAGTTCAAACTAGGAGGGGAAATCACCCCTAACTTGCCTCTGAGATACTCAGAAGTATCATTAGGCAGCAATTTAGTGAATATATCTACACTTTGTTCTTTAGTGGGCACATACTCCTGTCTGACTTCTTTATCACTCACCTTGTATCTCAAAAAGTGATACTTGATAGATATATGTTTTGTCTTTGAATGTAGCACCGGATTCTTAGAAATGTTTATGGCACTTGATTTATCACATAATATAGCAATAGGATCATTATACTCAATTCTAATATCTCTTAGCATCTACTTCATCCATAATACTTGAGTACAATTTTTTGCAGCAACAATATATTTTGCCTCAACAGTAGATAAGGAAATGGAATTATTCTTTTTACTTAACCAAGATACCAACTTCTTCCCCAAGAAGAATGCACCACCACTCATACTTTTCTTGTCATCCACATCTCCTACCCAATCTGCATCTGTAAAAGCATTCAGAGTAAGATCATCATCCTTAGGATACCAAAGACCAAAATCAACTGTCCCTTTCAAGTATCTAAAAATTCTCTTTATTGCAGTCACATGTGATTCCTTTGGATCAGCTTGATATCTAGCAACCATACATATAACATTCATAATGTCTGGTCTAGTCTAAGTCAAATAGAGCAATCCACCAATCATTGACTTGTACCTTGTTTGATTAGCTTTAGGAGAATCATCATTTTATGTCAACTTGCATCCAGTTATCATGGGTGTTCCTACTAGCTTTGAGTCTTCCATGCCAGACTTTTTTAGTAACTCTCTTACATATTTGGATTGAGATATAAAGATTCCATCATCTAACTTGGTAATTTTCAATCCTAAAAAGAATTTCAACTCTCCAATCACAAACATTTCAAATTCACTTTTCATTTCATCAAAGACTTCATGCATAAGTCATCATCACCTTTAAAAATAATGTCATCAACAAATACTTCAAATCAACTCTTTATCCTAATCCATCTTGAAATATAGATTGTTGTCAACAGTACCTTTATTGAATTCAAGCTTCAATAAGTATTTATCTAGTCTAGCATACTAGGCTCTAGGGGCTTGTTTGAGTCCATATAGTAGTTTCTTCAACCGACATACCATGTATTTTTTATCAGTCAGTTGAAATCTATCCAGTTGATCAACATAAAATTCTTTTTCTAATTCACCATTTAGAAATGTTGACTTCACATCCATTTGATAGACTTTGTAATTCTTGAAAGTAGCATAAGCAAGAAATAACTGTACAACTTCAATTCTAGCAATAGGGGAAAAGGTTTCTTCAAAATCAATACCTTCTATCTACGAGTACCCTAAATACATACCAATCTTGCTTTATTTCTGACCACTTCACCTTTTTCATTCAACTTATTCTGACAGACCCATTTGGTTCCAATCACATTTTTGTCCCGAGGTCTAGCAACAAGAATCCATGTATCATTTTTCTCTATCTCCATCAATTCTTCATTCATTGCTTCCATCCAATATTCATCTTTACATGCTTCATTGACATTGCTAGGATTATTTTTAGAAATCAAGCAATAATCTTCTGCAATTCTTCTTCTAGTCTACACACCTTTGTCCTTGTCTCCTATAATCTAATTTTTAGGATGATTTATCTTTACATACCTTGGAACTTTGGGATTCTCTCTAACTTCTAGTTCTTATGTTCTTTGTTCTAAACTTCCACTAGTTTCTCCTTCATGATTCTCTTGATTCATCATAACAGTTTTAACTTGATTTTGTGTCTCTGCATCATTTCCATTATCAGTAGTATCATTTTGGTCATCTAAATCATATCCATAGTATCTAGATGATCTAGCAGTGTCTTCGTCAACTCGTAAATTTACACTTTCAACCATTTTTCTTAGTCTTCTATTATAACACTGGTAGGCCTTGCTCTTAGTAGAGTAACCCAGAAAGATACCTTCATCACTTCTAGCATCAAACTTGCTAATATCTTCATCTCTCTTAATATAACATCTAATTCCAAAAAAATTGAAATATTTAATAATAGGCTTATAACAAAACCACAGCTCAAAAGGAGTCTTACCAGAATTACTATTTATATTTACTCGGTTGATAGTATATACATCAGTGCTTACATCTTCTCTTTAGTATATATGAAGAACATTACCTTCCAACATCATAGTTCTAGCAGCATCTAGAATTGTTCTATTCTTTCTTTCAACAAATATGTTATGTTGAGGGGTCCAGGGAGTAGATAACTGTCTTTTGGTTCCATGCTCTTCATAGAATGAATTGAACTCCCAGGAAGTGAACTCACCACCTCTATCTAACCTTAAGCATTTTATCTTTAAACCTGTCTCATTCTCTACCATAGCTTTGAAACATTTGAACTTTTCTAGTGCTTCATGTTTTTCTCTCAAGAAAGCAACCCATATCATCCTAGAATAATCATCAATAAGCAACATAAAGTACATTTCTCCTTGTAGACTTCTGATTCTGGATGGACCACATAGATCAGTATGTACCAACTTCAGTACTCCATTAGAATGATGTTGTTTTCTTTGAAAATAAATTCTTGTCTGCTTTCCCATCTGGCATTCCTTGCATAGTGTTAGTAGGATTCACTAACTTAGGTAGATCTATACCTGCTTGAGTGGAGGTTACTTTGACAATGTTATCAAAATTCACATGACACAACCTCCTATGCCATAACCAGCTTACATCAACTTGAGCAACTAAACAACTTTCACTAGCAGCACTTAGGTGAAAAATATTACCTCTTGTGTTTGTCCCTAAAGATATTACATTTCTAGAGCTTCCCAATATCCTACACTTACCGTCTTTGAACTTAAGATTGTATCCCTTGTTTACCATTTGTCCAACACTCAACAAGTTATGCTTTAATCCTTCAACATAAAGTATGTATCATAGTATTGTATTTACCACCAAGATAAATAGTGCCTCTACCATAAATCACACCAGCATTGTTATCTCCAAATATTACAACACCAATGTCATACTTCTCCAAGATTAGAAAATTTCTTTTTTCATAAGTCATATGATGTGAGCATCCATTGTCAATCACCCACTCATCCTTTTCAACAATTCTAGCTGCAAGATTTTTCTCAATATTTTGATTGTTAGCAGATTCACTGGACACCGTACCATTTTCCTTGATAGCAATGAATACAAATCCATCTTCATTTCCATTTTCTTTATCAGATTCATCATCAGTCACACTTTCTTCAACATAATAACATTTATTTTGAAATCTAGAATTGTCAGGTTTGTACTTAGAAACTCTTTCAGGACACCTTGATGCAAAATGACCTATCTTACTACAAGAGAAACATCTAATAGGTAACTTTCCTTTATACTTACTTTGACCTCTGGCTTCTCTTTTCACAATCAATGCTTCTAGCTCTTCTAACTCTCTTTCTTCATCTTCAATAAGTTTCCTCATCTTCATACTTGAATTTATTTCTAGAACTTTCTCCTGGATCATATCTTTGTTGATTTCTCTCGGATACAGTAGCCTTAAATGTAGATTTTGTCCTAGGAGTAAATTCACCAAATTCGCTCAATTCAAAAGTAGCAAGTTTTCCAATTAGCATATATCTTTTCACATTTGTTACTATTATGAGTTCTTCAATAACATGAGCTTTCACTTTGTAATAAGTAGGCAATGATCTGAGCACTTTAGCCACAAGCTCATCTTCTTCCATAATTCCACTAGCACATCTAATCCCCATCACTAGTTCATTTACCTTCTGCATGAAAGAAAAAATGTTTTCATCTTCACTCATCTTCTAGTTCTCCCACTTACCTTTTAGACTTGTTAGCTTAGCAATATTCACTTGTGCATCTCCTTCATACAATGTCTCCAACTTCTTCTAGATCTAATGTGATGTTTTCAAACCTATCAAATTTGTCATCTTTGAATCTGTCAAGGCACTTAATAATGCTTCTATAGCCTTGGTATTTATTTGAGCATCTTTGATAGCTTCAGGAGTAGAGGGACCATTCTGAGGAATAACACATATGTTCTTTGTAATCTTCCAAAAGGGTTCACCAATGCACTTCAAATGACACTCAATTCTAACTTTCCACAGAGAGTAATTTGTACCATTGAATCTAGGACTATCCTTCTTGTATGATACCATCTCAGATCACCTCAATCTATTAAACTTCTTTAGAGGAACTTGCTCTGATACCAATTGTTGGAAAAAAAAGGATAGACAAATGAGAGGGGGGGTGAATCCATTGTTACAAAAATTAATTTTATTTGACCTTTATCAACCTTTAATCTTAAATCTGATAATTAACAGTGAAAGCATAGATAAAAAACACATGAACACCAAGATTTTATACGTGGAAACCCTGTTAGGGGACAAACCATAGTGGTGGTTAATCCACAAGATTATACCCTATTAGAAGTATAATGAAAGAATGAATAAGGAATGCACATGCATTCAAGAACTCTACCTAGAGCTCACTACTCAAAGGAAGGCTCACTGCCTTACATAAAATAATCAAATTAAATCCATTTGATGAAGTTGAACTAAGAAATTAGCTTCTTCAAAATCCTGATGACAGTTTCGGTTAGTCACAAAAATACTTCTTCACACTCTTCTCTAAAATCGAATGATCTGATCTTTATTCACACACTTCGCATTCACACTTCACACATACACATCGAGCATACTTCAAAATGAAGAAAAAATCGCTCTTATATATCCGCTACATGAAATTGCATCAACAACCTTATCAACCACAAATAAAAGAATAAATTACAAATTGTAGACCCAATTCATGAATAGATCTCAAATGCATACAAACCTAAGTTAGTCACAACATAATGAAGACCTAAATCAACATCCTCGAACACACCAAACAATAAAATATTATTGCGTAAGGATCCACAACACACTTCAACCACCATGTAGGCCAAGAAAATAAAAAATCGAACTCACGAGGGAAAAATCTTTGATCATGATCACATCAATCAATGCAGATGTACAACAATGATAGAGTATGATCTAGAAAAATCACTGAAC
>CM021104.1:687672459-687732459 GCA_007115665.2 Sequoiadendron giganteum | reverse complement strand
TGCATACACATACATATACATACACATATACATATAGATATACACAAGCCACCACTGCCAACCCACATAACTAGGAAGCTCCACATCGGCATTTAAAAACTTAGTCAAGTCACCGCCAACATAGATATGTAGTGTTGATGGTGTCTAAGAAGGACACGTTGTATTGGATCGACTTCTTCAACCATGGGAGAACCTCAAATAGACCTCGTAAAGGCAATAAGTAGAAATAAACTGTACAAAATGCCTATAATGCCACAGACTTAATCAATAAAATTCGAGCTACATTCCCTAGCACTAAATATTCTAGACAAATAGAGAAATTGCAAAAGAGCTGTTACACAACCATTTACATTTTATTGTAAAGTCTTATTGTAATATATCTTACAACTATTACAAGCACTGCTTGTTTTGCACCAATATGTTTCCTAATACTCTTTTTCCCTCAATTGTTTCAAGCTCATTATAACAAACTCTTAAATGTCATGGTTATTTAGTGTGGATGGAACATGTTATATGTGTTTTATCAATATGTTCCATGATATTAATTTCCCCTCATCTATTTGTAGTGTCACATGACAAGTTGCTCTTCATGCCACTCTTCTTTTGAAATCCACATAGCAAATTGTACGTTCTCATAGTTTCCCTCTTCTATAATGCATATTTTAAAATTCTATTTATATGTGGCTTTTCTCTATAGTATTTAGTACTAGATAAGTGGCATTCTAATACCTATTATATAACTAGAAAGACACTTAGTAATCACAGAAAAAACATAGATGGTCAGAAACCCATATTAAATAGACTTCAACACCATGAAGAATAGAACAAGTGACCTGCAGTAATGAACAATTTGTTATAGGCAAGTGGATATTCATGATATTCTTCTTTTCAGTTCATCATAAGAAATTGTTCATTATCATAGTTCGCCTCCTCTATTCTCGATATCTTAAAGCTCTATTTAATGTGGTTTTCACAACATCAATCATTTTCCTCTCATTCTTAGGTGTTTTCATAATAGGTGTTTTCCAATTTTTCTTTTCCTGTTGTATGGATAAGTTTCACGGTATTGTTTCTCTCTCAACTATTTGGACTTTCCATTAATAAAGTGTTCTTCATGATATTCTTATTTCCAGTCCACCTTACCAAACTGTTCATTATCATGCTATGCCTTTTCTATTCTCCATATTTTAATATTCTATTTAATGAGGGTTTTGAAACATCTCTCATTTTCCTTTGATTTTCAAGTGTTTTTTTAACACGTTAGTGAAATGCATGCAAAGATTTTATTTTGCAGAATATTCCTGTTTACCAAAAATTTCATCGGTATGTAAACAAGGTGTAACAACAAATTCTATGTAATAGTTGCATTGTGAATTCAAAATGCAAGCTACAAATGTATTTCCCACCAAATACTATGGAAAAAATAGGGAAATTGTAAAATAACTATCAAGAAAATAGTTAAGAACCAAAGGCAACACCAGAGATATCGGGGCCGAAAGGCTATTTTGTGTGAAGCCCCCTCTGGGTTTTCTACCAGGCCAACTATGTATTGGAGTTCTTGGAGATGGAGATTCCTTGGACAGGGACAACTTGACCAAGTTTTAGCATGACGACATGGAGCTTGCTGATTACATGGATTGGTGGTGGTGGAGTTCGGGTCCATTTTGTTTGAAGTTTTTGCCGAGATTTCTGTCGGCCTAGCTGTGATTTGGAATTTCAGGTGGTGGGGGTTAGCCGGTTGGTGTAGGCTTGACCTTTTTTTTTTTGTGGTGACATAGAGGTTTGTAGTTGTGTGCATTGGCGATGGTGGAGTTGATGTCCATGATACGTGGAAGCTAAATGGTATGTGTTTGCTTGCAAGAGTGTTAATGCATTTTACGGTTGCTGCATAATGGGTGTCGAAGAAGTAAATGTAGGCAGAGGAAGTAAATGCAATTTTGACTAGTGAAAGTGTGGGGAAGTATGCTTTGATTAACTTGTATTGTCGAAATAGTGATTCTGGTGTTGGCTTGATAGTAGACTATTGTAAAAAAATTCTATGTGACTAGTTTGATAGCAGACTATTGTGGTATTATTGAAACCATTCTATGCTAGATTTAAAAGTGTTGTTCTCTGCAATCTCCAAGTCCTTTTACATGATTATTTTTTATAGATGATTAATTTATTATTCATGTCTTCTTGTTATATGTTTCTATCTTTGGCGTTACAGCCATTTATGGAGAGATTGCAGTTAAATCTTCTTTCTTTAATTACTTATACAAAAAACCCATGTAAGACAACTTGTAGTAAATAATTGTTATTCTAACACCTCTTATAAAACTTCTATATTTGTCTTCAATATTTATTAACAAAGAACATAACTTGAATCTTGCATCAATATGTTTCATGATATTCATTTTTCCCTGATCTGCTTCAAGCTCCCTTAAACAAATTATCCAGGTCTGTTTAATCGTGGTCATTTATTTTCACTCGTCTTTTATGCTATTTTTAATATGCAATATACCAATGTGTGTTGTATTGTAGGTCCTTTATTGTATCGAAATGCAACTTGGAGTTTAGCTGGCTATGCCAAAAATTTCATCTTTATTATGAAATGGTACATTCTTAGAACTGAAACGGCTTTAACTAACACAACATAGCTTTAAAATATGGAGTTTAGAAAAGGAAAACCAACATAATGAGCAGTTTGGTATGGGGATTTGAGTAAAAGAATATCATGAAGAACACTTTCCTATCACATAATTCAAATAGTTCATTTAAAAAAATAAAATCATGAAACATACTAATACAAGACATAAAACATGTGGTGACTCGATCGGTTTTTTTTTGTGGGAAATATTACGTGGGTTGGCGGTGGTGAGGTTGGTTTCCTTGATACGTGGAAGGGGAATGGGAAGTGTTTTTTCGTAGGAGTGTTAATGCATTTTGTTGTATGATGTGGGTGGGCGAGGCAAATGCGGGCGAGCAAAGAAATCACAATATTCATTGTTGTCATGTGGGAGGTTGTGGCATTGGTGGATCCAATACTTGAAAGCCGAATGGAAATTGTTTTTTCACGTGGGGGCTATTGCACCTTGGCAATGTTGTTCATATATACATATATCTAGGAAGGGAATGCAACTATATGATGTAAATGGAATATTGAATGTGATAGTGTGGGAATTTAATATGTAATATACCAATGTGTGTTGTATTGCATGCCCTTTATTGTATTAAAATGCAACTTGGATTTTAGGTGGCTATGCCAAAAATTTCATATTTATTATGAAATGGTACATTCTCATAACTGAAACAACTTTAACTGACGCAACACAACTTTAAAATATGGAATGTAGAAAAGGAAAACCAACATAATGAGTAGCTTGGTATGGGGAGCTAAGTAAAATAATATCACAAAGAACACTTTCCTATCATATAATTCAAACAGTTCATTTAAAAAAATAAAAAACATGAAACATACTAATACAAGACATAGAACATGTGACGAATCGGCTGGTTTTTTTTTTGTGGGCAATATTACATGGGTTGATAGTGGTGAAGTTGGTGTCCTTGATCTGCAGAAGGGGAATGGGAAGTGTTTTCTCATAGGAGTGTACATGCATTTTTTTTTTGTATGACGTGGGTAGACAAAGAAATTGCAAACGACCGAAGAAAACGTAATATTTAGTGTTGTCATGTGGATGGTGGTGGCATTGGTGGATCTGACACTTGAAAGGTGAATGGCAAGTGTTTTTTCATGCGGGGGCTATTTCACCCTAGCATTTTTGTTCATATATATGTATCTAGGAAGGGAATGCGGATGTATGAAGTAAATGGAATATTGAATGTGATAGTGTGGGAAAGTATACTTTGATTAAGTTGCATTGTTGAAATAGCAATTGTGGTGTTGATTTCATATGACTCTATATAGGTTATTTCCCTTTTCTTTTGTCAATGTTTTTCCCATGATATTCTATTCTCATTGAAGACTTACATTGTTCATCAAAATATGAAGGATTGAGATTGTCAAGTTTGTGAATCACCTACAAGGGCCACTTTTATCAAGAGCAGGCCTATACAAATTGAAAATTCAAGGAACAAGAAGCGAACTATTACAATCAATAGTTTCTTACACAAAGCTTAAAATAGATGAGGACAAGAATATACCATGGAACATATTGATAGAACACAAGAAATCTATGTAACAGTTCATTTGTCAATTCAAAATTCAAGCTACATTAGTTGGGACTAAATATTATAGACAAATAGGCAAACCGTAAAAGGAATTTTTTTGCCAAATAATGTAGATTGAATGTTGAACTCAAAAGCCAAATGTTACATATATTGGTTGTTAATAATTGTGTCGTGATCTTTTTTTTTCCTGGCATGATAGTGGTATTGGTTTGATAGTAGGCTATTGTAAAAATTGTTTGCTCCTCCTTTTATTTATACTAGATTTGAGGGTTTTCAAACTATTGTGCACCAGAACCTGTGAGTCTTGTAGATATACACACACATATATATATTATATTTATATACAAATATATATATATATATATATATGTATACATGTGTCTATATATGTATATATGCATAAATATATGCTTGTATTTTTTACTAATAGTTTTGTTACAATCCCTCTATTCCTCTATAATACTGAATGGGAGATAATGTAGCTCATGTTATAGAATTACTCTATTTGTTAGTAGACTGAAAACAATGTGGGCAACATACTAAAATCAAAAGCATAGGAGTTGAATGAATGCACAAATATATATATATGAAAGCATAGAAATAAATTATGTTTGTATTTCCTAGACAAAAGTCTTAGATAACATGCAGGAATACCTCCTAGGTTGACCTCAATATAGTATGAATAGAAGGAAAGAAGGTTTTCTCTCCACCCTGCCATATTGGGTCATGCAGCCTCATGGGCTGTCACAAAACCCCCAAGCAAGAACATACATTTCCCACCACTATGATGAAGCCAATGTTTGGGAACCTATAGGAGATGGGACCATATTAAAATCAAAAGCAAGGGAGCTCAATAAATATGTGAATATATATATATATATATATGCAAGCAAAGGAATAAATTATCTTCATATTTGCAAAAAAAAATTGTTAGATAAGATGTAGGCATACCTCCTAGGTGCAACTGGATGTAGTATGAACAAAAGAAGCCCTATTGTCCACCTTGCCAAATTGGGTCATGCAGTCTCACAGGCTGCCATCAAACCCCTGAGCAAGAACATACATTTTCCACCACTATGATCAATCGTGAAGCCAATGTTTGGGCACCTAAAACTCAAACACAATCAAATATCCTAAAATAACAAATCTTAAGCATTATAGATTCTAGAAATCTCATTTCATTAACATATAATTTTTCTTTAGTTAAAATCAGCATTATACATTTTTTAAAAAATATATAGTTGTATGATTTAAGACAAAGAATTTGACATGTAGTCATCAAAAAACACATGGAATAAAGGACATACAACCTTACCTTCTATATAAATAGAATATAGTTACATCTTTTACACCATCCCAAACATGTAATGACAAAGCTATTTAGTATTCTGGAGATGTACAATTATAGTTGAGAATGTTTGCAATCTAATATGGTTTCAATCAGATATAGTTAGTTGAAACTTGAGGATTTGAAGTTTAGTACAGGAAACATGTGTAATTCATAGATAATATGTAAATTAAGAAATATAAACACTTGTATAGTTTATAACAAATAATATGCAATGTACCTACAACAAAAGAGATCACATAAATAAGATGCAGGTATACCTTGTGCTGAAACCGGGGCAACCTCAATGAATGTACAAATATATATATATGCAAACATAAGTAATAAATTACATTTATATTTGCAAAACAAAAGTCTTAGCATCCCACAGTGAACATTAAAAAGGAAAGACACAATAATTAAAACTTAAGAACATGGAGAATAGAAAAGATGAACTACAATAATGAACAATTTGTTATGGGCAAGTGGATATTGATACAACACAAGAAATCCACATAATAACCAATTTTGTCGATGAAATACCTAGTGTAGACATCCAAAAATAACATTATGCATTCCACTGTAACTAACATCATGCATCATACAAATTAACATTCATTTCAGCTATTAATCAGTTAAAGCAATTTATTGATTAATTTCCTAAGGTTCATTAAATAAATCAAATTATTTAATCCTTATGTTCTTCTCATTTGATTTAATAAATCAAACTGATTTAATCAAATTTCAAATCCCTAAAACTCCCTAAGTTAATTAATCTAAATTAATTAACTTCTAATCATGATTATCATTCTCTAGCTTTTGACTCAACTAGAGTCAAATCCAAACTCTTAACTAACCCACCCACTTGCACCAATAAATCATTTATTTGATTTATAATTCCTCTAATTAAATTCAAAAGGGAATCAAAATGGAATATTCTTCCAATTTGAATCTTCCCCCCAAAAGGGACTTGTCCCTTCCAACAAGGTTTTAAATGCCATTTGCACAAGTCAACATAGCATTTATTACACCTTTCATCCCCCCAAAACATGTCAAGTCTTTCAAATTCAAATTTGAAAGTGGCACATTGGCCAAGACTTGCACATTCCTCACCCTCTCATAGCTTGACAAGTGTCATCTTGTCATTGGCTTGTGAATTATCCCACATTCATCAAACTCTTTCAATCTCCTACCCTTGAATCTATAAATGCAAGGCAAAACAACTCAATTGAACACACAACACATTCTCACTTGCAAGGTTACTCTCTTCATAAGAGAACTAATCTTGTTCCTCATCACACCATTTGCTTAACAACTCATTTTCTGATTTGCAAGGTTACTCTCTTCATTTGAGAGGATATCTTGCTCTTCATCACTATTATTTTGGCAGTTTTGCTTATCATGGATTGGGAAAGGGCAACTTCTTACACAACTAGGTTGCACCAATCCACCATAGGATAGATATTACTTCATGTCTTCTTTGCATGTTTAGATTAGTTTTGATCATTTACTTGGAAGAATGATTATCCTATGAAGATGTTGGAATCATGCTAACCATGATGCAGATTTTGACATCCACAGAATGGCGCTAGAAGGAGGGCCTTTGTTTGCTCTATTACCAATCCTATAGATTTCAAACTTTGTTTGCTTTGTTGCTATTCACTTTTCAAATGCAGGTCACAGTTTGGTAATCATGATTGTGGTAGAAAATAATGATGCCTTAAGTTATTTGAGAACCTTTATTTTTTTTTGGAAAGCATTGTAATCAGTCATTACACTTTGCTTACAAGTGGAGTTGTTAACACTGTCCAGTTTCTACTAAAGTTTTTTTTTTCAGTTTTTTCAAAACTGTTTTGAACCATAATCCTCATTGGGTATTACTACATCTTGAAAAGAAAAAGGTTAGCTTGTAAACCATTATCCAGAAAAGTCCAACTCCGAATCAGTAAACATTTGATTGATTCATCACAACTTTAACATCGACATTTGTATTTCTTAGGTATCCACACAGAGGCCTCTAGGGATATGCTACACACTTTAAAATGGCACACATTGACCAAACATAAGGATTGTATGATGATGAGTTGCCAAGATCATATCTAGTACCTCAAATCTCACTGCAGTGTGTGTTCATTATTCTGGGTTTTAGTCTCTTTCTCCTTACTGTAATCTATGCATTTCTCATACAAATAATAATCTAATGTTGATTTTGTTGCACTCGCTCCAGCAAAGAAATTACATCTTTAAATATTGAGCGCACAGGCTTAGTCTGAGACAACGGCTCTGAAGTTGTCCTCAGATTTTGAACTACCCCTGAAAAATTGCTTTCTTGTATTCTATATAACTAATTGCAGAATGGAAAGTGGGTTTTCTAAATTTGCTGCAAGGAACTTAACGTGAAGAAAAGAAGGGCTATAAACTCCTGCAGGAAATTGGCTCATCTTGAAGGCGCTCTCAAGACATAGTCCTCACACCTTGTCTCGTGTTTGATGAGGGCTGAATCTTTTAGCAAGAATGGCTTTAACTAAAGCCACCAAGGCACTTGGAGGTCAAGCGTTGTGTAGCCCATACAAAGGAAAACTGAGCAAATACCATGAGAGGCATATCATTCACGCAAACAAAGGCTATGGAGATTTTCCAGTCTTGTACGCCTGCTAAAAATCTTTTTCTTCTTGCTTACGCTTTTCTTTGTGCTGGACCTGCAATCAATATGTTTTCATAAATGTCACTTCTTCAAGACTCGAAGCTGCCAAAAGTTGTTGCATTTAGCTTTATGCCTACTAATAACCTTTGCTTAAAGTTTTCTGAGAGCCTTTCAGCAAATCCATTACCTACATACTTCGCAATCATTGTGTTCTTTTTTATCACACGTGAATCCCTGTGTCGAAAGATATTAAGAGGGGCAGGTGAAGGATAGAGCTGTTACCCCTACCAACTGCATTTTCCTTAGAGATTTCTGGCTCTTTGAACATACCTAATCCTGCCAGGTAAAACGCGTTTTTGAGTAGTGTGCATGCCTTTCTTTAAGGTGTCATGTCAAACAGTAATGTGCCTTGTTGAGGTGTCATGCCAAAATAGTAAAGGACATATCAAAAATTCAAGCCTTCCCCATGGGTCATCCACAAATTCGAAGGGAGTTAATGGTGAAATTATAAGTGGCCGATTGGCTTGACTCTTAGCCTTATTTCGATTTGACAAGGAGGCTAGAAACAACTGTGGTAGCGGTCACATCCAGCAATGTTATATGGTTATGTCTGTTTTGTTTTTTCTCTATCGCTAAGTATGCTTATATACTAGTTGGAGGGGTCACGGCCAACATAAATGTGTTCCCTCTGTGGAGGGGAAAGAAGACATTAATATTGGTATAATTTTGTGGCTGGTGAAATCTGTGACCACAGATTCAGTGTAAGGTTCACAGTATGAGTCTAATCAGCATTAGTAAGTTGCGCCATTTTCTCCAAGAAAAGGATAGCGTGTGAGATATGAGGCGTGCCCTCAGACCCCCTACCATCATGTCCCTTCAAGATCATGCCCCAAATTCAATATTCAAACCTCAGGAATCATTTAATTCACCTTGGGATATGACGCCATCAAGATAATTTTTTGCTAAAACAAAGCGGTGAATCTACTTTTCCACTCTTAGCATGCTTAGCATTGTACCTCTGTGCTTCAGAGTTGCCAACTGTTGTTCTTCCTCAAAATCCATGCTTAATGTAGTTATCCCTTTGGGAACATTGCATGTCTCAAACCATAGTTCTAGATCATGATTCCACTATGTTGGGCATGGATATTGCGTCCTCATAGCACCACATTTTAATTGCATGCACAGTCAGTCTATAGGCTGCATGGAGGTGTAAAAGCCCTCGAGTTTATTCTTTTGTCTACTCGCTGTCAAGTGTATGCTGAGCCAATGTGTTGTCCAAGACTACGTCTTCTCAAGACCACAAAACCCGAGAGGTTAGCATACCAAAGTCGGTCAATGAAGCTCGAGTGCCAGCAATAGTGATCTCTACAATATCATCTCCTGCAAAAGTAGATCTGATCTAACAGAGTGTACATGTTTATTTTTAAAATCAATCTATGACATTTTAGATTTGTATCCGTAGTTTAATCAACATGGGCAATTAGAGATGTCTATCATTTATTATCATTTACTATCACTCATGATGTTGTTGACCTCCATCAGAAGAAAGAACAATGTTGTCAATTAATTACTTATGTTAAAGATTAATGGTCCTTTGGACAATAGCTTGGAAGATCCATTTGAGGCATTTGTCATTTATTGTCAACATCGGCTTATGTTTGATTACACTGGATTTGGTCTAGATATTTTGGATTAACATCATTTCTTTCTTTTTTTATAGGGCCACTATACAAGATTCAAATTTGATGTAGCTTGGTAAAGCAGGGTGGAATCTCTTGGTTAAATTTGATTGGTTCTTCAGGCTTATATATATAATCTTGTGTATCAATTTTTTTTCATGCCAAAAGAATGAATTGATGTTATCATATTTAATCTTACTATCTAATTTTATCTTTGATCATATGTTTTTTTTTGGGGTTTACTAAAATCTGATTTCTAGTGTCTTAACAATTGTTTATTTTTGTTATTTTCACAGGGGAGCTACTTTGCGTGAAGAGAAATAAATCACAAACAAATTTGAGTTGGAAAGTGGACATTGAACATGAAAACTATACAAAAGCATTTTTAAATGCTTGATGTAATAGCTTGAAACGTCCATTTGTTGCTTTTATTTTCTATTTAAAACCAACTAGAACAGTTTGGAATTAAAATTAATCAGTGATTTATTTTTTTCTTTTTTCTTTTTCAAAGTTGGTTAAAATTGAACCTTAGACACTTACTAGATTTCAATTTGGGTTAAAAATTGGACAAGGCAAACTTCACATTTCAATTGGTGATTTTAAAATGAACTCATAATTGCTTTGAGGAATTTAAAATTGAGCATGTGTACTTTGTGTTTTGTAAACTTTTTTGCAAAGTAGTGTCATTCAAAAAGGCGTATGCGCTTCTCTCACGCTTCATGGTGATCTTGAGAATCAAAAGTCTTTTTGGTGACCCTAAGTTGCATAAAATATTACCTCCACACTTCAATTTGGGCATTTTAAAAATTGAACAAAACATGTGAGTGTGAGCACGATATATTGCGAAGGTTCTCCCCTTTGTTTTTCAACGAAGGTTGTGTGAACAACGGGATATGTTAGCTCACTATTGTTTATCTTAGAGGGCCTGCCTTGTGGGAAAAAGTAATCACCCAAGGGAACGACCCAACCGGGAACACGCTAAAGCCAAGCGACTTCCACCCGGGATATAAGTGTGGATATTGGAACAAAGGCCAATATCACAAGGATTATTCCGACGAGATGGATAGCAATGGACTCTCGCCGATGTTGGATAATCCCCCACGAACGGAATGCCCGAATTAGAACCCCTTGTTTAGAAATTGGCCAAAACCTTATCTATCTTGTTGGTGCAAGAGGTCATGTCCTCTGAAGCCGCCCCACATAACATGCGGTCTTGTTGTGGAAATGGAAAGTATGCCATGGGAGATTCATGGGTACTAATGCTTGGCTGACCCGAATAAGTGAGTGTCGTGGAGGGGAGCCAGTGTGGTCAAGCATTTAGCCATTCGCACAAGATATGCGCAGCTGGATTTATCCAAGTGGGAACCCAACAAGATATTGCCTCATCATCCTAGGGTTGTAAAAGTGCTTGGAATCAAAAACACTTTGCTTGGATTCAAAACATTTGGAAAACAAACATACACAAGAGCCTCAAATTTCAAACACCTTGGAAGAAACAAATATCCTTTGACGAACTTGCCCACTCTTGCTTTCCCTAGGGATCACATTCCTAGAGGTTTCTAAGTGTGCAAATTCTACCATCATTTGTTTCCAATAAGGATAAACATAAGGAACTTTTGCCCTATTTTCCTCGATTTTCACATAAAGGACCTTGTGGAATGAGAAAGAGAATGGGACATCAGACATATAGTTTGAAAACCTAAGCAAGCAAGTGTCTTGGATAAAAAGAACCTCATTTAACCAAGATAAAAGAAAAATTTGATTACACATGTATTTTCTAACATGATCAAAATCCCAAAACCGAAGTTCAAAAAGCTTAGTCTGAAAGCTAGTGAGGAGCATCTTGAGATCCTGAATTGTTTGAAAGGTTTACTTTCCTCTCATAGGAAATATAGCGTGTCCTTCAACACCGAGGTCTTGTAAGCAGAAGTATCATCTAGGTCAAGTCTAGGATCAAATTCAATCACTTTCATCCATCTTTCAACCATCAAAATCAGTCAAATTTCCATCTCACCAACAGCTCTTGGAATCTTTGTAAACATCTTTTATGCTAAACTTTTAGGCGAAATCAAAACATCTTTGTTTAACACATCTAGTCAAACCATCATCTTATACACAAGTTCTCTCTTGGATAATACAACTTCCTAGGGTTTACGAGTTCATCTTGTTTGGCTTAACACACCTAGCCAAATTATCAAATCATCACCTCATTTGACTTGACGCACTTAGTCAAACTACCATCTTGTAGGAGTTCACTCTTGGATAACACAACTTCCTAGAGTTTTACGATTACATTCATCACTCTTGTTTGACTTAACACACCTAGTCAAACCATCAGTCCAATCACGAATCAATCAAAGTCCTAAAAGTTTAGCATTTCCTTCAAAGTTTCTTTAAGAGTTCCATTCATCCGTATCACTCATCTTCCGTTTATCTTGTCCTCATTATCACTTTGATCCTTCAATTATCCTAGTTCTTCACTTCTTTGAACCTAAGGTTTAGACCGATCTAAAGGATTAGAGGTTTATCTCTTACATTCTTGAAAATTGATCTTCATTTTATGGTTCAAACTCGATCTCAACACAAGAGGGACATGGAATATAAATTTGATCCATCCATCATGAGCAATTCGATTCAACCAAACTATCCAAGCCTTGCAATACCATTTGATTTTCAAAGCTTGTACAATGCATACATGGGAGCATTATCTCATACAAACATCAATGGTACAACAAATATGAACATACCCAATCTGAAGTTTGGAACACCTTTCCCAATGATAGATTTAAATCCAAGTCCAAATCTGCAAATCTATCAACCAAACGCTCAATGCATGAGTTTTCCAAACAACATTATCCCACCAAATCCACACATACCAAGTGCAACTTTACCAAACATGACCGTTTCAAATCCACACTTGGTAAACTTTGGGGTAGACATGTTTGCAAATCCCCCTAATGTTGTTCAAAATCCTAGCAATATGTTGACGACTCCATATGTTGATTCAAGCCAAGGTAACAACATGCGAAATCAAAGTTACCTAAATCCAAGCAATATGATTCCCAACCACAACAATGTTCAATTTCAATCTATCATGCCAAATCAAAACATCATACCAAATCATCCCATTTTTCCATCAACATCTCAAAAATAGATGGAAACCATCCAAGCAACCCCAACAATCAACACCATTCCCATTCCACTGCCACCACCACCACCACCAAAGCACAGCACGACCAATTCATTCTCCATCATGTTGCAAGCTGCACAAGAAGCTTCCCGCAAAAAGGCACTCCAAGCCCAACAAGCTACACAGCTAGTTGCTCAGCAAGCACAAGCGGCTCAAGTAGCCCAAGAAGCACAAGCGCAAGCAGAATTCTACGCACTATTGCAATCAATCCAAGAAGAAGTAGCACAACAAAGAGCCCAACAAAAAGCTTTGTTGGCACAAAAACAACATGACGAACAACAAGCGTTGTTGGCTCAGCAGAAAACGCAGGCCTTACTCGCCCAACAAAGCTTGCAACAGATTCCCTCCGCAATTGTTGAAAACAATGATCAAGATCAATCCATCAACAAACACATTGAAGACGTTCCCATCTCATTCAATGATCAAGTCAACACACACCAAGGGTCACTTTTCCATCACGATCAAAATTCACCAACAATGCCCAATAATGATCAAATTCAAGAAATATCAACATCACTTGATCCTAGGATTGAAAACAATGTTCAAGATCTTAAAGATGCTTCTATCCAATCTAGTGATCAAACCAACATTCATCAAGAGCCACTTTTTAGTGATCTATTCCAGGATGTGTTAACGTTATTTGATCCTATTGACATAGTCCATGATCCATCGACCAATGATCATATTGAAAATGTCTCTACATCACCTTATGAGTTAGAGGACATATCTCAAGAATGTATTCCAAAGCATGATCAAAATCTTCTGTCAAGGTCTAGCAATGTTCCTTCCCACGACATATTGACATCCTTTGACCTCATGGTTATGGATATTGAAGGAATCCCTAGCTCAACATTTGATCCAAATCCACTCAAAGCTCAAGAGAATATGGAGCCACTTCCCATTCCTAATAACAATGTCCAAGAACACCTTGTAGACAATCCATCCTTTGAAATTGACCCATGTCAAGAACTCAAGCCAAAGCATGACGAAAGCAATTCCGAAATCACTCAAGATCGAGAATTCGTATCTCCAAGATACTACAATGATATAATGGGCACTCTTCTATCTATACAAGATGTCACAAATTATGATCACATCCATATAGGACATACTCCTCCATCTACCAATGAGATGCTTTCTTTGGATGGACACGCAGATGATCATCATTCAAAACAAGAGTCTCATACTCTGGAAATCATTACTGGGAAACAAGAGTCTCCTACTCTTAACATTGGTACACATGATCAAGATATAGAGAAATCCAGAGACATGTCAAAAATGGGTCATGAAGAAGGCTCCTACAAAATTTGTGAATCAGAAACATCCTATGAAATGAGTCATGAGGAAGAATTTTGTGTAGACAGCAAAGCATCAACACTTCTTGAAGAAGCACTACGATCTGATATGTCACAAGATCAAGTTGAAGATATCAATCAGGCATGCATCCCACATGTGGAGGATCCTATCACTTATAAAGTTGGATCACTCACCTTTTTAAAGGCTAGCTATCTCATCAATAAAGAAGCTGACACATTTGAAGGTTCACCACAGAGCAAAAAAGGAGAAACACCTTGTTTCCAAGGGAAATCATATCCTTTTGCAAATAAAATGTTTCAACAAATGAATTATCAAGGTAGAGGATTAGGCCTACAGGAACAGGGTATCCTAGAACCAGTGCAGATTTTTGGCAATCCTAAGCATCAAGGCCTTGGTTACTCAACAATCAAGGGATCTCAACATATTGGTAATATTATCACCATACTGGGGGCAACTTCGTCTCGAGCAAACATCAACATAGGGAGCATGAAGAATCCTTATGATGAAACTGATGCCAATACTACAACCTGCCATGTCACGAATCTTCATCCACCTATCACCCCATCCACAAATTGGGACCAACGTCAAAAGAAAGATTTGTATCAAAGGACGAAGCATGAAGGACAAATCAAATACAAGTGGATACCAAAGATTACAAAGAAATATTATCCCTATCAAACTCCATCAGTCAAAGAAAGTATGGGGCAAAATAAAAATGGGGCAAGTATCCATCCAAGATTTCCACAAAGGAAAAAGCAGGCTTCTCAAGCAACGTACAAAGTGTATCAAGCAGTTGGTCCAAATTCCATGCACACTTCCATATCCACCCATTATTGCTCATCTTCCCAAGTTTGGAGAGTCAAAGGTTCCAAACCATCGACCAATCCATCTGTTACTCCTAAACACACTCCATCCACGCCTCCACGCATGATATCCAATTCTCACATTGACCATGTATTGGCGGCGACCCTTCATCATAAGGATTTAGAAGGCACCCTATCACGATGGGCACACAAAGACAGAGTTAACTCCAGTATCAGTAAAGCAGAACAAATTTCTCAAAAGTTGCATTCAAGTGCATGTATCTTGGCAAGACAACTTCTACAAGCAGGATACCGATGGCACGTTATGACAAAAGCATCAACATCAGCACCACCAGGTGGTTCAACATCAGCTTAAAATCTCTCAGAAAATACAAAAACAATCAGAAAATGTCCTGAAAAAATGGTCACCTTGATGAAAACCTGGCAAACAGGCATCTTGGTGACAACAAAAAAAATCAAAAACTACAAAAAATCAAAAAAAATCAAAAAAAGGATTGAAAACAGTAAAGAAAAAAATCGTCCTCCAGCGAAAACCATTTCGGTGGCGCTTTGGACAAGTACCATGATGAAAACTTGGCAAACAAGCGTCATGTGTAGAATCGAGCATCTATGTGCGCCAGTTCAAGAGAAAGCATCTTATCACATCCATAATAAATCTATCATTCCAGCTGTATCATTCGTTCATCCATGAACCATTTATCCTATCCATTTTCATCCATATGCATCCATACTCCAAGGTATCTTAATCTTGATGAAAATTTGGTGCACTTGCTTGTGGTAAACATCTTGACATGGGTCATTTTCATTGATCCCATCTTACCCAATGCTATCTGAGCAATATCTGAATGAGCATCCTCTATTCTGAACACCCTTACCTTAACACAAGATAATCCTTGGCATCCTCTGCATGCTTACCGTATCCATATCCATTCATCCAAGAATACACCCATGGTCATTCAAACATTGCTAGACACTGGGGGCAGATTTTTGCATCTTGCTTCAGGAATAAATCTTGATATATATCCTCCAACTTATTTGGTGATCTAAACATTGGTAAACATGAAAACAAACTAGTCAAATAATTTGTGAGCACAAATCCAAATCACTAGCCCATGGCATGTTTTGACAGCAAGACGACGTTCCTTATCAAGCTTTATCTTTCATCGAACATCAATCCAACAATCCATATTAGTGGCATCTAATGCGCACGTTAGCATCACATCAAATCATCAAAACAACTTTGTTCCAAATCAAGCTTCATCAATCTTGATCAATCGAACCCAATCAATCATCATCTTGTTTGACTTAACACACTTAGTTAAACTATCATCTTGTGCACGAGTTTACTCTAGGATAACACAACTTCCTTGGGTCTACAAGTTCATTATCATCTTTGTTTGGCTTAACACACTTAGCCAAATTATCAAATCCATAATCACCTTGTTTGGCTTAATACACCTAGCCAAATTATCCTTTTTGTACGAGTTTACTCTGGGATAACACAACTTCCTGGAACTTACGAGTGCATTATCACTTTTGTTTGACTTAACACACTTAGTCAAACTATCAATCCATCAATCTGATTGATCAACATTAAGCTTGGTTTTCAACAAAATCTTGAAACAAAGCACTGATATCATCATGCATATCATATTCTAATTGTCAAAATCATGTGAAAAATCCAAAAACATTCAAAAATTCATCAAAAAATTCAAAAACATTCAAAAAAATCATCAAAAATCCAAAAACATCCAAATCATTCAAAAAATCCAAAAACATGTCGAAATATCAGAGAATCTTCAAAATTCATCATTTAGTCTTGTCAGTCTTTCACCTTGTCGAACTACATCGTCTCTAACCTTGAACGTAGGAAAGGTTGATCTTTGATCATCCCCCGAGACAGTTTGCGTTCGTCGCATTGGCATCTGTTTGCCCATCTAGTTAGGCGTCTGTCGCATTGGCATGCATTTGCTTATCTTTTACAATTAGGTTAGTCTTTATGCGTTCGTCGCATTGGCATCCGTTTGCCCATCTAGTTAGGCGTCCGTCGCATTGGCATTCGTTTGCTTATCTTTTTTCTATAATCAGGTCTGTCCTTTATGCGTCCGTCGCATTGGCATCCGTTTGCCCATCTAGTTAGGCGTCTGTTGCATTGGCATTCGTTTGCTTATCTTTTTTCTATAATCAGGTTCGTCCTTTATGCGTCCGTCGCATTGGCATCCGTTTGCCCATCTATTTAGGCATCCATCGCAATGGCAATCCATTTGCCCATCTATCTCATTATTAGTCAAGTCAATTGGAGTCGAACTATGTGGTCTCTGCGTATATAACGTAGGCAAGGCTAATCTATAGATTAGCTCCCGAGACCCCTAGGATAGGTCTTTAAGTTAGTATGTTCATCTTAAATCTTGAAAATACCAAAAACATTCATAAAATCTTGAAAATACCAAAAACATTTGTAAAATTCCAAAAATACCAAAAACAGCCTCAAAACATTTGAAAAAAACCAAAATGGTGCATCCATTTCATCTCGCTTTCACCTGTGATTGTCATCACTCATAATAAATCATTGTCGCTTTCACCCTTTGGTGAGTTAGTCAGAAGCAAGTTTAGTAGGTTCTAAAGTGAACGCCTAATCGTCAAAGTCTCGAAGGTCTAAGTCAGTAAGTCAGCAAGTTGGTCAACTCGGAGTATCAATAGCTTATCACCTAATCAGTCTCACCAAAACCCTGATCACTACATGTCCTAGGATGAAGCTTTCCCACGATGGACATAAGCATCAGGTACCCCCTCGCAATAGTTTAGTCTTGGCTAGTGGTACAAAGAACATCAGTTTGTTGTTTACTTTATCTTGGTCTTTTTTGACTTATGTTATTTTGCGCTCATTCCCAGGACCTCTCGATGATGCCTAAAACAAACAGGTTTAGAGAGAAAGGAATGGGGCAAGGATCATTATCTTTTTATTTGCTATGCTTGTTGGATATTCTTGCAAAATAACTTCGTCATGCATACTTTGTTTTGTGTGTAGGGAGGATGTTTTAGGCGTCTTGTTGACCACATCAGAAGGCTTGCCTTCTTATGTTTTGGCCCGAGATGTTTAAGATATCTGAACTACATTCTGAATAAGGTTATGTTTGTCAAGTGTGAACAAGATTATTCCTATCTGATTGTCGAGTCAGATTCCATCACACTAGGCGCAACGCCATCCTAGTTCTTAATACCTTGATGCATCGCCCCTATGTGTGTTATCAAACATAAAGAAAGTTACACTCTTTATCTCCCATTCCTGGATAAGCAATACATCATCATCTTTCATCATCATCTCTAATAAAGTTGGCTTGTTGAACTTCTGCATCTTCTTGGATTCAAGGGTTGATCCCTCTCATTCTTCTACCTTCTTTCACGCTAACAATGCATCCATCCTGCATCCATGCTGCATTCATCCTCTCATCTTGCATAATCACGTCATATCATTATAGGACAACATCATCCATCTCATCCATCTCACATGCATCGCATAATCATTTAACATGTTTAAAATAATATAGATTTGTTATTCTAAGCATCTTCCGAACATCTCATTTACATCATCATTATCATATAGTCTAACCATCCATACATCCATTTTGAACCTCTTTGTCGCGAGATCCACCTCAAATTGTATCTTTTCGCTCGATCTCTCGAGGGGGCAATGTACTAACGTACTTATTTTCACTGGGGCATCCGAAAAAACCAAAGAATTTTTTAATTTCGATGCCGGCAACATCATTCTTTGAACCAATGCAACAGGTACATTGCTTCAAAGAGGGGCAAAATGTAGACATCCAAAAATAACATTATGCATTCCATTGTAACTAACATCATGCATCATACAAATTAACATTCATTTCAGCTATTAATCAGTTAAAGCAATTTATTGATTAATTTCCTAAGGTTCATTAAATAAATCAAATTATTTAATCCTTATGTTCTTCTCATTTGATTTAATAAATCAAACTGATTTAATCAAATGTCAAATCCCTAAAACTCCCTAAGTTAATTAATCTAAATTAATTAACTTCTAATCATGATTATCATTCTCCAGCTTTTGACTCAACTAGAGTCAAATCCAAACTCCTAACTAACCCACCCACTTGCACCAATAAATCATTTATTTGATTTATAATTCCTCTAATTACATTCAAAAGGGCATCAAAATGGAATATTCTTCCAATTTGAATCTTCCCCCCAAAAGGGACTTGTCCCTTCCAACAAGGTTTTAAATGCCATTTGCACAAGTCAACATAGCATTTATTACACCTTTCATCCCCCCAAAACATGTCAAGTCTTTCAAATTCAAATTTGAAAGTGGCACATTGGCCAAGACTTGCACATTCCTCACCCTCTCATAGCTTGACAAGTGTCATCTTGTCATTGGCTTGTGAATTATCCCACATTCATCAAACTCTTTCAATCTCCTACCCTTGAATCTATAAATGCAAGGTAAAACAACTCAATTGAACACACAACACATTCTCACTTGCAAGGTTACTCTCTTCATAAGAGAACTAATCTTGTTCTTCATCACACCATTTGCTTAACAACTCATTTTCTGATTTGCAAGGTTGCTCTCTTCATTTGAGAGGATATCTTGCTCTTCATCACTATTATTTTGGCAGTTTTGCTTATCATGGATTGGGAAAGGGCAACTTCTTACACAACTAGGTTGCACCAATCCACCATAGGATAGATATTACTTCATGTCTTCTTTGCATGTTTAGATTAGTTTTGATCATTTACTTGGAAGAATGATTATCCTATGAAGATGTTGGAATCATGCTAACCATGATGCAGATTTTGACATCCACACCTAGATATCATTAAAAGGAAGACATGGAAGGAATATGAAAGGCTTTTCTTGAAAGCATAAATTGCACACAAATAACTTGAAAAACATACCTAATTTTGATATCCACTGGAACGCATCCAAACATGCATGAAGAAAATAGTAGAATGTAAAACTTAATAAAATATAATTTTATAAAAAAAACCTTGTTTATGCTCACAATGAAAGCAACATTTTATTTCAATCTATCAAAATATCTCTTGTTTGTTAGATGTGTCTAGAACGGGGAAAAAGAGATTGCAACACAACATACATCAACAATAAGAGGCCAAATGTTGCAAGCTATTGGGCACAACACTTGTACCTTCCTCCAATTTTCTATCTAACAGAGGTGCATGGAACCATTTTTCAATAGTTTTCTTCCAACCAACCTCACAGTGGGTCATTTTCACAATACAATCAAAATAATATACATGCTCAAACTGAAATATTCAATATTGCATTTACCTCCACTCGGCCTAGTGCACAACAAAAGAAATATGGTTGAACAACACGAGCTATGTAATTCACACAATCATCAAGTGGGTAAGTACAACACACACACACCAAAGCACTCTTCCCCTGTAGAACATGCAGCCAGAAATGCTATAAAATCTATAATGAATAGCATGACTCGTAATTTGTTTGAAAATGTCATAAATTATAAAGTCATCACAAACACCACAAATTTCATAGCACTTGACTCCATGCTCTATAGGATAAAATAGCTCCTCCTTTTCTTCATTCTTGCAATACACATTACACAATTATTCGACCAATGAACTGCATAACCCATAATTACAATTATCCAAACATCTATCTACAAAATCAACATACTCGACCAAGGAAAATTAAGTCATCTTTATCAATTGCATACCATGAGCTTGATGCACAAAGGCTTCATGACACATTATGCACTCTTGACACCCAACTCCTTAATCACATCATTTTTTTCATAAAGCATTTGTACATCAAGCTCAAGCCTATAGCTATGAATAAAAAGTAGATGCCCACACAAGGGTCTATGCATGTTAGTGGTGTTTTGCGGTTCAACAAGAGGAACTAAATGCAGTGTCCAATACTGAGCTATGGAAAAGTATGAAAGTATACACAAGGGGAAGGTTGAAAATAAAATTGGATGGCAAGTGTGTGCTCGCACAAGGGGAAATGTGTGTTGGTATTATTTTATGATGACATGGAAGGAAGCAAAAATAGTGTTCAATGTTGCTCTATAGAAAAGTATAAAATCATACACGAGAGAGGGATCAAAAATGACATTAGGTTATTGATATGCGAACATTTTATACTTGGCAATTATGAACATTTTTTTTTTTGATAGGCGTGGTAAAGTAGAGATATGCGTAGCATGTAATCAACATGATTTCCATGTGGAATAAGTAGCTTATAAAGCATCATGCTAAACAAAATATATTGAAACATAGAGAATAGAACATGTGAACTACAAAAATAAACAGTCCATTATGCGCAAGTGCACAAAAAAACATTATGGAACATATTGATACAACACAAGAAATCTATGTAACAACTAGCTTGTCAATTCAAAGTTGGAACTAGATTGCATGGCACTAAATATTATAGAGAAATAGAGAAATTGTAAAATAGTTGTTACAAAAACACCGAAGACTGAAAGGTAAAAAAGTGATGGCCAAAAACCTATATTAAGCAGAACCTTACTAGAGGTACTAAAGAATACACAAGTGGAGCATATCGAAAGCACACCAAAGGTAGAGATCAACTCTATATTTGTAGTTCATAGGAGTCTGCAAAATTTCAAAATATCCAAGAGGTAAACCATCGCAATGAACAGTTTGTCATAGGGAACTTCCAGTAAACAATGGGGAAAAAATATGATGAAAGATATTAATTGAGGACAAGCAATCTATGTAAGAGTTACCTTGTCAGTTCTAAATTCAAACTATATTATTTAGCATTAAATATTACCAAAAATCAAGAAAACTATAAAATAAATATTAGGGAACCACATCAACACCAAAAGAAGCTGGTAGATGACCATCAACCCACATTAAACATAAAATCACAATAACAAAAAATCTATTATCAGAAAAATAATACCAAAGAACATATATATATTCCTTATTTTATCCTTCCTCTTACGACAACTATTTTTTGGCTATCAAATTTTTAAAAATTTATACTATTTTTAACTATTCTTATATTAAAATCTTCATAAATAAAAATAAAGATAGCATCCACAACTATTTAGACATACATGTGTATATATAAATTGATCTTGCATTGTGAAATAAGGCATAGTGGTTTTGGTCTATACATATGGATATACATTTTTACCTATATGCATATTTCCAAATACGAAAGGGGCATTTCAATACATAAACACTTGTCATTCAGCTTTCGCGTATCGACCACAACAACTCCACAACCACCAACCAACATAATTACCAGCCTCGGTGCCGCCCATTTAAAAAAATCAGCCAACTCGCCATCGGTTGGGCCACCTCCGGTGTTGAAAAATGCAATTCACACTTGGGCTTACGAAAATCCAAGTGGGAACTTCAAACAAACTGGCCTATTAGATATATGTGTGTGTGTGTGTGTGTGTGTATCTCTATGTTTAAGGGAATTGAATACCATTTCCCTTTCTATCAATAATATTTACAAGAAGTGTGTATGGTAAAGGAAATGACTTGCAATATCTTGTATAGATCTATTCATAGTCCAGCAAATGAAAATCCCAACGGGAACTTTAAACAAATAAATTGAACTAATAAAACAGATATTAGAAAGAATAATAGTTAACACCCACTAAACTAATTTTATCTCTAACATGTTTCTGATAAATATGTTGATAAACAAGTACCTACGGATAATTTTTGTCATAAGCTGAAAATTTTACTATAGAGACATCGAAAAATGTAATGTGTAGAATAAACTATGTTTATTGTGCTCTAGTGAATCTAAGAATCCATGCATGCATGGATATCATATATTACACACACACACACACACACATATATATATGCATATATGTATACACCCTTATCTGTTTGAAGATTGTTGTCATGAATTATTCTATTGTTTTTATATATTTATCATTTTCATGTCTATAATATTTGGTGCCAATTATAATACCTCTCATAGAATTACTCTATTTGTGTTCAATATATATATATATGCGTATATGTATCTGTCTATGTTTGCAAGCATTGATTTTAACATGTAGTTCACAATGAAATTATTTTTTTTCCCTTGGTTTATTGTTTTAGTTATCTTTGTCCATCTTTCATTTATGGGGAGATTGCAGTTAAATCTTCTTTCTTTCATCAAAAGACATGGTTAGAGTTTTTAATTTTTTGGCCGTTGGTTTATTGTTGTAGTTATCTTTGTGCATCTATATGGTAGGCCATGTCATATGATTATTTTGCATAGGTGATTAATTTACAATGCAACAAGCTTAATCGATAAAGTTCTAGATGCATTGGCTAGCACTAAAAATTCTAGACAAATAGAGAAATTGTAAAAGAGAAACAACAATCTATATATACACATGTATGTTATATACATATAAATATATTTATATTTTTTTTTTATATATATACATACAATGTCAACTACATGTTATAATCAATGCTTTCCAACATAGACAAATACATATACACATATATATTGAACACAAATAGAGTAATTGTATGAGAGGTATTATAATTGGCACCAAATATTGTAGATAGGAAAATGACAAATATATATATATACATATATATATATATATGTATATATGTATATATTTGTATATATTTGTATATATATACAATGCTATAGGCTTAATCGATAAATTCAAGTTGCATTGGCTGGCACTAGAAATTCTAGATAAATAGAGAAATTGTAAAAGAGCTATTACACAACAAATCCTATTCATGGTTGGCCCGAAAAAAATGCCATCAAAAACTTCAAACAAATAAATGGAAGAGATAAAATAAATATTAGAAAGTAGTGCTCGGTGATGTAGCTAGAACTTTCAATAAAGCCTGTGGACATATACTCACTATTACATGGTTGGTTGTGTTTGCTTGTGGGAGTGTTAATGTATTTTGTTGTTGATGTATGATGGGGGTGAACAAAGTAAATGTAATACTGAGTGTTGAAGTGTGGGAAATTATACTTTGATATATATATGTATTGAAATATGGTCCCTTTCATATTTAAAAATATACACATAAGCAAAAATATATATCCATATGTATAGACCAAAACCACTAGCACTCGTTCCACAATGCAGCACCAATCTATATATACACATGTATGTTTTATACATATAAATATATAATTTATATATATATATATATATATATATATTTATATATACATATATATATTTATATATACATATATATACATAGACATATATATATTTACATACAATGTCAACTGCATGTTAAAATCAATGCTTGCAAACATAGATAGATACATATACACATATATATATTAAACAAAAATAGAGTAATTGTATGAGAGCTATTATAATTGGCACCAAATATTGTAGACATGAAAACAACAAATATTCAAAAAACAATAGAATAATTCATGACAACAAGCTTCAAATAGAGAAGGGAAAAAGAGTACCATGAAACATATTAGAAAATGACAAATATTTGAAAAACAATAGAATAATTCATGACAACAAGCTTCAAACAAATAAGGGAAAAAGAGTACCATGTAACATATTAGTGTTATAGACAAATAGGGAAATTGTAAAAGAACTATTACTTAAACATACATACACATATATATATATACATATACACATATATACATATATATATTTGTATATCTCTATATAAATATATATATATATTTACATATACATATATATATACACACACACACATATATACATATATATATACACACATGTATATATATTTGCATACAATGTCAACTATATGTGAGAATCAATTCTTCCAAACATAGACAGATACATATACACATATATATATTGAGCACAAATAGAGCAACTGTATGACAACTATTATAATAACACTTATTAGCTACTAAATATCATAGACAATAATTGGCACCAAATATTATAGATAACAAAATGCAATATGCTCAAAAACCCACACTAAATAGAACTCTAAAATATGCAGAGTGGAAGAGACAAACTATGATAATAAATAGTTTGCTATAGTGAACTAAAAAAAATAATATCATGAAGAATAGTTTTTTATGGGGAACTTCAAATATATATATGTATATACACATACAGAAACACACACACACACACACACACACACACACACACACACACACACACATATAATGAAGAACAGTTTGTTATGGGAAACTTTAAATAGTTGAGACAAGCACCCAAAACACCCATGTAAAATGAGTTACAGATTACGGATCACAATAACCACAAACAATAAAACAAAAAACAAAAAAATTACTAGCCCTAAGCATATTTTTTTGTGAAAGAAAGAAGATTTAACTGCAATAAATCCATCCATAGAGGGCCATAATCTCTTTGAAGTCTCCAACATGGGTATAATGGAAAAAATACAAACATATAACAAGAAACAATAAATAGAGAGCAAAAGACATGAACAATAAATTTATCATTTATGCAAAATACCCATGTAAAATGACCTACAGGCTTCAGAGCACAATCACTAAAAATAATAAACGAAACCCAAAAAATTTAGTAACCCTAACCATATTTTTTCATCAAAGATAGAAGATTTAACTGCAATAAATCCATCCATACAGACCCATAATCTCTTTCAACTCTCAAACATATAACAAGAAACAATAAACAGAGACCGAAAGACATGAACAATAAATTAATCATTTATGCAAAATAACCATGTCAAATGACTTACAAACTCCAGACCACAACTATCCTAAAACCCTCCAATATGCTATGAAATGGAGCCAGAGCTGACAATTTTTATAATTGCTTTCTATCAAACCAATACCACAATCGCTCTTTCAACATTGCAACTTAATCAATATACTTTCTCACACATTTCCCAGCACATCAATTTTAAAACCCTCGAACCTACTATCAAAAACAACAATAACCAGACAACGAAACACATAAACAATAAATTAGTAATCATTTATGCAAAAAACCCATGTAAAACGACTTACACATTCCACAGAACAACAGTTAAAAAACCCTCTAATCCCTCAAAAGATGGAGCCAAAGCCGACAATTATAGTTCGCTATGAAACCAACACCACAATGGCTCTTTTGCTAATGCAACTTAATCAAAGTATACTTTACCACACTGCAACACTCGATATTACATTTACTTCCTTCGCCCACATTTGATTCTTCCACCTCCATTGTACAACAACAAAATGCATTAACACTCATGCGAGAAAACACATACCATTTAGCTTCCATGTATTGAGGACACCAACTCCACCACCGCCAACCCACGCAATTAGGAAGCTCCACGTCACCACAAAAAAACATGGTCAAGTCCCCGTCGGCTAGCTAATCCCCACGATCGGATAATCAAAATCACAGCTGGGCTGACGAAAATCCCGATGGAAACTTCAAACAAAATAGTCTATGAGCTAAAAATAAATAATCTTTTACAAATTCTATTCACTTCAATGCCATCGACAAACAACCAATCACACAATTCATTAAAACATAATCTCTCTGACCATCATAATGCATATTTTGAATATAAATTAATTAAAGTGAAATGAAAAAAAATGAAATGGTAGAATGCATTATTATGAATTTTATTTTATGAAAGTAAATATGAAAGATAATAAAATGTACATTTTTTATGATAATTTTGATACTGGGTTATTATTTGTTTAAGAAATGGGAGCTCACTATCAACAAATATTTTAGAATTTCAATTGAATTTGTCTTCTTTAAGATTCAGTCTATAGTTACAAATGTCACATGTGACCTTGTGCAATTTTGATTTTTATTATATTATTCATCAAGATTATCTTCTTTCGCTCTTCTTTTTCCTAATATCTAAGGTCTGAAAATATTTAGAATTACCTAGAAAGGGTTGTGATTGTGCTTTAATGAGATGTGTTCTCCTAGTTCAACCCCTAGAAATATGTGATAAAGCTCAAAGATAATAGACAATGGCCCTAAAATGAAATATTCATATTTCTTACTCCTTTTAGTGCACCAAATAAAAACTCTTTAGCTATTAGTTACTTCTTTTATGCTCTAGAGTGAGAAAGATCTTGTGAATTCTAGATAATATAAGAGGAATATATTGAATGCATTTAACTATTATCACATAGCATCAAATTTTATGAAATGTGTAATTATTCTACTCAAGGTTCAAAAATTAATAGGGGCCAATAGGCCAAATTTTGAATTTATGTTTTTGAAAGTTAAAGGATCAAGTTTACAACTATAGGGTTGATCTTTGTGAAAATTAACTTATATGAGCAAACTATTGGTTCTAGATGTATAAAGGCTATGTTTGTTTAGGTGTACAAATAAGAGTGATAAAAGTATGGATTAGGTCAATGTTTTATAATGTGTGTGTATAAGGATAAGGTGGGGGCTAAATATGTGGGGATATGTGTGCATAGGAATGGATAAAGGCTAGGAGAATGAACCAACTTCACACAAAATTGTGTTATTTATTGATATGTATATTTATCAAGGTATTTCATCAAAATGACAACAAAAATAGAAGGGACATTGCATGGATATTAAAAATATTCCATTATAATACAATATTAAAAAATTTACAATAAAAGGTGGATGTTTTGTATATATTGCTCAAAACATCAAAATATTCAAAATATGACTTCACATGTCTATAAAATTAGCATTAATCTCCAACACAAGAAATATCACTAAAATGTGGTAGGGGAGGTTTATTATACCCTACCACCTCCACAAAGAGTACCCATAAGGTAAAGTACAAGGAATGTCCCATAAACCCTATGTTTCATTCATAACCAATGGGACATGGACAACCAACTCTAGTAGTCTAGTCATAAACATGGTCTCATAGCCATAAAATCCATGGCTAGAGGATTTTCCTCATTCCCTAATATTGTGTAGAATGTAATGTAACTTCTCCTTCTAAATTTATTTTAGTATTTTAGCAAAAAAAATTAATATAATAAACATTAAAATTAGGATGGTATAGTCATGGTGGGAGCATTCCAAAAGGAATAGTCTAAACCATGCAACAATGAGTCAACACAGTGGAAATAACACAATAAAGTGATACATGAGCGTGAAACTCTATTGAATTATCAATCTTACATGCAGCATGTATCTCAAGGAAAAATATCTAGGGCTCATAGGCCTTGCCACAAGGGATTTCAACAATACAAATGGCCAACAAGCCTTATTAAATGCCCTCGAAGAATTTACGCAAAAATATTTAATGAGTCTATCTAATCATGAACTACTAGCTAATCTAAATAAATCATAAATGATTAAAAATTCTTATAAATATGCTTCCAAAATTCCAACAAGGTTTGTGTCAGTCACAAGGGTCTAAAACCCAATGAATGATCATACATGACTTGGTTGGCCTCAAAATATGTAAAGATAACTTCACGCAAATTATATAACTTGTGAATCTCCAAGATAGGTCCCAATGAACCCAATATGCATGTATGATGTCCAATTAAGCTCCACATAATCTAGAATAGGTCCATACTAATAAAATGGACCAGGTCAGCCTTGAATGCTCTAACTGGTAAGCATAGTAAAATTCTAAGAGCAATAAGTTTTGATAGACAACTGCAAATAATGTGAAATCTAGATATGTGATAGATGTTGATGTGTAGATTCTATATCCTACTCATCACTTTGAGCTAAGAAATGATGATGCAAAATGAAATATTCAAACTGCTACAAAATTAAATGCAAGAAAAGAACTATTTTTGGTCGATATAAGATTGCTTTACAACTAGGAATTCTCCAGCATTAGACACCGGAGTTTTAAAGAAAAGTGAATTCCTCACATTCTAGGGCTAAGAGGAAAGCCAAAATGGTCCACCTCAGCTTGAGAAATCCAAAATGAATTCTCCACTAGTCTTCCTTTCAAATGAACACAAGATATTCTTTGTACTATTTGTTCCTAGTGCTTCTTCCGGTTCTAGTATCCAAAAAAATTTCAATCTCCTATGGTTCTTGATGTGGTAACTACTCCTTCAAATTTTATTCATTTCTACTACCACTTGATTTTCCTTCATGAAACATAGATGTCCACAACATTGAAAATAGGTGATATACCCAATGTCTCTGGTAACTCCACTTCATATGCATTTCCCAGATCAAACTTCCTTAGAATCTTACACGGTTCAAACTTCCTCATCTTCAGCTTGTTGTATGTACCAACTGGAAATCTCCCCTTCCTCAAATATAGCATTACTTCATCTCCAATATAAAATTCCTTGTCTCTAGTGCTCATCTTCCTTCTCCTTATACTTACTTTTCATCTCTTCTAAATATTTTTGGACTTTATTATGCAATATATCCATGAAATATCTAAACTCTTCTACCTTTGCACTTCTCTTATTTTTCACGCTAATGTCTCTTAACTCCACAACTCCTCTAGGATGTACTCTAGTAAAAAACTCAAATGGTGTCTTCCCTATACTCTAGTTAATTGAATTATTGTATGAAAACTCTTTCTACAGTAGAACTATATCCCAACTTCTTACATTCTCTCCAACCAAGCATCTCAACAAGTTACCCAAACTTTTGTTTACTAACTCTATTTTTCCATCTGTTTGTGGGTGATATTCTGAACTAAACTTCAAATATATTTTCATCTTCTTCCATAATGTCCTCCAAAAGTATCCAATGAAAATAGTGTCTTTGTCTGAAAAAATACTCTTAGGTAATCCATGCAATCTCATAATCTCCTTGAAAAATAAGTCAAAAACTTATACAACATCAGTGGTCTTCTTACAAGGAATGAAATGTCCCATTTTAGAAAATGTGTCCATTACTACCATAATTAAATCATAACCTCTTTGTGCTCTTGGCAATCCCAAAATGAAATCCATGCTTATATCTTCCCAAGGTATTTTTGGTATTATCAAAGGTTTGTACAATCTAGTATTTTGACTACTCCCTTTTGCAACCTGACAAATCCTACAAGTTTGAACATACTTATTGACAACGTTATATATTTGTGATCAAAAATAATGTTCACTCATCAAAGATACTATCTTGTCCACTCTAAAATACCCTACTAATCCTCCACTATGCCTTTCCTTGATCAAATTCTCCCTCATTGAACTCCTTGGAATGCATAACTGATTTTATTTAAATAAAATACCTTCTTGAATGAAAAAATCCAACCATTGGCTTTGGTCTGTCACTATTGGTTCTTTGCATGCTCTCCATGCTTCACCAAAATCTGCATCATATTCATACATGTGTGTCAACTCTTTAAACCCAATACTTCCACTCTCAAATCTTTGTCAACAAATCCTGACTTCTACATAATGCATTTGCAACTTTGTTTGACTTTCCACTTCTATGCTTCAACACAAATATGTAACTCTACAAGAACTCAACCCACCTCATATGTCTTTGATTCAATTTTCTCTTGATTGTTCAAATACTACATATCTTGATGATATATATACAACACAAGCTCCTTAGGAAAAAAATAATGTCTCCACTTCTTCAAGGCTTGAATTATGGCATAAAATTCCTGATCATAAATTGAATATATTCTTTTGGTATCATTCAATTTCTTACTGAGATGGGGTAAGGTTGTTCTTCTTGAATCAACACTATTCCAATTGCATTTCAACTTGCATCACAATCAACTTGAAATACCTTGTCAAAATCTGGTAATGCTAACACTGGTTGCTCTATCACCTTCTGCTTCAATAGTTCAAAACTTATTTGTGCTCTAGATTTCAACTTAAAGTCTTTATTTTCTCCTCTCATGGTCTTTATCATGGGGTTACAAACACTATTAAAACTTCTAATAAATTTATGGTGGAAACTAGCTAATTCATGGAATGATCTCACTTCTCTAATGTTTACTGATGTAGGCCGGTCTAGAATTCTTTCACTTTCTTAGGGTCCATCTTCAATCCTTCAATAGAAATGAAAAATCCAAGATACACTAACTGTATCTTCATGAAACTACATTTCTTGAAATTAATCAACAACTTCTCTTAACTTCTGCAATATTTTTTGGATGTGCAACAAATGTTCTTTTGTCTAGTCTTATTGAAAATCAGAATATAATCGAGGTAAAAAATGAAAAACTTGTCGAAGAATTTCTTCAATACCTCATTCATCAATCTCATGAAATTGCTTGATGCATTGTTCAATCTAAAAGGCATTGATAATTACTCATACAATCCTTCATTGTTCTTAAATGTCTTCTTCCATTCATCTCCTTCTCTGATTTTGATATGATGATATCCACTCTTTAGGTCAATCTTTGTAAAATACTTTACTCCACTCAAATATTTTATGATTTCATCCATCCTTGGCAATGGAAATCTATACTTGACAGTGATCCTATTAATTTATCTTTAACATATACACATTCTCCACTCTGCATCTTTCTTAGGTGAAAGTACAATAGGTATTGCACATGGCCTGAAACTTTCCCTAATCAATACTTTCCTCAACAACTCTTGAATCTATCGGTTCACCTCTACATTCTATCCCAAAATAGACATCACTATCCAACTATCAATATGGGAGGAAAAATAAGAACCCTTGTACTATGTCACCATCTATTGATAGTCTCTAAGCACAATACATAGATGAGCGAGGCATGAGTATTTAATTAAAAAAACTTTTTCTTGTAATGTCAATTAGAAATTCCTCATGAACACACATTGGACATCAGATTCAGGTAGGGAATAGGTGATTTGAGAAAATAAGGATTTGTATAGAGAAATAAAATCATTTACTCCCTCACGAGCCCTGTGCTTGCAATGGATGAAATCAGTGAATGTGACCTTTGACCCAATGTTAGCCTAGAACTATTGCAAGAATTGATTTATTAATTGGTTGAAGGTGAAAATGGAATTATTATGAAGGGAGAAAAATTATTCCAAAATAGTATCCTTGAGGGATCATGGAAATAGTTTTGCTAGCAACACATCCTAATAGAGAAAGTCAGTACATAGTACAGTGAATAATAAGAGGTGGGTATAGAGATCACCCTTTCCATAGTATCTATCAAACTTTAGAATTTCCAACCCTTGGGGGATGGGGAATTTTAGAATATTTAGAGCCAATGGATTGTGGTTGTAGTAAGGTTGCAAGGTGGAATGAGAGGTGGTGTACAATAGGCCAGCTAATTGAGACTATATTTGACCAATATTTTGTAATAGGGTATTTAGAACAAGATTTGATGGTGGATTAGACATTGTGGTAGTAACCTGAGGTCCAAATCTAAATGAACAAGGAAATTCTCACCCCAAAGGAATGTGATATATATTAACTCAAGCATTAATGGGGGTTTCAGATGCAACATTTGTATTATCAACAGTAGTTAAAGAAGGTACAAAAGGGTTGGTTTCCATCATACACACAGATACCTCCAACATTGAAAGAGTCAACTGGATACAAGTGATGTATGATTGGGTATTTTAGGGCCTACTCAATTCCAATATGTATGAAGGTACATGGGTTTCAAAAAATTTAGGCCATATGTGGAGAAACTCAGGGCCCTTGTGGTTTGAGATAAGTCCCATAGACTACTTACAATAGGAGTAGTTTGAGTGTACATGTTACCATGACTTAGAAATCCTTCAAACTCTTTCAGCCTCTCCTCCAAACATTGGGCCTACTCAAAGGGGACCCTAAGAGTAGCTTTGTGATCCATTGGATAAGAGGATCTAAATGGAGTTCTAGGTTGAGAACTTGTTTGAACATGTGTAGGCACGTTGACAAAATTACAAGGGAATATATAGCTAGATGATAATCTTGTAGTGAATTTCTCAAAATCAGGACCCTAGTGGGTTGGGTTGAACTTCTATATTAAACCTATGTCTGAATATCAAATGATTCTTCTTACTATGTGCCCAAAATTTGTAGACTAGGTTGTGAAACTCTTAAAATTATCACAACACCCAATCAAATAGATGCCCAAACAAGAGAAGAAATTCTAGAAAAAAGACTAGAGAAAAGATGTGTTTATGTCGAGTTCACCAAAATGTGGAGAAGATTCGAGACCCTTAAGACAATAAGGTCTAAAGGGGAAAATGGTCCTCAACTACCTCAAATATCAATGCTCAAGTGAAAGGATTAAATTAAAAAGAGAATTTATTTATATTTTTATGCAGAAATAAAATGGGAGAGCTCTAGAAACTGAAAGAGCAATTCATAAAGGTATTATGGAAAAATAGACAAGCTCTCGGCCAAGGATGACAATGTAGTGCATGGATGTCAACATGGCATGTTGGCATCTCGTATGGACCAAATACTAAGACAGTCATAGAAGAATACTAAGGACCTATTGACAATTTGATAACTAAACACATAAAATTTTATAAATAAACAAACAATAATAGAATTTACAATAGACTAAACTAAATGGAAAATGAATGATAAAATAAGAAGGGAGTTAGTCCGAGAATCAAGCCTCTAGCAAAGACACAACTTCAATACTTGCACACATAAGATTGAGAGAAAATTTTGGAGTTGTGCAAAGTCTTTCCTTAGTCAAACAACCACATTAGTGTGTCCACCTTCATAGAAAATAAGATATGATTGAGATAGAGATAAAATAGATGAGATAAAGAAAAGATAGAAGTGCTATAATAAAATGTTAACAAAATCAATAAATTTTTTTATAAAGAGACTACGATTATCCTCCTTTAGCAAGTGAGAATGTTGAAAGAAAGAAGCTATAGTCTCCAAGCTTGAGAATGATATCCCGATAGTTCCAAAGCTTTGAAGTAGAGAGAAAAAATTGAATGGAGGTGATAAAGAATGGTAGAGAAAATGTAAGAGAGATTCAAAAAATGAAGAGATTGAGTAAATGAGATCAAGGAGAGATTAGAATTAGAGATTGAATTCCAAAATGAATTATTTTCTGAAATAATATGCATGCAACGATCGACCAAACATGCTTGAAATCCATCAAAGGCATTACATTCATTGGTAGGAAGGAAACATAATGTCTCAATGGCTATTGCAGTCATGAATCTACTCGGGATGTTCGCTTAATGCATGTTAATCCACAAAATAAACTCAATTAATGGACATGAATGAATGAGTTAAGGATAAAAATAAGGTTGGATAAAAGGGGTATTGCATTATCAAATTTAATTTATCAAAAGGGGAGGTTTATGGAATGGGAAATTACATAGGATGCAATTTATGACATTACACAACCATTTCAACATCCTCATCAAACTTCTAGAAATAGTAGGTGGACTTCCCCACTATTTATGCTTGTGACAATGTGTTCTTACATGTTCAACATGACCATCTTCTAAGTTTTATCATAATTAAATTTAGACCATGGATCAAATAATATTATTACCATGGATAAATTATCTTGTATGTAAAAAATCAATGATTAAATATAACCCTATTTTATGATCCTAATAGAGAAATTAAACTTAAAAATTAGGAAAAATAGTTAGGTTATAAAATTTTAAAATTTTATGATGCTCTAGCCAAAATTTAAAAAATAGCTAAACCTCTTGGTCAAAGTCAAACTGTTACAATATCACAAAAAAAATTGAAACACACTTGTCAAAAAAAACCATAAAATATTATATTTTAGTGGAGGACTAGATTTTAACTCTTTTAATTTGATGTCTTTTTTTCTCTTATTTTCTTTAATGTAATTCTACCAAAAATATATTCAAAATGTAATAAAAAATTTAGAGAAAACACATAATTATGATATTTTGATGGAGAGATGGATTTTTAAACTCTGGGTGACCTCTAGAATTCCTTACAACCTTGACACTAAATGCAAATTTGAAACCCAAAAACTTAATAAAAATATTTAATAAATGCATAGTTATGGAATTCTAGTGGACTAAATGATATTTTATTTAACACAAGTAGATCTCATATTCCCCCAACATTTTCCTAAAATTTTAAATAATGAAGAAAATAATAAAGTTGTAGTGTTTGACCTAGCTTCTAGATATATTATTTAATAGGGTGATTGCACAATCATCATGGCCAAACAATGCCTGTAAGTGGCAATGAGAATGCTAAAAAATAGACTTAAGATAACTTACATAAAAAATGAATGGGTTATCTACATAATATAAAAAATATGTAGGAATAAAATTTATAGATTTTCTTTTATTTTTTAGACTATAGGAATCAATCGGGTATTCATCCCCCTATAAATTGTAGTGCTCTTGGTAAAACAAATTCATGTGACTGGTGATGTTGGTGCAACATGCCCTCTGGTACCATGGGGACAATGGGGAGACTAGATCTCGTGACCTCTTACCTATAACATGATGCTTTAGCCAATCGATCTAGGCCCACCACCCCAAAATTTATAGAAAATTGAACATAGTTTCTAGGCAATTATTTTTTTCAATTTTTTTTTTTGGTGAATATTGGAAATTTCAATGAATTGCTACTAAAATTTTCAAAAAATAATGATGTAGGTGTCATTATAGCAAACCTAAGTACAAGAAAAAATAATGAATATTTAATATAAGTAAAGGACACATGCCCAAATGTGACAAACATTTTTGAATTTTTTCGTAAATAATCAGTTATAATTTTTTACTATGACTTTTTAAAGATGTTTTTAATCAATGAGTCTATTATAATTCCAAAAATATTGTATATAAAAAATTACTAATAATTACCTATTACATTTAGACTAAATAATATCTTATACTTTTAGAATGTTGGCAATTTCCTAAATAAATTATTATTTTTTGTTAAATTTAAAAAAATGATTGTCAACAAGAAGAGAGAATTCATGAAAATAATATGGAACCTCTAAAGATGTTGGAGAAATAAAATAGTTGATCTTGTTATTCCCAAGACTAAACCCAATGCATTCTAAAGACAAAAATGGTGTGAACATTTTTTTTCTAGAAACAATGGATATTCATTATGAATGGATATATCCATTATGTAGAAGTGTTGAAAATCATTTCATTCTTAACACATAATAGATATCCATTTTTAATAATGGATATAAAAGTTTTGTTGGGACTATAAATGACCCTCATAAATGCCATGGTCTTAAGATACTTATGATACCTACAAATTATAGACAAAATGATGTTTATTTACACTCATGGACAAAAATTATAATTCTATAAATAATTAGGGTAATATTTTTTATTTGTATAATGGGTAGTGGTTTCTATCATAAATCAAAAAGGAGAAGGAAACTTAAATCAATGATAATAGAAATTGTAGCGTAGGAAAATGCATACCCTTGCATTTACACACTTGTTTGGGCTCACCTTGCTTTATTTATCTTTATTTATGTCTTAATTGGTCCTATTTTGCATCCACAAATCTAATAAATTATATATTTTTATGGCTACTCTTGACAAACATTAAAGGGTAAATGATAAATTAATGATTCTGGCTATGCGTCCTTGATTTTTGGGTCGATACTAAGATGCCACCTAGGGCATCTTTGTCCCCCAAAGGACTTGGGACCCTTATTTCAAATGAGCCATAAACAGGCCCCTTTTTGGAGTTTGTGCCCCAAGTTTTAGGACTTGGGACAAAGATGCCACCCAAGGAATCTTAGTCCCCTTTTAAGTAATTTTCAAAATTTAATTTAAAATCTTGGCAGGATCTAGCCCCCTTTAATTAATGATTTCATATGTCGGCTTGTTGTTGTGTAATTTCCAGATATTAAGCATGGATAAGTATATATACAAGGTTCCTTCACTCATTTTCATCTAAGAATTTTTTGAGAGAATTCCCAATATCATAATTGATTTCACGAGAGCATTCAAGAGCAATTATTCAAGCATTTGGAGCCATCATCAAGATTCAACCATCATATCAAGGATATTCTTGCATCATGTGTATTTTTAAGCTAACATTTGTGATGTAGGGTTTTGATTCAAGCAAGTAATTCAAGTCAAGATCTATTAAGTATTCCTTTGATTCAAGATCTACATTCAAGCTAGCCACTTCACACAAGTTTGGATATTTCACAACAAGGGTTTGGTGAGTTGCAACATAGCACTTTGTTCATTCATCATTTCCTTCCTTTAGTTCATTTCATTTCAAGGTTTGATTAACAACAAGGGGTTTGACCAAGGAAAACCCCCATTTACTAACAATCAAACATTTTTTTGTTTGCAAATTTAGGATGAAGACTTGAAGATCATTTCAAGTGCAAAGTTGCAAAGTTTCAAGGTTGCGTAGAAAAGTTGTCATCTTCATAGAAACTCACCTATAGGCCAGATCTGGAAGTTTCGGGACCTAAGATCTGAGAAGAAGGAAGTGCAGACCTTAAGCCTCAAGATCACATTAAGAGATTTTAGAAATTCAAAACATGACTAAGACAACAGTAAGGGCTTCTTAGTCCCCCACTTGTGGAATTTTTCAGAGATTCTTCTAGATCTTGTTCTGACATCCAAAGATTTTGCATTTCCCCCAAACAATAACAACGTGAATAATACAACAGTAAGGTCATCTTAGTCCTCCATAGCATATTTTGATAGCATTTTTGCATTTCCAAAATCCTCATCACATTTCCAGACTTCCCAGGTACACATACCCTAGCTTGTTGTTTCTTAATTTCATCATTTGCATTCATGATTTGACTTGCATTACTAGGTTTTGTGAGTTGAATGTTAAGTTGTCTTTTCCAAAATTTTACTTGGTGGTGAACCCTTTAAAGATTAAATAACCCCTCTTAGGTCTTCCTTTTTGTGAATTGACTCACCCTTGGGTTGATATTCAATCCAATTTGGGATCCTAGGACATTCTTAAATGAATAATTTTTTGGGAAGAAGAGTTGTGTTATATGACATAGGTTATTCCTCCACCCTTTTCCCTATCATATTGATAAGATGACTCTTTATGGATCCTAGTGGCCATCGACATTTTTCTATTTTTACCATTCATGTTGTTAGTCAATCCAATTTGGGATCCTAGGGAATTCTTGAATGAGAAATTATTTGGGGAGAAGAGTGGTATTATATGATTTAGGCTATAAAAATTCCCCCAGTTTTCACCATTGTTCATTTTGGTGAACCCGACATTTTAGAAAATTTGTGGCCTTGGTCATATAATACCACTTTTTATTCCCACACCCCCACTTTTCACCATTGTTCATTTTGGTGAACCTAACATTCTAGAACATTCATTTTCTAATTTGGAGTTTATTAAGGTCCTAGATCTAGGTTGCATTCATTCTTGCATTACATCTGCATTAGTGAAAGTGCATCTAAGGTTTCTCACATTTGCATTAGTGAAAGTGCATATAGGTTGCATTTTTTCTTTCTTGCATCATCTCATCTCATTGAAAAATTGAAAATTGCATTTTCAATCATCCTAATTGCATTTAGGAACATTGTTATTGCATCAAAATTGAAAAAATTGCATTCAATTGCTTGTCTTTAGATACTTTTTCTTGCATTCATTTTCACACTTTTCTATTTCTAAACATCAAGTCCTTAGGTAGGCAACCTGGGAACACTGTTGTCCATCTTGATTTTTCTATCTTTCTGAAAATACCCCTATTGGGACTAAAACACCCTTACTAGCATCTTAGTCCCTCTCTAGGTTTTTACCTCAAAATCCTATCTGAGTTGATTGCATTATGTTCCAGTTTATTGAACCTTCAAATTTCATCAGCAATACCAAGATGCCCTTGCTAGTGTCTTAGTCCCTGTGGAGTTTGAAGTTGTAGTTTTGAGGGTTTAAATATGGTTTTCTATGCTTTTGTTTGTTGCATTTACTTTCCTATTGCAGTTTTCTGATTTTCCATTTCATCGGATTTAGTTAATATAGCTTAATTTGTCTTCATTTACTGCATTATCAACATTCAAAATGGCATTTACAACATCTCATTTTTAGTCTCATAGTGTAATCAGAAAATTAACTTGTTTTAGGTCTAAAAATCTGAAAATACTCACATTTCTGAAACTTTTCATAATATGGATAAAAGTACTTTTCACTTTTGCATATACAATGTGTACATTCATAAACCTTTGCGAGTTTCATAAAAGTGCTTTTAATTTTTTGATATATGTTGTTTGCATTCTTAAAGTTTTACATACATTAGATAAAAGTTTTTTGCATCTTTGGATACACATTGTTTACATTATTAAAGCATTGCATGAGATGGTTAAAAGTTCTTTTCATTTTTGGTCAAAGAATGTTAGTACCTTACCTTTCTAGGAATGCTAAGAAAAAATTTATATCCCCTCCCTATGAGAGTGTTTTAGTGAAAGATAATACAACATTGGGTAATCCTAATGATCATATTTGCTCTTCTCCTAATATATCTCATATTTATGAAGAAGATATTTTTTGTGTTAGAAGAACCAAGCAATGAGAGTTTTGAGATTCCTATTTGTTTCTCTCCTCTTACCTCTCTTAGTGAACAATACATTGATGAACAAGAGGAAATAACCATAGGTAATCATGATAACCACATAACCTTTAAAACTTTAAGTAGTCTACATTCATCTCCCAACCTCTTCTCCTCTTGTGATAATGTGCTAGAGGATGAATTTTTAAGTGAAGATGTGTTGGTGTTGGATGACATTATAGGAAAAAGGAATTAAATTAAGGATAATCATGATGATTACATTTTTTTTCTTCTAGTATCTCTCCTAGTTGCGAGGAAGATGACTTGGTGTTAGAAAATAAAACCCATAAAGGTGATGAGGAAAACATTCTTGAACAAGATAATGACATCATTGACAAGTAAGATAATTCAATCATTGATCATTCCCCTAATTATGATGAATACATTTTTGAAGAACCAATCCTGAATGTCAAGAACATTGGTTTTTAGTTCTCCTATAAACTCTCCTACAAGGAAAGATATCATGGTGGAAGACAATGAGAACATTGACAAAATGCTAATATATCATTGTGGGACCTTATTCAAGCATCCCCTCATTATCATAGCATGATTCAAAATTCTTTACAACAAGTTCCTATCCCTTCTAATGCACAACCAAATGACATAGCAACCCTGATTCAAGGAATAGATGTTGACATTGTTTTCCACCAAAGTGAGTTCCCTCCTTTGGAAGTGAAAAAACAAGATGATGCTTTCATGATCATAGCTCAATACAATAACACGGGGTTAAAACAAACCCTTGTTGACAATGGCTCAACCTTAAATCTGTGTAGTGAAAAACTTTTGGATAAGCTTGTTGTCGATAAATTAAAAATCCTACGCACCTTTTTATCTATTAATGGCTTTGATAATGTGTGAAAACAACCGCTTGGTGTAATCACTTTAAAGTCCACATTAATAAACACCGATCCATGTTATGCCTCATGATCTTTCACATAATATTATTTTAGGTAGATCATGGATTCATGCAATGAATGGGGTGCCTACCTCTCTTCGTCATAAAGTAAAGTATGTCTACAACAAAAAAGTATACACACTTGAAGCTGACCCTTAACCGAACAGTTTTTTGAACATTGGGAAAAAAAAGAGAATACTTTAAACACATTAACACCAAATACACAAGTGGAATCCATGCAAGAACAACAAAAATATAGATGCCTGAAACCTTTCAAAATGATATCGCGAGATGATTTGGGATTGTTGAGTTTCGAACCACAATTCATGGGAGAATACAAGATCATAAACAAAGACTTTGACAAGGGAAAGGAAAAAGTGGTAATGTCAGCACAAAATTTGGAAAACCTTTCGAAAGCATCCACCTCAACCACTTTAAAAGAAGAAACAAATTATAGAACAAATTTTGATGAACCTGACTATCAACAACCACAAAATCTAAAAGAAATGAAGAAAATTTATGGAAGAGGATATGAGCTTATGTAACAACTTGGATATAGTGGAAAAGGATGTGGTGCTAGAGAACAAGGTACTCATGTCCCTATAGAGCCTAACATGCAAGAAATGACTCGTGGTCTTGGTTATTGTCCTTTGATGGAAATAAACAAACCTTCACTTAATACCAACACTATTACAAAAAATCCTTCTAAGCCAACTTTAACAATAGTGCATTCAAAATTCATAGACACTAGTGATCTTGATTGCTATCATTTGCAATAAACAAAGAAATCTTCTCTTAACATCAATGTCATCATCCAAATCATAGGATTCAAATTTTGTAGATTTTACATCATCCTTTATTTAAAAGAGAAAAAATCTTGCACTCTAAAGAGTCTTATGTAGGTATGAGAACTAACATTAAGTAAGAGATATCTTTGTCACAAAATAAAGGAACATATTCTACCATTGATCAAGAGGGTGTCTTTTCGAGACTCCTCCAAGATCGTTTGATATCCCTCCCTCCAAGAACACAAAATAAATTTTACTACAAACATTCATTTTGTGCATGTCATAGAGTTCATGGTAATTCTACTAATGAATGTAAGGCTTTGAGTAACAAAATTCAGCATCTTAAGGAATGTGGTGCTATTCCTTGTGTTGAAGCACCTAATTCCTCTAATTTATACTAATTTTTACATGAGAATGTTTCTCTTCAATCATTTTTGCTCACCCTTGTCCTGCACTAAGTGGGGGCAAGGGGTTAGGTAGCCTTCTCCTCACATTTCACTCATTGTTTCCTCTTTTGGCTATTTCACCACCTTTCATGTATATATAAGAGAAATCTTGGGATGTAAATGACATGCCTTAAGTTGGCTTGCATGTGACATACTAAGTTAGATATCTTGGGGGCAACCCCTTCCCTTCTCATGACGTAGTTTATTGGAAACCTATGACTTAGCATAGGGCTTTCTGAGTAAGCTCTCATTTTTTCTTCTGCTTTAAAGCAATCACTCACAACAATGGTATTAGCATCCACTTTAAAGTGGGGGAATACATCAAAACTCATGCTTCATTGTGTCATTTTCTTTCTTCTTGTGATGTGTCCTTTTCTTGGTGGTGTCATTGGTTTGATTTCCTCCAAGAGCGTGATATTTATTTTACTTGTCCTCTCTTGGAGACACTAGGCGCAATGTTCCCTAAGATGAGACCTTGCATGAAATAAGCAAAATCCCTTCGAACATTCATCTTTCTTGTTGTCTACATTTTTGTACCTTATTAAAGTCATGGAGGTATGGATTTGATATGGTTCCTCGGCGCTCACCTAGTGAACAACTAGCTTCACTAGCCCTTGTGAGCGAGCATTTTATTTTTTGTCCAAGTTATTAAGGTCATGGAGGTATGAGTTTAATATGGATCTCCTAGGGCTCACCAAGTGAGCAACTAGTTTCACTAGCCCTTGTGAGTGTGCATTTTCTTTTTGTCCTTATCATAGTCATGGGGATATAAATTTGATATGGAACTCTTGGGGCTCACCTAGTGGACAATTAGCTTCACTAGCCCTTGTGAGCATGTGTTTTATTTGCATAGTGGAAAATGTGTTCCACTTGTAAACCTCTTTGGACAAATATCCTAGATGCGGTCCATAGCATGCTAGATGGCTAGTGGAAGCTTGATCCATGGCATTTTTATTTTTCCTTTTCTTTTTGTTTTCCTTTTCCTATCTTTGATGGTGTATGTTTGTGATCTAGTTATAGATTCATATATCATCTCCAAGTGTGTTTATTTGTGAATATGTTGGTCTATCATAGGATCTTGATCCTAGAGGATTAGCCACCCTCTTGGTTATTTTCATCCTATCTTACTAACATTCATACATTTGAACCCCTCTTGATTGCATGGTTGGCTACTTTAGTGTGAGTTTGAAGCAAGTTCATCCTCTCACTAAAGTGAGGGCTAAATTTAGTGTAGGATAATTCATACCATTACATTTTCACACTTTTTTGGGCCCACCTTGCTTTATTTATCTTTATTTATGTCTTGATTGGTCCATTTTTTCATCCACAAGCCTGATAAATTACATCTTTTTATGGATACTTCTGACAAACGTCAAAGTGTAAATGATAAATTAATGATTTTGGCTATGTCCGTAATTTTTGGGTTAGGACTAAGACGCCACCTAGGGCGTCTTTGTCCCCCAAAGGTCTTGGGATCCTAATTTAAAATGAGCCTTAAATGGGCCCCTTTTTGGAGTTTAAACCCCGAGTTTCAAGACTTGGGACTAAGATGCCACCAAGAGCATCTTAGTCCCCCTTAAGTAATTTTCAAGATTTAATTTGAAATCTTGGTGGGATTTAGCCTCCTTTAATTAATGATTTCATATGTCATCTTCTGGTGTAATTTTGGGATATTAAACATGGATAAGTATAAATACAAGGTTCTTTCACTCATTTTCATCTAAGACTTTTGTGAGAGCATTCCTAATAGAAAAATTGAGGTCACAAGAGTATTCAAGAGAAATTATTCAAGCATCATATCAAGGATATTCTTGCATCATGTGTGTTTTTTATCTAACATTTTTTATGTAGGGTTTTGATTCAAGCAATCAATTAAAGTCAAGATCTATCAAGTATTCCTTTGATTCAAGATCTACATTCAAGCTAGCCATTTCTATTGAACACCCAAGATACTAAGAGGGGGATGAATTAGTATCTTCTTAAACTTATTGAACATACACCGTCTAAATACTCCAATGCATATAACAATAAGAATGAGAAAGAGCATTAGTAGAACATAAAAGCACACAAAACATGAACAATAAGATTTTTATGTAGAAAATGCAAAATGAGAAAAACCATCATGAGGATTAGATCACAATATAATATAACTGGTTATAAGATATTACAAAGGGTTGCTCACTACCAAGACTCGCTGTCCAAAATGAGAGGCTCACTTCCTATAAAGATACAATGTAGAAATATGAAATGATAAAGTTACACCTATCAAGTATTTATTTAGTTCATTTGATGCTCAGTAAACTCGCATACCAGTAGATATGTATTCACCTTGATTCATGTTTTCTATCACTTTCAATCTCAAAACTATCCAATAAATATATGACTCATCCACAAGCATCAATTAGGTCAGCCTAAGTAGATGCAACCTTGAATAACCAAAAGGATTAAATGTCATCTTCAATTTTGTACAAAACTTTTCCAAAAATAATTCAAGCATGTAGTACACTACAATATTTTGGCATGGACCTAAGATAGGTCACAAATACAACCACAACACAAAATTAGTTCATTATAACATCAGGTATTGATTAGGTCATCCAGGGATAGACCCAATAACAAAATACAACAATAGAATGATTCCAACTCACCATATGAGCACCTGTACACATGAAATTATAAATTTACAAGCTTCTAGCAACCAAGAACCATCTCCCAAAACTGAAATGAATGATATTCATCAGCAAAGGATTGTGGACCAAAATACCAAAGGATATTTCTACATACCAGTTCAAAATACTAGATCAATCTTGAACTTATGGTGATGCAATTATAACTCATATAACATGGTGACATCAATAACAACACAAAAGCTGGATAATGAGATGTTCTTCTTCATTCTTTGACCAATCTCCCCCTTTGTTATTGATGCCAACATGTGCCAAAATAATGCACAAACCTCCTATGTGCAACACGCTCTCCCCTTTTCTCTTCATGACATTCTCTCCCCCTTTGACATCAAGGAAAAATGGTGGTCCAAAAAATGAATATATATAAGAGTGGTCTAGAACATTGTATGCTCAAAAGAAAAAAATTCCTAACTCCCCCTTATGAGTTTGTCTCAACAATGTGGAGACTTGAAAAAGTATTAACTGGAGGAAGGTGAGCTTTGAATCTCCTTGAGAATACCTTTCCATGTTGTCTTGCCATTCTCCTAACTCTTCTTAGCAGATATCAACATTCTATTCAGAGATAATAACTCTACCTGGCTTTCTTCAACATCATCTAATGTGCATGGATTTAGGTTGATCTTTTCTAGTTTTCCTGCATTTTCCAAATCATTGGCCACCGGAGTGTATTCCATTCTCACAAGGTCACCTAACAGACCAAATCTTATGATGATGTCTTCCTTATGCTTCTATAGCATAAAGAATTTATCTCTGTGAGCAGTGATTGAATTCCAAGTTGACCTATCTCTGTCCCTCGAGGATCATTTGTAATGCATGTTTCTAGAAGGATGTTTGTATCACCTTTTTCCAGAGGAATGTCTTCCTTTACCTCTCTAGAATCCTCTTCTCCTAATCTTGGTGTAGAACCGGATGAGAGTACACTAAACATACCAGATTTCTTAGCCATACTCCTGATGGCTTCTAAATTATCTTTCTTTATTTTCTTTATCATCCATTTGTCCCATCTTTAAGATCTTACTCAATTTTTTAGGCTTCTTCGGAGGAACCAGGCTTTGATACCAATTGTTGAAAACCCAAGATACTGAGAGGGGGGGTGAATAAATCTTCTTAAACTTATTTAACTTACACCATCCAAATACTCAAATCCATATAATAGTAAGAAGGAGCAAGAGTATTAGCAGAACATAAAAGAACACAACACATGAACACCGAGATTTTTATGTGGAAAACCCAAAATGGGAAAAACCACAATGAGGATTAGCTCACAATATAATATAACTAGTTATAAGATATTACAAAGGGTAGCTCACTTCCAAGACTCACTATCCAATGTGAGATCCTCACTACCTATAAGCATACAATGTAGAAATGGCTTACAACAAGAATATGAACTAATAAAGTTACACCTAACAGGTGTTGATTCAGTTCCTTTGATACTCAGTAAAATCGCATACCAGCAGATATGTATTCACCTCTATTCATCTTTGCATTCTTATCTATCACTTTCAATCTCAAAACTATATAATATATATATGACTCATCTGCATGCATCAATTAGGTCAGCATCAATTAGGTCAGCCTAATTAGATGCAACCTTTATTCACCAAAAGGATTAACTAACGGTTTCAAGTTTGTACAAAAATTATTCCAAAAACAATTCAAGCATGTAGTGTGCTACAATATCTTAGAATGGACCTAATATAGGTCACAAATACATCCACAACACAAAATTAATTCATTATAACATCAGCTATTATTAGGTTAGCCCGGGATAGACCTAATAACAAAATATAGCAACAAAATGATGCCAACTTTCCATAGGAGAACCTATACACATGAAATTCTGAATTTACAAGCTTCTAGAAACCAAAAACCATCTCCCAAAACCACAATGAATGATATTCATCAGCAGAGGATTGCAAACCAAAATACCAGAGGATATTTCTGCATACCAATTTAGAATACCGGATCAAGCTTGAACTTATGGTGATGCAATTATAACTCATATAACATGGTGACATCAATGACAACACAAAAGATACATAATGAGATGTTCTTCTTTATTCTTTCAATAATTTCACACAAGTGTGTAGATTTCACAAGGTTTTGGTGAGTTGCAACATAGCACTTTGTTCATTCATAATTTCTCTCCTTTATTTCATTTCATTTCAGGGTTTGACCAAGGCAAACCCTCATTTACTAACAATCAACAAGTTTTTCCTCTCTTGCATTTTTATGTTTGCAGATTTTGGTTGAATACTTGAAGATCATTTGAAGCGCAGAGTTGCAAATTTGCAAGGTTGCATAGAAAAGTTGTTATCTTCACGAAAACTCACCTACAAGAAAAATATGGAAGTTTTAGGTCCTAAGATAACATTCAAATATTTCATAAATTCAAACTGGAACTAAGAAAATAGTAAGGGTGTCTTAATCCTCCAAGGGGAATTTTGTAGAGATTCTTCTAGATCTTATTCTAACATCTGAAGATTCAATATTTCTCGCGAAAAATAGCATATTTTGATAGCATTTTTACATTTCCAGAATCCTCATCACATTTCCAAACTTCCTAGGTACACATTCCCTAACTTTTTGTTGCTTAATTTCATTGTTTGCATTCATGATTTGACTTGCATTACTAGTTTTTGTTAGTTGGATGTTAAGTTGTCTTTTCCAAACTTTTTCTTGGTGGTGAACCCTTTAAAGCCTAAAAGAACCCCTCCTAGGTCTTGTTTGTTCTGAATTGACTCACCCTTGGGTTGATAGTCAATCCAATTTGGGATCCTAGGACATTCTTTTATGAACAATTGTTTGGGGAGAAGAGTGGTGTTATATCACTTATGTTATTTTGCCACCCTTTTCCTTGTTCTATTGATAACATCACTCTTTATGGGTCCTACTTTCCATCCTGATTTTGTTTTTTTCAACCTTTGTGTTGAAAGTCAATCCAATTTGGGATCCTAGGGAGTTCTTGAATGAAATTTTTTTTGGGAGAAGAGTTTTTTTATATGACCTAGGCCATAAAACAATCACACCCCTTCTCCTTTTCACCTATTGTTTAGAAAAAATTAGGAAAACAAATAGAATAGGGAAGAAGATTAGAAGAGAATGTATGGTGGATACTAATAAAGTTCAAGGGTCATCTTTACCCTCAAATGACATGGAATTTAAAGTATTTTAATTTTTTAGATATAATGAAATGCTTGATAAAATTTAAATTGACCATGATATTGAAAATGAAAAGGTTGAGCATGAAAGTGAAAACATTACAAAATATCATGAAACACCTATTGATAAGAGTAATATCATATAAAATGTAGAAGAAGAATGTCAACATAATATTTAATATTATGGATATGAACTACATGATATTTAAATTTGATTCCATCATCTAATTTCTCATAACAATGATTAAATTGGTAACATACATGAAAACTTGAAAATCAAGGTATCTCCAAATTACATAAAAAGAGAGGATTTTTTTCAAGAACAAAATGAAACCCAAAATCCATCATTTTCATTTGGAATTATTAGTAAGGAGAAAGATAAAATATTTTCAAATAAAGTAATAAAATCATTAGTAAGAAGTAAGCAATTAATAATGGTTATATTAATGAGGATTTTTTTCTACATAAGCCTAAATTATAAAACATTGTTAAAAGCACTAGCATTAAGATCAAGACTAGATAGTCCCCCCTTGAAAATGATACTTGGAATTTTAGTGGTAATCATCCATTAATTGATAATAAGCTAATTAATATAATAGTTGATGGAATTAAAATATTTTTTCACTCTAAATCAAGAGTATCACCCAATGTAAAGAAGTTTTAAAATTAATAATTACTAATCTAGACTACACACTACATCCTAAAAATTACTTGAAATGAAGAAAAACAACATTATACAGGGCCTTTACTTGCTAAGGAGGTGGGGGTGACTAAGATTTTGTAGAAGGGGACTCCCTTAATATTATAAATTGTCTCCTTAAGGTAATTCCACTATCGTGGTCTATTGTACATTTAATTGAGTATGCCCTTCCATCATTAGATTCTTTGATTATGTTAAAATTTTACATGTTTATGGGAGGCTAATTCTCTTGCTGATGGGTTTGCCAATTTGAGGGTTATGTCTCATAATTATTGGTACTCTTATGACACCATTCCTTTTAATCTTTAAATTATTTCTAATCATGACCAATTTTCTTGTCATGGTAGCGGAAACATTGGGAGATAAGTTATTATATTTCCTCCTTCCTTGGTTTATGAACTTTGAGTTCAAATCTTGTTTGATTAATTATTTCATATCTAGTGAAAATGAGATCATGGACTAGGATTTTATTTCTAATTGTACTTGTGGTGTCAGGCTAACACGGTTTATAGGTTTTATTTGGATTTGTTTCTAGATTGTTCATTTAACCCTTTTTTCTCATTTGAACAAGGTGAAGGTTGTGAGTAGGTTGTTTTAGGTGGAAATGGGAGGAGATCATTGCAAAATCAAGTTAATTTTCTATGAAGAATTCAATGGGAGTGAGATTGTTTGGGAATAACTGGAGAAAGGTGGCATTTGCCCCTACTTTCTCAAACTTCATGGTTTTGATTCGGAGGTGATTGGGGCCTTTATGAATGGATGGAAGAATAGAATGTTGTGTTACCAAGGCGTGGAGGTGAATATCACTAAGGATTTCATTGTTGAGATAATTGGCTTATCTATGAATGAAAAGAAGTTTTATAGAGATCGTGTTGCATCTAAGCTTTCCTTAGCTAATTATTCAAAGAAAATGAAAGGGAGAGGCTTAAGTGTGTGAGAAGTGATGGGTATGATCAATCCTCTATTAAGCCGTTTTGGAGAGATGTGGCACTAACTATAATGAAATTATTTATACTTGATGGAAGGTACTTTGTGATTTATGGTCACCCCTTTATGTTGCTTAATCATTTTAGACACAACAATTTGGTGTCATTCCATTATTACTTGCTTGTCTCTATAGAAACTAGTATTGATGATCATAGAAAGAACCCTAGTAAAGCAATTATCCATAAGGGTCTCATGAAACTTATTATTGATAATATTAAGTTGAAGATTTTACTTGAGACTCCTAGACTTTCTTCTACTCACAAAAAAGGGGGTAGCACCCACTAATGATACTGGTGAGTCGGTGGAAGAATGGGATGGTGACTATGAGGAGAAAAACTCTAAAGATTAGGTTTCCTCGAATGGAAAGGGGAAGTCTAAGGATGATTCAAAGGCTTCTAAGTCTTATTCAAAGGGATACTAGAGTGACATTGAAATGAAGGAGTTTTCTACTCTTGGTGGTAAAAATAGTTTGAAGGGGAAGAAAGGGGGTAATAAGAAGGAGAAGTGTGTTCTTAATCTAAGGGAGGATGGGATGAAAGGTGTGGAGTAGCCCTTTATTGTTTGTGCTAAGGGGATTCAAGGAATTTTTAGGAGGGAAAAGAGAAGGATATGGTGGAAAACATCTTGGAGGTGATGGTTTTATGAATTTTGTGGAGACTCCTCTCAATCATGGTGGTTTGGAGTCCCCTGTTTGCAAGGGCGATGAACAGGTTGAGTAGGATGAAGACAAGAAAGTGATTATTTAGATGTTGGTGAATTTGATTGAAATTCCTGAGAAACAACAAGTGAAATTTGATGTTATTAATGTTGAGGACTCTCTTGTTGAGGAGGATTTGGAGGGAAAAGGTGTGGATCACAAGGATCTCCATGAGAATATTGTTTTTACTACAGCTACGCTGGTGAATTGGGATGAGATCGATATGGATATTTTTTGTAGAATGGCAGAGGATGGCATTAGTGTAGTATATCAAATCATGCACTCTTGAGAAAAGAGATGATTTCACACTTAATTTGGACCCATTTTGGCACCCTTGCATTAATTATCCTTCAAATTCATCATTTATAGGCCCCTAGGACCCATTATTTTGGAATTTCAAGGCCCATTCCACTTAAAAATCATTTAAAATCTATCAACATCCAAAAAAATCCAAAAACCCACCTCAAAAAGTTAAGGTGGGGCTCATTTTCCACCTTGGGAAAATGGGTCCCCTTAGGTGGGACCCATTCTCCAAGGGTGGTGAATGAGTCCCTTTTGGGTCCTTTTTTAATTTTGAGCGGGAGTTAATCAATTTAATTCAAATTTTTGGTGAATTTCAGCCTTTGGGATCTAAATAACAGTCAATTAGGTGTTGATGCTTGGGTATGTGTAGGACCATGATGGGTATGTGGCTAACGACATTTTTTTAACCCAAAATCGATGAAATGAAAAGGGTTTTTAAAGGAGATTCTCCGCTTTCCACCAATATAAATTATGCTTTACTTTGAATTTAATAAATAATTATTATTCATTTTCTATTGAATTATGACCAAAGTTGTGATTTTTAGGTTTACTGGAAAAACATCTATAGCTTTCAATCGTATCATATTTTTTGAATCCAAAACATGTTTCACATTCTATGCTTTTCATACTATAAGATTAAAAAATTAAAAAATGAATTTCATGAAGTTTTGACCAAGTTAAGGTGGTCAAACATACGAGTCTTTATATTTTTTAAAATTTTTCATAAAAAAATTATAATTAATTATTCAATTGGAAAAAAATTACAAAAAAATATGCATCAGATTGAGACATGAGTCCTCTACTTATATCTAAAATATTATAAAAAACCATTATCATTTTAATGTGGTTAGGGTGGTCAGACAAACACCTACTTCTTTATTTTTCCCTGAAATTTAAGTACTACTATATTGGAATTTCAAATTTTCACCAAATAGATTTTTTTTTTTGTAAATAAACTTAAAATTTATAAACTACATTCAATTTGCTACAAATTATATTCTTACATATTTTTGAAATAATATAGATAACTTATTCAAATTTTTATGTCAAGTTTCCTAACTCTGATTTTTCTGAATGTTTTGCCACTTAAGGGCCTGTTTTTCCATGATGATCTTGCACATACCCACCTATAAAATCAAGCTTCTAAGTCATATTTATCAATCTTTAATCATTTTGGGAAAGCATTTCAAGCATCAAGTATCAAGAGTCTTCAAGCAAGTTCTCACAAGAGCATTCAAGTTTTAAGAGCATTTAAGGTTAAAGCTTTGGAGAAGCATTAAAGTATTTTTGCAGTTGTTCAAGATCACTTTAAATCAAGATCTATCATTGTCAAGGGTTGATAATGGATTCCTATGGTGAATCATGATGGATTCTAGGTTGGGGAGATGAAACTAGCCATGAATCCAACCATAAAAACTTGTTTCCTAAGTGATTCCTTCCTCCATTATAACTCTACATTCAACCTAAGGAAGGTAAAAGAATCATTAGAGTTCATTTGGCATGATTGAACATCATCACAAGTGAATCATTCATCTCTTCATTTCTATTCTTGCATCATATTCTTTCATGTTAGAATAAGATTGCATCATGTTTCAGATTTCCTAGTCTTAGACACACTTAAGGCTAGGGTTTTCATGCACATTTCATTATCCTTATCAAGTTTTAATTACCAAACTAGGGGTTTGACCAAGGAAAACCCCTCATTACCAAATCAAGCCAAATTCTATTTTGTAGGTGATTTTTACAGGTTCATATCCGAAACTCAAGTTGGAAGAGAAGAGTAGGTGCTAAGGTAGTGATCAGAGTTTTCAAGTCTCGAAAAAGATAAACTGGATTGATTCACCAAGAATGGTGAATGAGTTCCACAACTGATGTCTATCAGATCAAGTTACAGATTTTGATACCCTTTTTATCGAAATAGACTCTCACATAGAAATTTGGATCTGGGACTAATTCACCCAAGTTGGAAAATGAGTCCCAGGTGATTAAAAAGTTAGCATTTCCAAAATTTCAAAGTTATTTCTAGTCCTTTGGAGGTTTCTAGGTGCACATTTCTAGTTTAGCAACTTTCTATTATATTTTACTTGCATTTCTAGGTCATTCATTAAAATGTTGCATCAAACTAAAAGTTTTGCATTTCATCCTTCATTGCATTGTCTTTCCAAGTCTAAACTTGGTGGTGAGACCCTCATTTTACATTATTCAATCCACTAGAACACTTCCTTTTTCATATTTCAATCTCCTTTGCATTGGAATCTCAAGGGTTGTTCCTGAATGAAATGTGAAGATTGTGGCCCTAGGTCCTAAACCCCAGTGGAAGAAAACCACCAAATTCAATGTTTCATTTTAGTTAACCTACATTTAGAGCATCATAATTCTGATTTGGAGTGCATTTACATCCTAGATTTAGCTTTCATTAACATTGCATTAGGTTTTGTATTCATTAATTTGCACTCTAGGGTTTGAATCTTTGCATTAGTGAAAATATCATTTAGCTTGCATTATTGAACTCAGTTTCATTTAAAATCTATAAAATTCTACATTTGCATCCTAGATCTAGATCATACAACATTGAAAACACAAAAATCAACCAAAAAATCTTAGAATTCTGAAAAAAAAAAAAACCCTTATTGGGACTCATTCGCCACCTTGGGTGAATTAGTCCCAGTGCAAATTTTTAGTTGTTGTTTACATAATTAAATTTCCATTTTTTAGGTTTATGGTTGGTTCTGTTACATTTTTGTTTTAGTTGGGTTATTTTTTGTTACATCAAAATAATTAGAATTAGCATCATTTACATTCATGGCAATTATGGATAGCATTAGATTTTTGCAAATTTCATTTTTAGCATTAGTTCCTAGTTCCTTTAGATCAGATTCATTGGAAAATGAAAAAAAAATTGAAAACATCAAAAGACCCAATCAAAGAAATGCTTAAATTTAGGAAAAGCATATCATCCAAGCCCTTTAGTAGTGATGACCTATACATGTTAGACAAAGCCCTTGCAGACTTCCTCTCACTAGGATCATCCACCAAGGATTTTCATGAAAAGCAGAAACTAAACAAAGTTAACTTAACCCTCAAGCCTTTTAGTAGCGATGACTTTGATATGTTAGATGAAACCCTTGAGGATATCATCTCACAAATTCCATCCACTAAGGCTTGTCATGAGAAACTAAAAACAAGAGAAGTTAATTTTATCCAACCTCAACTTATCATTTACCCACCTTCACATAAACCACAACTTGAATTAAGCCTTTATCCTCCTCTGAATAATGTATTGGAGCAATCAATTAATAATATTGTTGCTCATATATATAATACTAGAAACAACCCACAACCACACCAACCAACCCCAACACCCTTACCTTTACCCAATCAAACCTTACCGAGTGATCCTCGTTTAACTTCACATAGTCGAAAGGAGTATAATCTCATTGAACAACTTAAGAATACTCCTACAAAGATGTCCCTATGGGATTTAATTCAAAATTCCTCAAACTATCATAGTATTCTTCAAATAACTTTACAAAAAGTAGTGATTCTTCCTGGTACAAATGAAAATGATGTGGCAACTCTTATACAAGGATTGAATACAATTAATGTTGACATAAAATTTCATCAACATGAGCTTCCCCCTTTGGCATTTAGAAAGAAAAATGAGGCCTTTATGATCATTGCTCAATTCAACAAAATAGGCATAAAAAGGACCATGGTTGATAATGGTTACTCCCTTAATGTGTGCAGTGTGAAACTCTTAGATAAGTTACGGGTAGATAAATCAACAATGCAACCTGACTCCTTATGCATTTAGGGATTTGACAATGTAGGAAGGCAACCGCTCAGTGTGATTACTTTACCTATAACACTCGAAAGGGTTACCTTACAAACTCCTATTCATGTTATGCCTCATGATCTTTCATACAATCTTCTTTTGGGAAGACCATGGATTCATGAGATGCATGTGGTGCCTTCGAATCTTCATCGTATTATGAAGTATGTCTATGACAACAAGGTATACCAAGTTGAAATGGATCCCGAGCCTGAAAGTTTCCTATAAGTGGAAAAAGGAAGTACAAGTCCTCTCAACACATTAATTCCCACATCCAATATAGTGCAAGTTTAAAAGAAGATAATCAAGAAAAGGAAACAACATCAAAGTTATTGGATGATGATTGGGGTTCCTTGGATTTCACACCCTCATTTATGGGAGAATACATAATCACAATAAAATAAGATGACAAGAAAAAGTAATGAACAGTAATGTCAACTCAAAACTTGGAAGAACAATCACAAACATCTAACTCAACCACTCTTGAAGAAGATACAAGTTAGACAACAAACTTTGATGAGATAGACTACCAACAACCACCAAACCCAAAAGTAATGGAAAAAATTTATGGGAGAGGTTATTAACTTGTGAAGCAATCGGGTTACAATGGTAAAGGGTATGGAAGGAAAGAATAAGGCATCTGAGTCCCTATAGAGCCTAACATACAAGAGATAAAGACTGGTTTGGGATATTGTCCTAAAATTATGCAAGCAATAAAGTAACCATCGTTAAACATCAATACTATCATGTGGAAGCCAAAAATCAACCTTACAATGAAACATCCTCAATTGCTTGACATGGAGTTACCCTCATCATGGGAGTACTTTTAAGATGAGAATCTTCGAAATGTATGTTAGGAGTTTATGGTACACCTTATGCTCCTCCCAAGGAAAAGGTTACATGTGCTATGATCAGTACCAAGCCAAGAGATATCAAAGTTGAAATTCATGACAATGAAACAAATGAAAAAAAATATAATATTGAATGTCCAAAATCTAAGGTGCCCCGATGATGAAGAAAAAGAGGATACTGCAACCTTGCTTCATGACTTTCCCAAAATATTTTCTTGGAAGTATTCATATATGCCTGGGATAGATCTGAAGATAGTGACACACAACATTGTCCTTGTTGAGAATTCCAAGCCCATTCGATAAAAGATATGCAAGATGAATCCTAAGATAGCTTTGTTTATTAGAGTTGAACTTGAAAAGCTCCTTGATGTTGGATTCATAAGACCTATAGATTATTCTCCATGGATCTCAAATATTGTTGCAAATTCAAAACCCAACAATCGTATTAAGATTTGTACAAATTTTTGGGACTTCAATAAAGCATCTTTAAAAGATCACTTTCCCCTTCCTAATATTGACATGATAATAGACTCGACTCTAGGACATGCTTTGTTATCATTCATGGATGGATTTTTCAGATATAATCAAATATTCATCAACCCTTAAGATTAATAGTAAACAACATTTACAAATTTTTGGGAGACATTTTGTTGAGTTAATGATGCCTTTTGGATTAAAAAATGTGGGCACAACATATCAACAGGCTATCACACTAATATTCCATGATTTCATACATAAGATCTTGGAGGATTATATCGACGACATTTTAGCCAAATCATTAACAAGACAAGACAATGTGAATGTACTTTGGAAAATCTTTGAACAAATGCGAACATATAACATGAGGTTGAATCCAAAGAAATGTATTTTTGGTGTCGATAGTGAAATTTTTTTAGGGTTTATCATGTCTCATAGAGGCATTGAGGTGGATATAAAAAATATTAATGCTATCATCAACATGTCACCCCCTAAAAACATTTCTGAGTAATGCACGTTACAATGAAGAATCCAAGCTATCCATCATTTTGTCGCATCTTTAGCTGATCACACATTACCATTCACACACCTTCTCAAAAAGGATCTGCACTTTAACTGGAATGATGAGTGTACTAGGATTTTGAGAGTTTAAAAGAATATCTTGTAACTCCACTTGTTTTACAACCCACTATGCCAAAAAAACAATTTATACTTTATATCACCACCTCATCCCATGCTTTAGCAACATTGTTGGCTCAACAAGATGAAAGCGGTAAAGAGCATCATGTCTATTACATTAGTCAAATATTTATTGATTATGAGAAACGATATACAACAATAGAAAAACAATGTTTGGCCCTTGTATTCGCTACAAGAAAATTATGACATTATTTTTTGATTACAAAATTACAAGTGATGAAAAAATTTGATCCCCTCAAACATCTTTTTAATAAAATAGATTTATCCAGATGTATAGCTAAACGGGTGATGTTGTTGACTGAGTTTGACCTGATCTTTGTTTCACAAAAATCAATTAAGGTTCAAGCCTTGACTAACCAGTCAGCTGATGCTCCTTCCCCTCTAGCACTACCTAGTAATGGCCCTTTCCCTGATGATAATGTGTTGACAATCGAAATTGCTACATGGAAATTATACTTCGATGGATCTAAGTGTAGAACAGGCTCTGGTTTTGGGGTTATATTAATCCTGTCTATAGGAAAGAATATTCCCTTGTCATCTCAATTATATTTCCTATGTACAAATAACACTACTGACTATGAAGCATTGCTCGTGGGGTTATTTTCTTCTTTAATCTTGGGTGTGAAAAAAAATAGGATTTTTAGTGATTCGTAATTAGTCATAAAACAAATAAATGGGACATATCAAGTAAAACATGATAAGCTAGCAAAATATAAGGATCTCATAATGAACATATTAGGGGTAAGTGCACAAAGATGGTTCCCAAAAAGGGGACTTAAGTGGATAGTTTTTTTTTGAAATCAGGAAATACTGACCTTGGACGTGAAATTGAGGATACTTACACTCAAAATTTTGAGATGGAACAAAAAGAAGGATTCAAGTGCTCCAAGTCTACTTTCTAAACTACTAATTTATTTTGAAAATGGTTGAGATTAAGGGGTTCAAATGAGGGATGTACACAAATTGGTGTTGTTTTTCTCAGAAAAACATAACATAGCAACTCGTGTACGACCCTCGTACGGTGAACTTTTTTAAGTATTTTTAAAATCGCAAGAGTCAAAAGTTAGCTAATAGTATGTAGTTGATGCATGATTTTTCTGATAAAATTTTAATGAATATTTGATTTTTTACCAATTTTTGAAGTGGACATTTCCTGAAAAATAAAATTTTGGCCATGCTACTCCTACAAATTTTGGAAACTAATTGATTTTTTAAAATTTTTCTTTTTAAATTTGTAGAATGGAGTCTTGTTTCTACAAATATAATTTATTTGAAAAATTGATGAACGGTTAATTTATAACCAAAAAAATACCAAACATTGCTTTTTGGAAAAAAAAAGACATACAGATAAAATAAATTATGGATGAAAGGCTTAACATTTTCAGAAAGTGAAAAAAATTACATCATTGGATAGCTAAGAGAGAACCCAACATTACCTATGTGTTTGATTTTTTCGATATTGAACCACGTGCAATCCTGACGATGAGCACGAACTTGAATATGAGAAATTCGATAGATTTTTTAAAAACACGTCTCTGGTCATTGTGAATTCCCTCCAAGCCTTTGGGTTGGTATTCCAAGGCAAATACCAAGCCTAAGGCTTGGGAATTACCAAAGCAAGATATAACGCACTCGCGTTATATCTCACTTTTCACATGGCTTTTGCTTCTACGGCAAACATGCCAACTAAGACATAACGCGAGCCCACTATAATGTGATCGCATTATGTCTTCCTTTATGTTAAATATTAATATATTGAATGTATGTTGATATATTTGTATGTACATGTATGCTTGTATGTCATGTATGTATGTATCAATGCATATATATTGTATGTATGCCTCTATGTATGTTAGATTGTATCTACACATGTATGTATGTATGCTTGTACAGATGTAAGATTATATGTACATATGTATTATGCTTGTATGTATCCATTTATGTATGTCTTTAGACAGAGGGAGAATTTAGAGAGAGAGAGTTTGAAGAGATGGAGAGGGGGTGGAAGTGAGAGTTTAAGAGAGAGGGAGTGGGAGAGAAGGGGTTGGAGTGAGAGGGACTTAGCTAGGTAGGGTGGGAGGGATAGAGGGAGGGAGAGAGAGAGAGGGGGGTGGAGAGAGAGAATTGAGAGAGAGGGAGAGAGAGAGAGATGAAGAGAAAGAGAGAGTTATGTAGGTAGGGTGCCAAAGGGAGAGACTTGAGAGTGTAAGGGGTGAGGGAGTGAGAGGGAGAGGGTGTGGGAGGGAGACTGATAGAGGTAGAGAAAGAGGGGGGTGGAGTGAGAGGGCCTTATCTAGGTAGGGTTGGAGGGATAGATAGAGAGAGGGGAGAGAGAGAACGAGAGAGTTACCTAGGTAGGTTTCTAGAGGGAGAGACCTAAGAGAGAGAGGGGGTGGGAGGGAGAGACATGATAGAGAGGGAGAGAGAGGTAGTGGGAGGAGAGTGGGATAGAGTGGGAGGGACATAAAGAGAGATGGATAGAGGGAGTGAGAGAGGGTGGTAGGGATTGATTGAACGAGAGGTACGTAGAAAGAGGGAGATGGTGGATAGAGACAATTAGAGAGGGTAGGAGGGAGAGGTGAGATGTATAGATAGGGAGAAAGTGGTAGAGGTTGAGGGTATAGGGTTGAGGGATTAGGGTGGAGGACCTATAGGGTTTATGGTTTCTAGGGTATTAGGGTTTAAGGTTTGAGGGTTGAGGGAATAGGGTCGATGGTAGAGGGTATTTGGTTGAGGGTATAGAGTAGAAGTTTTAAGGGTTTAGGGTTGAAGGGTTTGGGGTTAAGGGTTTAGGGTTAAGGATTTACTTGGTTGAGGGTTGAGGGTTTAGGGTATATGGTTGAAGGATTAGGTTCAGGGTCCAATGTAAGGGGTAGAGGGTATAGGGGTAGCGGGTTTAGGGTCTAAGGATTGAGGGTTGAGGGATTAAGGGTTTAGGGTTGAGAATTGAGGGTTGAGGATTTAATGTATAGGGTAAAGGGTAGAGGGTAGATGGTTTAAGGGTTGAGGGTTGAGGGTTCAAGGATTAAGAGGGTATAGGGAAATATGGATTAGGGTTGAAGGTTTGAGGGTTGAGCATTCAGGGTTGAGGGATCAATAGGGTATAGGGGTAGAGGGACTAGGGTTGAAGAGTTGAGGGTTGAGGGATTATGAGGGTATAGGGGTTCAGGAATTAGGGTTGAAGGGTTGAGGATTGAGGTATTAAGAGGGTATAGGGGTTGAGGGATTAGGGTTTAAGAGTTGAGGGTTGAGGGTTGAGGGATTAAGAGGGTATAGGGGTTGAGGGATTAGGATTGAAGAGTTGATGGTTGAGGGTTGAGGGATTAAGAGGGTATAGGGGTTCAGGGATTAGGGTTGAGGGTATAGGGGTTGAGGTATTAGGTTTTAAGGGTTGAGGGTTGAGGGTTCAGGGATTAAATGGGTATAGTGGCTGAGGGATTAGGGTTGAAGGGTTGAGGGTTGAGCGTTGACGGTTGAGGGATTAATAGGGTATTGGGGTAGAGGGATTAGGGTTGAAGGGTTGAGGGTTGAGGGTTGAGCATTGAGGGTTGAGGGATTGAGAGGGTATAGGGGTTCCAGGATTAGGGTTGACGGGTTGAGGGTTGAGGGTTGAGAGATTAAGAGGGTATAGGGTTTGAGGAATTAGGGTTTAAGGGTTGAGGGTTAAGGGTTCAAGGATTCAAAGGGTATACGGGTACAGGGATTAGCATTGAAGGGTTGAGGATTTATCATTGAGGGTTAAGGGATCACTAGGGTATAGGGGTAGAGGGATTAGGGTTGAAGAGTTGAGGGTTGAGGGATTAAGAGGGTAGAGGGGTTCAAGGACTAGGGTTTAAGGGTTGAGGGTTGAGGGTTGAGGGATTAAGAGGGTTGAGGGTTGAGGGATTAAGAGGGTATAGGGGTAGAGGGATTAGGGTTGAAGGGTTGAGGGTTGAGCGT
>CM021104.1:687458203-687672359 GCA_007115665.2 Sequoiadendron giganteum | reverse complement strand
TCTCTATCTCCCACTCTCTCCCACACTCTCTTTCTCCCACTCTCCCACTCTCCCACTCTCTCCCTCCCTCTCTTTCTCCCACTATCTCTTTCTCCCCCCTCTCCCTCTTCCTCCCTCTCTCCCTCTTTCTCTCCCACTCCCTCTCCCTCCCTCTCTCCCTATTTCTCTCCCACTCTCTCTGTCTCCCCCTCTCCCTCTCCCTCCCTCTCTCCCTCACTCACACACACTCACCTCTATCTCCTCTACTATAAGGGTGTAGGGGACAGAGATAGAATTAGGATAGAGGGTATAGACAAAGAGGGAGAAACTAAATATATTAAAAAAACCATATTTCACATAATTCACTCACGTTATAATGCATGCACATTTTTTACTCCACTAAAAACGATAAAAAATTCTATATAACCATGATTTCAAGGCCCACAGTTTGCATATTCCACTGGTTCTGCGTGTGCTCCGACAAAAAGTTGCTTTTTGATAATGTTGTGAAGTGTGCAAGAATGTTTTTCACATTCCATCACCTTTTCCATGATCTTTCTACCACCTTTGCATGAAATAGAAAATTTTCCATATTGAAAGACATATAATATCAATTGAATTTTGAATTCCATTGAAAACTAATATACAATTGAAGTTTGGAGGGGAACAAGTTTTTGAACAAGTCAAATTGTTGTGGAGTTTGAAGAAAGAAGAAGCTAAGGCTACATAATTGGGTTGAACTCCTTCATTTGAAAGTCTAGTTTTTTAGGTATGTGAAGTCTCTACACATTTTCTTTCATTCTATTATGGCTTTATTTCATTTTTGTTTGTCATTATAACTTTACATTGTCATTGCAACTATATTTCACTTCACAACACATTTGATTCATATACTAAAATTAGCATTAAGAGTTCCCAATTCCTTAAGGACCTTCAAAACACCTTGAAAATCTTGAAAATAACTGATTACAATCAACTAGATTCCTCAAAACATCAACCAATGCTTATGTCATTCACAACTTGTCTTAAATCTTCCATAATGGCACCATTGTTTACAAACACAAACTATAATTCTTAAGGAACAACCAAACCATTATTTGCTTAAGAAATCTTTGTTTGAGTTAGTAAAAAAAAAATGAAACCTTTTAGAAGTCTTCCCTTACACACAAATTTAGTTCCTTTGTTCACTATCCACATTACTAGTAGCCAAGCATCTGCAAACTGTCACATGTATCTCCCAAACCATGCACACACTTCAGACTATGATACTCATTTTTGATGCAGAGTTATAAGACCCAAAACCATTCAAGATGTCAACTTGCATTCAAGAGTAATCTAACAAGATTAAAAAGGCCTAATGGACCAATCCCAGCACTCGACCAAGTTGGACAACAAACAGAAACACTATTTCCCACTTTTCACCCTTGGAATCTAGTAGTAGAGCAAAACCAGTTTTGGGCCCTCAATTCCAAAACACCAAGAAAATAAAAGAATGATTCTAGCACCCATTTCATAGTTGCAAGACATACCTTAACCCATCACATGACTCCTTTGGAACAACTTTAATAAAACTAACCTTTTCACTATTTTAGGCCTCCAAGTATGCCAATTTTACAAAGGAACTACCCTTAGATCCTCACAACAGGCTTCCAAACCCAAAAAAGGTCTTTAATTAGGTCTCAAAACAAGATATTTTCTAGGTGTTAGGACCTTACCCACTCAACTAGGCTTCCAATACAAAAACCCCCATTTTTCAATGCAAAGAGGGAGGGTTTATAGAAACTCCTATACTCGGGCCTTCCCAAACCATTCCAAAGAATTAAACATCTTCAAAATACCCTGTATAGGTTTGAAAGTTCATTACATAGACCACTCCTTCAACACTTTTTCAAAATCACTCCTTGGTTCCTCAAATTCTCATGGAAAAGTGCTTGTTTCAGCCTAAGAACCCCATCCTATTTTCATTAGTTTCATTCCAAGGCATGTTAAACAATAAAATACCCTACTCTAAAAATGTACATGCCATCCCATTGAGAAACAAGTCATAACAGTAGGTGGGATGGTCATTTCATAATTAAATCCTACTCAAACCCTTGTCTGGCCTGAAATGAGAAGTTTCATAAAATTGTCAATTGCTCCCTTCAAACATACTGTTAAGCCCTCATAACTAATGGATTAGAGAGTTAAGACATGTTAATACAATATTCTATTAGTTTTGTATCAAGGGGAGGCTGTATAGATCCGTACAAGTGCAGGAATGTGCAAAAAAACCAGCAAATTTCTAGAAAACAACGTTTTTTAATCATAAAAATGGATTTCAAAATGAACAATACTGCTCCCTTCGAGCCAATGGAGGTTGTTTAAACCTTTTGCAATGAAAACCAACTCCCCCGAATGCCTATAACTAACAAACAACCCTCTTTGAAAGCATTTAAAAACTTTGTCTATGCTTCCATAGTTTGTAAACATTTGTCTATGCTAGGTTAACTTTTGTATACGATGATTGTAAGTATTATTTAAATGAATCCTTCAATGAAATATATTTTTCAATTAACTCAAATGGATACATTTTTTAGGAACTAATATTCATCTCATTACCATGGTATAGATAAAATTATCCGCCATGCAAAAGAAAAATACAAAGAGGAAACTAACAGACGAAGATAACAAAACCTTCAAAGAAAATGAGAGAGTTCAGGTGGCGGCATATTGTGAAAAGAAGAAATTGGAAACGATTGATGAAAACAAGCTGATTGTAGAGGAACCTCAACTATCAAAAAGAGAACAGGAATTGACAGCACAATAGGCATGAATGCGAAAGCATCATCGTAAGATAGATTCAGATATCATAGTTGGAGACACACCCTCAACGACAAGTGAATATGAAGGGACACCATTAAGCACAAGCGAATATGGAGGGACACCATCTACTACAAGTGAATATGGAGGGATACCATGTACCGCAAGTGAGTATAGAGGGACACCATGTACCGCAAGTGAATATTGTTCGACACCATCCAACACATCTCAAGTTGAGAGTACATCATCACTCAGAATTGATGAAGGTGTGCCATCATCCCCATGTGAACTTCAAGGTATGTCCTCTTCTCCACCCTCAATCGAAGGTATGCAATCTAGCCCACCTCAATTAAATATTGATGAAATTCCTAATGTTGAAATGTATGTACCTAGGAGAACACCACCTAGAGTTTTGCATAGAAAGCCAAAGTATTTGATTAATATTGATGATGAGATTTTGTAGCACATGGAAGGTAAGATTTCAACACGCACTTGTACAAGATATGTTGATAAGATTTCAGAATGATTCTTTAAAAGGCTAAATGAGACTACAAGATGTCAACTATTTGTTGAAATGATGCGGGGTGTAAAGTATAGGAACATCATGAAGACTCTTAGGTTGAGAACATAAAATGCATCGAGTGAAGACACTATTGTGAAGAATCTAATGGATGCTTATGAGAGTGTGGGTAAGACCTCACACTCAAAGGATAGTAATGTCACCCAACGTGTCATTATATCAACTTTGGTAATCTGTTAAACAAAGAGAGCTCATCTAATTAAAAATACTAGTGAACAAATGGGAATTAGTAGAAAAACTTTATCAAAAGCCATTCAAAGGTAGCAAAGAATTGAGGGCAATGATTCAAATGAATTATGGGAATTCTTAGGGAGACTGTCACAAAAGGATAAATAAGTTGTCGAAGCCTTGAGAACACTAATTGAAGAGTATTGGGAGAATAACACAAGGCCATCTTTGAATCAAAGGGATGTGGTAAGAAGGAGAGTCAGTAGTCATAATCATGAGCCACATCCAAAGCATTTTTTTGGATATGACTCAAACCCAATTTTTTCAAAAAATTGAAAATAATAATCCTCAATTTAGTATTTCTCAAAGATTTTTTGAAATTCTTAAACCTTTTTATGTCAAGATAAATCACACACGCACTACTTGTTGTTGTAGACTACATATTGAATTTTCTAACCACTATGGTTTTTATCGTTCTATATGTTTAGATTTGCATACTAACGATGTTTTGCAGGATTGTGGCATACAAGCCCCACCAAAATCTTCAAGAGAGTTCTTATCAAAAAAGTTATGTGAAATAGAGGATGGCTAGATATTTTATAAGACAACATGCTTGGATGGTTCATGTGAGCGTTGTGGTGGTTTCCAGCATATGCTAGTATGTCAACATATGGAAAGCACAAATGAGGTGAGACAAAAACTAGTAGAGTTCAGGAAGTATAAAATAGTGGCATATGCTACAAAAGATGGGTCTGTAGCAAAAAGGTGTGAGTTGGTTATTGAGAAGATTCCAGTGTACCAATTTATGACCACATTTTGTAACAATATACTATCTGAGTATGCAATGCATACCCATAGAGCCCGATGGTTGGACACACAATTCAAGCTATGCAAGGACAACTTTCCAGTTGGAAGCATAGTATCTGTGGTTGACTTTGTGGAGAACTACACTCTACAGCCACAACATGAGGTGCAGTCACAGTATTACAACTCCACACAAGTTTTGATATTTGTGCACATAACATTCATTCATGCATCTGATAGTACATATGAGCAAAGGAAGGTATTGAGGGAGTACCACTTTTACATTAGTGATGATCGCACGCATTCTCCATAGTTCATGCATGGTTGCTTCCAGATGTTCTATAGTGGTTTGGCTCAAAGGGGCATAAAATATGATCAAGATATAATATGGTCTAATAACTATGTAGCATAGTTCAAGAACTCGCACATGTTCTACTAGTTGTGCAGGATGCATGTCATTACAGGTGTTCAACATATGTGGAAATTTTGTGACGCCAAACATGGAAAGGGGGAGCATGCATGAAAAGAGCATTAGCACAAGAAGAGTTAAAGTATAAAGATAGTGCAAAGTTGATAGATGCAAAATCAATCGTCGAGTCGTGTAATGCTTTGATGGGTCCAGGTAATGAAGGTAGGTCTTCAGTTTGTATATTTTTTTGGTTGATGGATGATACTAACATTGCACCATATGAAGACTGTTGTACACTAACAGGATCGAGTGAGGTACACTCTTTCCTTAGCTCAAATGGAGGTTCATGGAGTATCGATACATGAAAGATGGCATGCTTTTGTTCTTCATGTATAATGCAAGCCTGGAATGATTGTGAGTCAGGGGAGTGGGTTGAAAAATGATTCACAAGTTATCTTAGCCCACTTCACACATATCGCCCTCCGACGGCATTGGAACTGACACAGATGGAAGCATCGGTTGACTTTGACCACGTATCAGATCTAGTTCAACCAGGTGATACATCTACTTTCTTAGTTGTTGAAATTCCATATCGTTATCTTACTCTGTACTATATTCATAATGTTGATAAATTTCAAGATATTTTCTACACATATCAATGCAGGGCATGTTTATACAATTATTGCAGATGAAGACAATGAAGAGGGAACAAACTATTACTTGTGTCATTGTGTTGAGGACAAAAAGAAATTGGAGGCCCCAGTTATAGATGGAGAAAACATCGAATACCCTACAGGCTCAGTTGTGGTTACTGGAACATGGCTTAGAAGGTACCCACATTCAAGTGTTAAACATTGGCTATTTTAGGACTTTGACATGCATCGTAATATTCTTCATTACTCGAACCTTGTTGTGGCATCCAATGTTCATTTGACCAAATATGGGGGTAGACCTTTGAACAAGACCTTGTGGAAGGTTTGTGAGTCTGACCATGAGGCTATACTTGACACAATAAAGAGTAGAGCAGACCTGGATGGTTCGTTGGATTAATTTGTAAGTATATACAAATTGGTTCTTATTAATTTATACTTGTCTGTACATTAATTTGTTTGATGCCAATTCTATCATCTTCTTTTACAGTGATTGGTGTCCCCTTGCAAAAAATGCAGATATATGAGCCATCCAAGAGAATGTCAGCCAGAAAAGCAATGCAACATCCTTATTTTGATGATCTTGACAAATCTCAATCAAGATTTGAAGGTATTAGAAAAGTGTGTGCAAAGTTTGGTGAGGGAATTTCAAGTTATTCATTTGAAGTTAACCTTAGCATGAGCAGCTATGATGTAGACATTATAAGAGCATCTGAAATTTCAACTTACTCTATTCATGACTGGTGTTGTGTGCAATAGGTATGTTGGAATTCCCAGTGAAGATGTATGACCAAGAGTGACTAAGTTGTGAAACCTACATGCCTATCTGTAAGTGCCTTCCATCTATTTTGATTTCATTTCCATTTTGGATGCTCTTTCTTTTTCTCTTTTACTTTGCATATTTGTAAGTAAACTACTAAAAATTGATTGATCTCTTGTTGCAAAAAATACTGATTTAAGAGCCATCAAAGAGAATCTCAGCCAAAAAAGCAATGCAACATCCTTATTTTGATGATCTTGACAAATCTCAATTTTGATTTCAAGCCATTATAAAAGAGCATGTGAAGCTTAGCGAGGGAATGTCAAGTTACTCAATTGAAGTTAACCTCATAATGAGCACCTATGATGTAGACATTTAAAGAGAATCTCAAATATATGAGTGACATTGTAAAAGATCTGTGAGAACAATGTGCCTGAGGCATTGTAAAAATATTTACTTACATAATGACAAACTTTGAGGCATTGTAATAAGATTTTCTTACATAATGCATTGTTGGGGCAGCAATTATCATGTATCCAAACCCTCAGATCTGTAATTTGTTTTAGAACAAACTCACTCCACCATGACAAACCAAAACCCTTATTTTATGCAATATTTTATCAAACCCTAGGGTGAAACCTCATTTTTCATGCCCTATTCCATCAAAATCTACAGGGGCATCAACATAAACCCCATAAAACTTATTCCCTTTCACATAGAAATTTCTTGTTTGATCCTACAAGATCGCATTGGGCCCCTCTAGAAAAACCTCTCTCGGTTTTTCTTATCTCGGAGTGGTTTTCCCATGGCGGCGGATTTTCACTTGATGGAAAAAGTGTCAAAATCATGCTGTGCAAAGTTGCAAAGTGGTGTAACTTTTGTTCTGCAACTTGTGTGACCAAGCGGACTATTCCAAAATATCTGAATAGGTATTTTTATGCTAGGCATGGTCCTCTTTCGCACTGAAACACGTGAAATCGCTTTGAGCTATGTTCCACCGGATCGATCCCTTAAGGGTTCAAAGTGCATAATGGCTGCAAACTTTAGCATGATATTACTTGGATACTGTGACACTTATAAACTTCTCATCTAATCCTACAAGATCATATTGGGCCCCTCTATAAAAACCTCTCTCGGTTTTGGCTATATCGGAGTGGTTTTCCCATGGCAACAGATTTTCACTTGATGGAAAAAAGTGTCAAATTCAAGTTGTGCAAAGTTGCAAAGTGGTGCAACTTTCGCTCTGCAACTCGTGTGACCAAAATAATTGCTCCAATGCATTTGAATAGGTATGTTTATGCCAGGCATGGTCCTCTTTCGCACCGAAACACGTGGAATTGCTCTAAGATACATTCCACAGAATCGATCCCTTAAGGGTCCAAAGTGCAAAATGGCTGCAAACTTCAGCATGTTGTTACTCGGATACCATGATTCTTAGAAACTTCTCGTCTGATCCTACAGGATCAAGTTGGGCTCCTCTACAAAAACCGAGGTCCTGGTTTTTGCTGTCTCAGAGTGGTTTTCCCGTGGCGGCGGATTTTCACTTGATGGAAAAAGCATCAAATGCAAGTAGTGCAAAGTTGCAAAGTGGTGAAAATTTTGTTCTACAACTTGTGTGACCAAGTGGAATGTTCCAACACATCCGAATATACACTAGGCATGGTCCTATCTCGCACCGAAACACATGGAATCGCTTCGAGCCATGTTCCACCGGATCGATCCCTTCAGGGTCCAAAGTGCAAAATGGCTTTAAATTTTAGCATGCTATTACTTGGATACTGTGACACTTAGAAACTTCTCATCTGATCCTACAAGATTGCATTGGGCCCCTCTAGAAAAACCTCTCTCGGTTTTGGCTATCTCATAGTGGTTTTCCCGTGGCAGTGGATTTTCACTTGATGGAAAAAGTGTCAAATTCAAGTTGTGCAAAGTTGCAAAGTGGTGCAAATTTTGCTTTGCAACTCATGTGACCAAACTAATTGCTCCAATGTGTCTGAATAGATATGTTTATGCTATCCATGGTCTTTTTTTGCACCGAAACACATGGAATCGCTCTGAGCTACGTTCCACCAGATCGATCCCTTAAGGGTCCAAAGTGCAAAATGGCTGCAAACTTCAGCATGCTATTTATCGGATACCATGATACTTAGAAAATTATTGTCTAATCCTACATGATCATGTTGGGCACCTCTACAAAAACCTCTCCCGGATTTTGTTGTCTCAGAGTGGTTTTCCCGTGGTGGCGGATTTTCACTTGATGGAAAAAGCATCAAATGCAAGCAATGCAAAGTTGCAAAGTGGTGTAACTTTCATTCTACAACACATCCAAATAGGTATTTTTATTATAGGAATGGTCCTATTTCGCACTAAAACATATGGAATCGCTTTGTGCTATGTTCCACCGAATCGATCCCTTAAGGGTCCAAAGTACAAAATTCCTTTAAAATTTAGCATGCTATTACTTGGATACCATGCCACTTAGAAACTTCTCATTTGATCCTACAATATTATGTTGGGCCCCTCTAGAAAAATTTCTCTCGGTTTTGGCTATCTCGGAGTGGTTTTCCCGTGGCGACGGATTTTCATTTGATGGAAAAAGTGTCAAATTCAAGTTGTGCAAAGTTGCAAAGTGGTGCAACTTTCGCTCTGCAACTCATGTGACCAAACTAACTGCTCTAATGCATTTGAATAGGTATGTTTATGCTAGGAATGGTCCTCTTTCATATCGAAACATGCGGAATCGCTCTGAGCTACGTTCCATTGGATCGCTCCCTTAAGGGTCCAAAGTACGAAATGGTTGCAAGCTTCACCATACTATTACTCAGATACCATGATGCTTAGAAACTTCTCATCTAATCCTATAGGATCATGTTGGGCCCCTCTACAAAAACCTCTCCCAGTTTTTTCTATCTCGGAGTGATTTTCCCGTGGCGGTGGATTTTCACTTGATGGAAAAAGCATCAAATGCAAGCAGCGCAAAGTTGCAAAGTGGCGCAACTTTCATTCTACAACTTGTGTGACCAAGCAGACTGTTCCAACACATTTGAATAGGTATTTTTACGCTAGGCATGGTCATCTTTCACATCGTACCACGTGGAATCACTCTGAGCTATGATCCACCGGATCGATCCCTTAGGTTGGAGGAGTCTAAAGTTGCAAATTTGTAAGTTGCTTAAAGCAACAAATTTGAAATGCAACAGTTACTTGTTTTGAAAGTTGGTTTTTAGTTAGTTGAGGGTGTGGATCAGTTAGAGAAGGGTGTAAAACACTATGTAAAGCCTTGAGAGGCTTGAATGGAAGTTTTTGATGAGATTTTGGAGAAGATCTACTAGGAATTATTCACACTGTTCTCTATTTTTCAGATTTTTTATACAAACTTGTTGATCCCGTACTTGGTATGACCTCCAGCTTCTTGTACGGTCCCAAGGCTAACATGGATTGAAAGAGGGTTGAGTTCACAAGAACTCATCTCTCATGATAATGAATGGCCCACTTAGCACTCATTGCATCTAGGTGATGCTCATAGAGGTGAGGCACTAGGCCTTCACAGGAGGTCACCCATCCCAGTACTACTCAAACTCAAACACTTAACCACAGAGTTTTTTCCCCAAGGTTAAGCCCACTTAGCTTGCAACCCCATTTTCAAAACCTTCAGCAAGTGTTGTGCCTTATGAAACATTCATTATAGAGCCCCTTTAGCTCATCAATTGATAAGTAGGAGGTATTTTCTACAATGTGTCAAATTGTGTAGTTTTCGAGTATAAAAGAGAATAAGAAGAGAAGATTAGGTTAATCAATTTGCAAACTTATTTTTATTATTGAATTACCTAGTGTGGGATTGGTTTATATGAGAAAAAATTAATAATATGGGAGTATACGTTTCAATCATATAATTTAGAAAGGACTCAAAGTAAGATGCATGAGTACAAAGTATCGATCAGGAAAGGCATCCCAATTCTCAAGGCCTATATATCAATGATAGGTAGATTCATATTCAAAGCTAGCACATGATTTTAATTGATTAATTAGAAACAACTATTATATTTATTTATCAAATTTCCATTATCAAATTAATATTTGAATTATACTTCATATTCAAAGCTCGAGTCATTACAGTGGTATTAGAGCGAATGAACCTGACAACCTTTGGGTATTGCAACAAATTGAATTTCCATTGGAAGCATATCAATCGATGATAGTGGTTGGCAAGATTACTTTATGAATTAGGTAGTAAGCTTAGTAGTTTATCTTAAAGGACTACCATTATGGTCACATTGAAAAGAATAGAAGAATGTTTAGGCTTTATTGAGCAGTCATTTGTAGTATTAGATATAGCTCTAGCTTTTACATTATTGCACATGATTGCAGACAGTTTCAAAGATCTAGATGACATCAATAGTTTGCATTACTCAAGAAGGATGAACATATTAAAGACATTTGCAGAAATCGGGACAAGTAACTTTCTTGTGGACTTAGGGTTGCAATATTTGATCTACAACATGTTCCACCATTTCTTCAGTAGGATCAAGAACACACATAATGAAGTTGTGTTTGCAGCCATGAAAGATTATGGTTTGAACTATCCAAAATTTAGATGTTTTATCTCGACCAACCATATCTATACAATGGTTTGTTTAGAAATAAGGATGGGTTCACTCTTCATCGGCATATAAATTATTCCTTGATGTGTTCACACCAGTGTTACAATACTTGGACTTGCCTCGGACTTGAGAAGCCAATTTTTTACTTGGACTCGGGCTCGGAGCCCAGAGTCGACAAATAGAAAAACCTAAGAAATTCAAAGATTTTTAAGGATTTAAAACTTGTTTCATGCACCCTTTAATAAATACACCTTAAAGACACAATAGTATTATCAAAAATAAATTACTATGATCCCATACAAAAACATACATCAATCACATAAGTATAAGCCTAAATTTTAGCTGAAGGAAATAACACATTTAGATATATAAATATTGTGATATTGCTATCAAGATTCAATCATGTAGTTTTACAAGTCAAACTCATTGACCCATGATTCATGAGTAGTGGTTCACAAGAACCCATCTCTCATGATAATGAATGCTTCATAAGGAGGAAGATAAATCTTTATACATTTCTTCTATCACAAATGAGATAAGTGCTTGGTTTCATGAAGGCCATGAGGCAACCATTAATGGGGAGTGGATACATGAAGAACCGACGGAGAATGATAATGGCTTCAAAATTGCTATAAAGTATATGCACAAATACAAGGTATACGCATGAAAACATGTAAGCCACAAAGAATACATACAAACGCACATAAGTCACAAAGTCTACACGTAAGTTGTAAAGTATACACTTGAATACATGTAGCTCATATCTATTGAACCATCAATTTAGAATGCAAATATGGATAGGCATCGATAAAAGATATTTGTATTAACCAAATAGCCATGTAGGAATACTTTAATATATGTCGATATAAATATGAAATATATGTACAAAATAGCCATATAGTACAATGTCAAATATGTCCAATAAAAAATATGTATAAAACTGCCATGTAGGCATACAACAAAGGGCTCTGGAATCAAAAATCATTGCTCTCCATGCCTTGGAAATAAAATCTTTCCCTTTCCTTTTCGATTGGATGGCGATAGGTCTGTGACTCATTTTTTCTGCGCTTGAGGAGTGCTCCTGCTCCTCCTCCTAGGGTTTAGTTCATTGTGAAGTTTTAACTATTACTATAAGAAGTAAAGACATGAATATATAGAAATTACATTATAAAAAATGATATATTTGACAAAATAATCACTTAACACCATCTCACAATCTGTCTCCATGAAGGAAATATTCTCACACCCATGCTCAGGTGTGCTCAAGCCTTGTATAAACCATACAAGTATAAATTAAACTACGTGAATCAATAATGGTTTGATTTTTCACTAACTAACATCTATAACAACAAATGTAAATTGAAATTTACTAATTTGCCTCATACCTCTCCTGTTAGAGCCATTAAGGATTGTATAGCAGATGTCACACCAATATCCATTGCCCTCATCACATTCAAAGGTGTATTGTCATGCAACATCTGAAAATAAAACAATAAATTATTCAACGTAATCAACGATGTGCATATAAACTACACAAATCTATTAAGTACTTGATTCATTAGTTAAACTCTTTATTTTATTACCTCTTTGTAGGTTTGAGTAAATCCATTTCCACTAGGAAGCATTCCATCAGAACCTCCAATATTAGTCTGTTCAACATCCAAAATAACATATTAAATTACCATTCATAAAACAATGCTATTAACATGCAATAAATTTATAATTGTTTACTAGTTACATATCCTAGCGATAGATGTACTGAAAAAAAAGTTGGTGGGGGTCTGGTGTATTCAGTCTCAACACTATGACCTTGCAATTTTATTAAAATCATAAAACATTTTTAGTTAATCTTGCATTTCAAAATCAAAATTTAATAAATTAAATTCAATGAACACATGCACTAACTTTTACCTGACTATCAATGCCATATGCCTCATGCAAAATGTTAGTTGCCCTCTCCATCTCCATAGCTACAGATGGATCCTGCATACTAGTCTCTTGAGGGTCGATGGGATCATGTGAACAAGTAGCCCCGCAAGATTGACACACATGTGTTCGAAGGCCACCACTAGAAGACTCCCCTGGATGGCATTGTAGAATAGGGCTAGTATGATGGATGACACTCTGGGTCAAAGTGTTGATTTCCTGCAATGTCTCTACGTCAACACTTTCCTTCACGACGGAAGGCATAACAACATGCTCATGAGGTGGCCTAGTGAGAGCTCATCTACCTTGCCGTGTAGGATCCGGTTGTGCACCAAGTCTATCCTGAGCTGACCCCCCACCTCTCCCCTGGAAATCCCTCATATCAACATAATTTGGGATTTTGTTCAATATGAACTCACTGTATATTTTTCTAAGGAAATATTGCGGGACCTCGCAATTGTTACACACTGGGTAATTGAAGACCATGTACCACCTATCATAAAACCACTCCTTCATTTGTTGGTCAATGAATAATGAGCACAAATCACCTTTTGTAATTTTTAAATATTTCACATCCTTGTATGATAGTTTATTTTCATAATAGTCCCTAGCCACCTGCCTCCTATCTTCCCATCCAGTTATTTGTTTGCTAATTGAATCTACATTTGTTAACATATCTTTTAATGAATTTGCTAGGGTCATTCTTTCTGTGGTTGAACCATTTGAATCACTCAACCTATTGATCAAATCCTCAATTTTTTTTTTGTTGTTCTCAATTTCACTCATTAAATTTTGTTGGGTGCTAGGAGGGGGTTGAGTGATTGGTGGAGGAGGTTGATGTTGTGGTTGATTTTGATATTGAGGATTTGGTTGGTCTTCCTATTGAGGATTTGGTTGGTCCTCCTATTGAGGATTTTGAGGGTTTGTAGGTTGATTTTCATCTCCTAAAAATGTAGTCAAACATATATCAAACTCAACCTAAAACTAACAAATTCAAAACAAAAACCACAGAATCCTTACCTCTCATAGCTCCTCCTAGTTGTGGCACCATCATTGCGAAGAAATATCAATTGTTGGTGAATAAATTTGTTGAATTGCTCCTCCTAGAACATGAGCGCAAAATTGTGGGTGTTTTGGCCACGACTCCAAAAAAAAAAATAGTCGAAATGCTAATGACAGATTTTCATTTCTTTTTTTTCTTTTAATAGTCAATAATGCGAGCGCATTATAATGTGCTTGCGTTATGGATTTTCAAAAAAAAAACTGGAGGGTGTCCATTAAATTGCTACCCATTTCCATGCACCCACCCTTAGAGAAGTTTGAAATCATTCACCATTGACAACATCCCACAAAAAGACAATCAATATGTGGATGCAATTGTGAGTGTGGCCTCTCTTATATCACCTCAAGATCCTTCAAAAGATGTCACATTTATTGTTCACCCAATCATGAAACCATCCATTGAAGGTAAACTTGAAGAAGTGTTAGCAACAATTGAGCATGACTCGAGTGAATGGTATGATACAATATTCAACTACTTGAAAGATGGTACTATTCTCGAGCCCACAACAACGAATACCCAACATCGTTTGTGAAAATTAGCAGCCAAGTATGTTATTCTAGCTGACATATTAAACAAAAGGTCCTTTAATGGTATTTTGCTTAGATTCCTTAACAAATCCAAAATCCCCATAGAACTCGAAGAGGCACATGTGAGTGCCTGTGGAGGTCATTTTGGAGGTAGATCTTTAGTGCAAAAATGCATTCGTATGGGATACTACTCAAGACATATGGAAAGAAATTTCTTTGTATACTTTAAGAAATGTCATAAATGTCAAGAACATAGCAATTTGATTCATGCTCCTATTGATGAGCTCTGTGCCCAAATTCCTATTTGGTCATTCTCAGTATGGGGATTGGATCTGATTGGAAATATTTCACCACCTTCATCTATTGGTCATACGTTTATAATTGCAGCCATGGATTGTTTCACGAAATGGGTAGAATCTATTCCTCTTCGATCCACAACTACTAATGTAATATGTCTTTTCATATTGGAGCAGATTATTGCTCGCTTTGGACTTCCTTCCTCATTTTTTTCGGATAATGGAAAACCATTCAAGAACAATGATGTGACGAAATTCCTTGACACATTTAATATTCAATATTGCTTTTCTAAACCCTACTACCCACAACCTAATGGCTAAGCCAAAGTAACTAATTAAAATATTAGGAAAATACTAAGGAAAATAGTTGATAAACATAATAAGGATTGGCATATGCAACTAACATATGTGTTATGGGCTTATCATACTAGTGTCAGGTCATCAACATAAACAACTCCTTATAATGTTGTCTATGGCACCAAGGTAATGATACCCTTGGAGTTAGAAATCCCTACATTAAGGATTTATCTTGAAGAGGTCATCAATGATGATAATTACAAACAAAAACGATTGTATCAGTTGGATATGCTTGATGAATAGTGCATTGACGCTTTCAAGCACATCCAAGCTTATGCTAAGAAATCACAATGCAAGCATAGTAATCGTGTCATCCCTCGTGTCTTTAGTAAAGGTGATTTTGTATTATATGAAAATTAGCAAAACGTTAATGATGACCCAATTGAAAAAGGAAAATCTAGTCCTAATTGGTCAGGACCTTATATAATCAACACAAATTATAGGTCTAGTGTGTATACATTAACAGACATGGATGGTACACCCCTCAAAGATCATATCAATGCCGCACATTTGTGTCGGTATTACATCTAAATCCCCCTGAATAGTATGGATGGTAAGTAGTTTTGTTAGAACTAATGGATTATATTACATGGGCTTTTGCATTGCTTCATTCTTGTCAAGCAACTCTTTGTGTGTCTTGAACTCTAAAGTGATTATTTAATTTCCTTTTATTTAATTACTTTAGGTATCATGCTATTAAAGTTTATTATGTATGTTATGTTAGATTAGATCCTTATAAGCATGTTCTCTCTAATTAAATTATAAGTGCATTTAATTTAACATAGTATACCTCATCACAATGTTGCATCTAAGAGAAATTGTACACTAGTAGAATTTGGCAAATAAATGACTGTGTGACTAAACGTTTTAGTCACGTGACTAACACTAGTAGAATTTGACAAATAAATGACTAAATAAATGACTAATATTAGAAAAATAAAAATGACTAAATATCAAGATTAATATTGTACAATGATTAATACCTATTTCTAAAATATAATTATAATTGTTTAATTTGGGTAAAACAAGTTTATATACAAATAAATAATAATTAAAAAATAAATATGAAAGTAAATTATATACATAGTAAATTTGAATAAATATATACGAATTGTTTTCATGTATATTTGTAATGATAAAAACTTTTGATTTCTTAAAATCATATTATAAATTTTAATATTAGAATTTTAATGTCTATATATACAAATTGGTTCTTCTAGTTCATTTATATTCTACCTAACTTAATACTTATTGGAAAATGAGTTATCCATAATTTGTAAATTTAAATTAATTTTTTAAAATATAAATCTGTAATATTTAATAGTCTATGCCATACACATATGTTGTATAATTTGAATAAGTATGTTTAATTATGAATGCCAATTTTTTTTAAATGATTTTTTACCCATATTACAATATATTTCTTACACTAAATCTGTTTCAAGAATACATTTCCAAAAATAAAAATCATCTCCTTTAAAATATCTAATGTGAGTTGAATGACTAAAATGAATTAAATGTAGGTGAAAATTTTTAATATAAATGTTGAGTATGTAAATTAACTAAAATAAGATAGCACAGACTAAAATTATACATGTGCTAATAGAAGTGAGTTAGTTTTGGTTGTGTACCTTTAAATAGGGGACAAGTGAATTTTATCTAGTACTTTTACAAGTATGGGTTTTGGCACTAGCCTCACTACTGACCTTGCTTCAAATTTGTTCACAAGTCTTGGTATTGGATTTACAAACATTGAAAGCTTTCTTTGATCTAGTGAGGATTTTGCATTGGAATCTTTGAAGTGGTTTATGCACACTTGTAGGACGTGGCATTATTCACTTTTGAAGCTCATCATTTCTAACTTCACTATAAATTATCGAAGGAGCCTTTTTCTTATTACTCTGCACACCATTTGTCATTACTGCATTGTCAATATTGTTTTTCAAAGAACCAAATAACAAGCCTATCAAATCCAAATCATATCTTACTCATTTCCTTTCTTGGATCAGATAATTGTATTGACTTTACACTTGGTGTTTTTGTTTGTGCTCCCATGTCTTCGAAGGCAATTGTCTAGGTGGCTTTATTGCACCTTTAACATCCATCATAGAGTGCATTTTCTTTTTGAATATTGCGGGTTTCTTCAATGATCTAGAATGTTTCAAAATTTTCAACTTTTGTTGGTCCTTATTTGTACCAAGAAAAGAAAATATCCTTTTGAACATTTATACAAACTTGCAAAAACAAAAATTGAAATCTTCACAATACATTGAGACCTATTTCACACAAACAATATCATTTGATAAAGACCCTACCATTTGATGAATGCAATAAATAGACCCAAATTTTCTCTTAATGACCTTCTACACCTCTTCGGCATACCCATTGCACACCAAGGTGCAATTGCTAGTTTTATTTTAAACATATTTAAGTTATATTTTTTATTTTACATTATCTCAAATTAAGACAATAAAAATTAAACATATTTAAGTTATTTTTTAATTTTATATTGTCTCAAATTAAGACAATAGAAAAAATACCTTTTCCCTAAAAATATAATTAATTTTCCCACACCTTTTCCCTAAAATTAAAACTGAAGCTGACGTTTTTTCCCATCTTTTCAATGGCTCTGAGTTGGCTCTCGCATCTGCTGCTATAGCTGCGGTGTCGCACTCAGATGTAGGTTCTTCTAGTGGGAAAGCTTACAATGGGTGTGGCAGGAATTGATTATTGTATTGGCTATTTAATGATCAACATCTGTAGAAAATATTATGCCCTAGTTGTCATTTTATTCAACCCATGGGCTGTCTGCAAGAAAATAGGTAATAGTCTATTTTCATTGTTTATCTCAATAGATTCGATACAATTAGTGTTCTTAAATAAGAAACTTCAAATTTTTCACATTTGTTTCCAAGTCTGTTTCTGATATCATAGTAGACAAGATGAAAAAGATGTGAAATTTTACATAGAACCCAGGTGAATGTATAGGTGAATGCAAAGATAGAGATACTAGGAATTCAAAAGGTTGTGGGTTTTGTGTCTACTAGGTGAGACTTTCTGCATGTTGATATTTTTGTAAATTCTGAAAAAAAAATATTTGAAATGGCATTTTTAGTACTCTGATAAAAGAATCATTATTTCTTTTCATATTCAAGATGCTAATTACTTTTATCAAAAATATTAGGATCTAGCTATGATAGACATTGCATGTGCTTCCATAAATTGGGAGATAAAACTTTGATTGTTCATTGTGCTACAGCTAGGTATAGATATGCATGAGGATATAATATAGCTGAATCTATATTATTTGTTTTTAATCTGTACTTCTGACAATCTAACTGAGGCCATATTATTTCCTTCTCATAGTAGTGGTCAACCAAAACCAAACCAAGAGAATGTCTTAGCTCAGGCTCAACAACACATAGCTTTATAGGTAAGATTGGGGAATCATCTTTATAGTGAGAAAATAGATTTGGATTCCTTTTCTATTGTGATTTTATGTTTCTTATTCATGTATGGTAAGCAAAGCATTCTTTTGGTATATCTATAGAAGCTTGTACTTCAAGTTGGGGCTTTTGGACCTCCAGAAATACCTACAAAAGTTGTATGCATGACACAGGTATGACTTGGATTTCCTTTAGCTATGGTATGTGAAATGGCCACATTGGTATTCTATTGTTGTGTACCATATTTTAACTTTGTAAATGACATTGCATGTTTCATTTGTGTAACATGGGACACAAGACAAGCACAGGACAAGAACCCTACTATGTCCAACACATTTCTTAGTTTTATTTGGGAAAGAAAGATTACTTGAAAATGGTAGTAAGAACACCCCTTAATTATTTCCATCAGTAGAGACCTAAGTCATAGGGTTCACTGAATTTAATCCATGAAGTTTGAAATTTAGAGAACTTAAAAAAAACCTAAAAAATTGTTATAGTTTTCCCACAAATTCTTTCGGGTATAGGGCTAAGGATTTTTGATTAATTATTTTTTCTTTTTTTTGGATTTTTCCCTTGATAACAATACTTGCGACATATATTTCTTCTACTATTATTTTGTGGGTATGCAAGTCTTTTCCAAGATTGTGGACAATTGGTTTTTGAATGATCTTGTAAAAGCTATGTCCAAGTTCGAGTCTCCTATGCACAACCTAAAAGAGTTGTCCTGAAATGGTGGATGTGTAAACTTAATCCCTACTAGCAAAGAAATTAGTAGGTTTACAAAAGAAAAAATAAAGATATTTTTCACTATATTTTTTTTTTTGTTCTTAAATTTGATTTGACTCTATATTTTACATGCAAAGAATACATTTTGTAAATATTTTGCTCATTGATACAATTACTTAATAAATCATCCAGGTATTGATCAGCTATTACATCTATAGGTACAATCCAAATATTCTCTTCTGAGGTTTGAGTTTTGAAAATGCATTCTTCAGACATTAAAAAAACCCTCACTAGGCTCAAATTCCATCTTCCCAAGAATCCACTTGAAAATGCACTTAGTAGACATAAGACCTCACTATGTTAATAATTTTTTTTCCCAACATTCTAGCACTTTCTCATTTTGATGTAGAGAATCATAACCAAACACTCATTCTTCAGGGGATTCCAATCCCAAATATAATCAAGAGAAGATCAAATTGAACAAGCATCTAAATTGCGTTATCTTTTCAACCAAAATTCTTACATTTCACTTGCAAATCACAAGACATCTATAAGAAAAATCTACCAAACCGTTATCAAATTTCAAATACCATTTATCCATCATTACTTTGACTGATTTCGAACAAACCTTGATCAATAAACTTTGATTTCACAATTCATTCAATTCACCCAAGTTTGCACCAACACACCACAAGAGCCACACAATACAAAGTCAGCTTTGATGGAACTAAGAACAACAACCCATACCAACCTTATGAACACCTTAGAACATCATCTTTTATCAGGGAAAAACAATCCATACTGCCCTTAACTCTATTTTGTTAGAAATTCCAATTTCATGCATTCAAATTACCATTTGCACATAGAAACCACTTCGCTCAAATCAACAGTTTCAAATAGTTAGTCTCCCAAAATTATTCCAAGCATCTAGGCACCTTTACCAATTAAATTTAGATAGGTTCAAACAAAATTCAACCACTCTTAACCTCGGTTCCACAAATTCATCCTTCCTAGCAGTCAACTCACTATTTTGGCTAGTAGGTTTTACCAGTCACTAAATCAGGTATACCCTCAAATCCTTATTGAATCCCCACACACTCCTTACCTTTTTAGGAACCCATTATACCATATATTTACATACTTCAAAAGTAGGTAGACTTGTTTTGGAAAGTATAAGAGAAACAATAACCTATCTGCAAACAAAGTGCACCAAATAGGACAATTTTCCAAAGCAACTACCTTTGTATCAACTTGAAAACACCTAACAACCTTGGGAAGCATTGAGTTAGGTCACATACCTACAAAATCTATCATTTTTAGGGACTTATAAGCCAAACCAAACACTAAACCATGGAACCCCTGATTTTAGGCTTGACAATCCTTAAGTGCATGAGGGTTTATAGAGGAAGTATACTCCAAACCTTCTAGGGATCTGCCACTGCTTCAGAAAAATTTATATAAGTTTTCAAAAGCCTTATAAACCATCTCCATACCTTCTTAAGTGCCCATTCCATCAATCTTTAGCATGGACCCACCATTTTACATGAAGAAAACTCAGAAATTACTGAGAAAACAGTCACCCATTCTCAACTCAGACCTTCCCCTGTACTCCCAACACAAAAATCACTTAAAAAATTCTAAATACAACCTATTCTAACCTACTCCACCATTCTACATTATCTTATTTGGTGGAGTAGCCATTTATTTCCCTCTAGACTCTCAAACCCAGTCTTTAAGAAATACCAATAGTCATAAGATAAGAGCCTACAAATGACTCTTAGATTCCTATTGATCCTTCAAAACCACATTGTATGTAGAGTTCCAATCCTTAGAAATCCATATCAAACAAGAAACAAAGTTACTAGGTGCTGCACAGAATCATAAGATTGGAAAAATCACACAAAAAGCATTGATCACTGAAAACATGGTACTCTATTATTAGATACTCTTCAAAATTTCAATGGATGATGATTTTCTCGCCTTACAAATGATTTTATATATGGTTACCAAGGCACAAATACTTTTCCTCTTCCTTCATCGAATGCAACCACCTCTTAACTCTTAATATTCTTGACTTATGCTCTTTTTTTGCATAATTACATTTTGACAACTTTTACCACCTTTTGACAATATTTTGAAAATCTACTTAAGTGACCACCTAGTGACTTAATACATGACTTTAATACATTCAAATTATCCTTTACAAAGCATTGACACCTTATTTTTTCCTTGAACACATAAATTTGACCAACTAGACTTTTGAAGGCATTACATGATCTGGGTGCTCCTACACCACATTTGTATAAATGCACACATAGAAGTGATCTTGCAATCAGTTGTAGTAGTGAATTCAAAACCATAAGGAAAAAGAGCAGATTTCATAACAAGATTTATGTGCCTCTCAATCAAACAAAAATAAACTTTTCTTTTAAACTTGTTTGTTAACTGCTTTCTCCATTTTGAAGTGCAACAACAAACCTAAGAATAAAAAATAGCATGCCAAACATCAGGCATAAAAATCATTCATTCCAATGATGTAATTTCTAATAAAACAACACGTACGCTTCACTTCCAAGAACATCTGATAAGGATGACTTGCTCACATGTGCATCACTAATGTAATACCATCTACTTTGATCTGTACAATCCTCATTAGCAATATGATGCAGAGCATCATACCAAAACCATCAACAACCTCATTTCATTAGAGAATTTCAATCCCAAATTGTATCAGGAGAAGATCAAATTATAACTTTACATCAAAATCAAAACTCATAAATTTCTCAAGCTCAGCAAATTACATCATTAGTAAACCAAGAAATCACCAATATACTCATCGTCCAAGGCAACAAGACAACTAAACCATGCATCACTGTTATTAGCCCAATACCAAACCATCAAACCACTATATACAACATACTTTTAACTAAGAAGAACCTTGTCACACTCGCAATGCAGTGTATTATCAAAGTCTTCCATTTTAGCAATCTAACATGCACCAATTCACTCATTGTTCCACATACCTTACAAAGCACATCAACAACAATCCACACCTTTTTGCTATATCTAGTTATCAGTCCTTCAAGCAATCAATTTCAACATGTTTTAAAAGAAATAACCCACACAACTCTGTCCATTTCAAACGTACTAATCTTTCTGCAATCAAGTCATCATTCATGCATATATTATTATCTTTGCTCACAACTCCAAAAACATAAAATTTGTCTCGTAGACCCTATCTAAACATGGATCCATATGTAACAACATCAACAAAGAAATTTCCAAATGTTTACAACCTTTCCTTTCACTGTTCCAACAGATTCAATATTTTAAGCAATCAAACCAGCATACTCTTAGTAGGTCAAGAAACCCTTAAATCAGGTAAATACTTTTCATTCATTTTGTATATCTGCATTCCCAATGTACATTCAGGAGCCTTTTTTAACACATCATAACATATCAAAATTTCTCAGTAGCTTGTCATAAAGAAATTACCAGATTCTTGAATTGTTCGTTGGAAAGGGCTACTAATTTAGGCCTAAATTACCAATAAAGTGCTCACCATTTATCACCAAAATACCAAAGGACTGAAAGCAATTGTTCATCATGTCACAAAACTGAAGAATCAAAAAAAATTAGTGACATAAAGGATCCATAAATCACTGTTCCAAAAAAACCCCTATTTTATACACAAATCAAGCCCTACAAAGGAGGGTTTGTTGAATAAGGTACTTAAAAACCTTAAATACTCATGACACCACCACAAACACCATGCAAATATCCTTCATAAGCTTTATAAACTCATCACCCACCTTCATGCATGCCTTTATATCGATTGCCACCTTGGAGCCATTCACTTCTATTGGGAAAACTCTATTTTTCCTGTGAAATAACAACATACAACCAAAAATATTGCCTTCCCCTATACATTAGGCACACATTCTAATTAAATCAATTAAAAACAATCCATTCCACCAATATAACTAGTCCTACATCAGTGGAATGACCAACTTTCCTTTAGAGGACTCTCAAAACCCTATTTGATGGTTGCAAACCGAACCTCACTAAATGCACTCAAACTGATGATATTTTTGGTGGATTCCCTCCTAATTGGATTTAAATGAAAGCTCACTCTCTTCTCTATAAAAAACTATAATATTTAAAGTCCTAAACTATTACACCAATCATACAAGTGAATGATATCAAGAAGAAACTCAGAAATTTATTGAAACTGGGTACTTTTATTGATCTCATCTTCAACATTACAAAACCTATGGTTTTCCTCACTTTCACAAATTATTTATAGATGTTTCAAATAGTTAAGGCAACTTCCTTTTGAAATCCAATGACCCATCCCTTGATTTTCTTGATTTTCTTGCTCTTTTTCACATATTTGACAATATCACAAGTTTTGTATTTTCTAATCTCTTTGACTACCTTAGACCTATTACATGGCTTTAATATATTCAAATTAGTCTTTACATAGCCTTGACACATCATTTTAGGCTTAAACACACAAATTTGACAAATTAGCCTTTTGAAGGCATTTCATGATCAAGGTGCTCCTGCACCATAATATCTTGTTGCTTTTCATCTTGAGGACCTCTCACATAAGCAACATAGTGACCACCTCTCATACTGCCCAAATGTTCCACACTTCCAATCAAGCTATATATGGAGATTTCTTTTTCAATACACTTGGGATCCAGATAAGAGCTTAAATCAAGCTTGTCTTGGAATGTAACATGGCCACTCAGTTTGCTTAAACAACCCTACAAATCTTGCGTAAATCTCTTTAAGTGTACAATTAAAAAATTTGGAGGTGATGCAGAGAATCATACCAAAACCATCAAAAACCTCATTTCATTAGGGTAAATCAAACCCCAATTGAATCAGGAGAAGATCAAATTGAACAAGCAAATTTGTTCGCTAAATTCTTTCATCAATTTCACTTCTTTACCCAACAAGATCCAACAAATTCTTTGATCAATCACGATGCATCAAAAAGCCAAAAAAATACATAAGAAATCCATCTTTGTATCAGACTTAAAAACCTCTTAACCATCATTTGAATAGGAACAAAACAAAAACCTGATTGAAAACTCTGAATCCATCCAATCATGCATTCATTTACCCTTCATTGTAACTTGCTTTCACAAGGAAAAAAGACAACAAATGATCAAATCATGATCCTATCCCTTTACCAAACCTTTGTTCACCTTCAATATCTCCATTTAGACATAAACAACCCAAATATACAGGACCTTAATTCCATTCTTTATCAAATTCTTAAATGTTTACTTCAAGGCCAATATCCCCATGGTTACCCAAACACCAAATGGTGACTCCAAGACTCAAAAAAATCATTTAACTCATGAGACATATCTAACATAATCCTTGTGATAGGAATAAATGAACTCAAGCATTCACACACATCTACCTTTTCATTTATCCAACATTCCTTCTTGACCTAGTGATTCCCTAGTAACCATGCCTTTAAAGACTGTCAAGGAGAACTCTCAATGTACACCATGTCTTAGGACTGTGATTAGTGTTTTGAGTACCCCTTAAGGGTTCTTAAAACATATAAGAAAATCACCTTGGGTTTCTTTAGTAAACATACTCCAAAAATTACTATTCTCGCCTGAAATTAGGCTAGGGTCAGCATAGGGCTTATTGGTTAGATCATTCCCACAACTGAATTCACTTTTCCAACACTTGGAACAAGTTTTGTTAGACCTCCACATGCTTTTTAATCCATTATAAGTCTTTTGGAGTGTTTATTTTAATGAACCCTAGGGCATAACTCCTTAACTACCCTTGTTGTAGGACTGAGACACAGATTTAGTCCAAATTCTAATCCCCATCCACATCACACTCATCTTTATGAACCAAGGCCTCCAAAACTTAAAATTATATACATTAGAAATATTCCAAACCAAACTTTAAGAGATTTTATCCACAAAGATGAAAGAAACTCAATTTCTTTATGCCACTATTACCCTAATAGAGGGTTCAACAGATTTTAGAAAAATAACCTTAACTAACTCAAAACTACATGAAATAAGATGAAACAAAAAGGAAAATGAGGGGAAATTGATAGGATCATCAATTAAAAACATCCACTGGTGTATGTAGAACCGTACCAAGCCGTACTCTACTTTGAAACACCTGTTGTACAGTGATTTCTGTGAAATAGACAAATTTTATTCATGAAATCTTACTACCATCCATTCATTACATGATTATACAACCTCCCCTACTTTGGAAATGAGGCATAATGCCTTTTTTAAATGATTTACAACTTCCCTCATCAATTGAAACCAACTCTAACTACCCATGACCTTTGATATTCTAGATTTTTACCTTTTAGCATTTCTTTTTACATTATTGACAACTTTTTCCCATCTTTAGCAACATTTTGAAAATCTACTTTTTGTGACCATCTAAGGACCTATTAGGGACTCCCATACATTTTAAATAACCTTTACATGAACTTTTAAATGAATGTCCAAATAAATATTCAATTTTGACAAATTTGCATATGAGAGTCAACTGGTGAACTAGGAGCCTTGCTGATGAGATACTATTTAGTTGCATCCCACTTCACTCTCTTTGGTTCAAGATTTCTCCCCATAGAATCAATATTCTCCATCTTTTGTTTTCTTCCACATGATTTAAAACCTTTTTCTTGATGAACATCAACTTTTGCAAAATCTTCCTTCATATCTCCTGATTCTTTAAAAATTCGTTCAGCCATTCGCAAGGATCTTTTGGTAGTAGCCCTTTTAGGTCAAAATTTTATTTCATTTTCTTTTGATATTTTTCACTATTTCTCATATGGGTCTAATCTTGATGTAGAGTATAGAGGAAGAAATTCACTTTCTCAATCTAATCTATCAAAACTCAAAACATTCTTGTGTTATTCATTCACCTTTTCCTTCACAATCAATTGATTCAAATATTCAAAATTGCAAAATCAGAGTTCCCCAACCCCCAATGGCCTTCAGGACACATTGGTAAGTATCAATTTATCAAAAACAAACAATTACAACCTTTTCCCTTTCTTATTTCATCAATTGGTTATGACTATCCATAATGTGCAACTATAAATCCTATAAGCCACCAAACTACAAATATTTCTTTCCAAGACACAAATATCTGCTTCAGCAATTGGAATGGATTTAGTAGGCTTGAATTAACATGAATAAACTCATTTTATGCCCAGGCACACAAACTTATTGTTATAATTGCACTTCCTTCCCTAATTGTTTGTAAAGCTTGTAGGTTTGTACATGAGACAGTCAGAAGTTTTCTTTTTACTCATGCACTAAAAATCAAAATAAATCACATATTTAGACATCCATTAAACCTACTTAAAACACACTATAGATTGGATGAAGGTTATTTGTAATATGTTAATCAGAACTTGATGTTTCAGACTGTAATAGGCTTAATTAGGCCTTGGATACAACAGGGGGTTATTGATTCTTTAACCTCCAAACATTATTCCAACCTACCAACACTTCAAACCTCTTTTATTTGATGTGCTCAAGCTTATGAGTCTATTAGAATTTCAATTCCAAAAACTTTTCTACAAACCCTAGCATTTATACTTCACAACTCCGTGTTATCAGACTGTTAACATAATTTACAGTCAAAACTTTGCTTTTTCCCCACCTTAACCTTGCTCTTTTGAATTAAAACTCTAGAAATGTGTAATTTCATGCTACCACGGCTCCTTTGACCAATTTTTAGTAGATTTCAATGGCTAAATCAAGAGAAACATAATTTCAAATATCCATGTTTACCCTAGTGAGGGTTTTTACCAGTCTGAAGTAAATCCACAATAACTCAGACAAAATTAAACCAAATTGCATGAAACTTGAACTAAAAGGAAGGTGATTGAAATATCTAACTCTTACAATCAATGAGAAACCTCTTCCTACCCATACAGGGCCATACCAAGCTTGAGAACCATGATTTTATGTTTATGTTCATGAATCTTTGTACCCTGTTTCTTATTTCTTTTAAATGCTATTTATCTAGTGGTTTACATAACTGTCTATATTTATAAGTTAGACAACTTGTAAAATGTATAATTATTGGAATGGGAATGAAATTGGATTGTTGTTGATATTTTTTATTCTCATGGATAGGTATTGAAGCACTTGCATGGGCGATAAAGCTTTTTTGGATAGGACCTGGAGGCTTTTGAAAAGACAGGCAAGGAATTCAGAGTTTGCTGCAACAAATTTGAAGTCAAGGAAGCCCTTTGTAGCAAATTCAAAGGTAATTTGAAATCCTCATTTCCTAAAGTAAGCTGATAGGAAAAATAGGCATATTTCATTCTCAGTAGGTAAACTTCAAATTAATGTAAGATAGATCTCAGAACAATGACTCATTATATCCTCCTCTTTTTGTTATGGTATCTACTAACTACTTTCAACAATGTTTTGGCATCTCTATTTTCAGATTTATGTTTTTTTCTTAAATCAAAAACTAAATTAATACTGGAATGCGCAATATTACAGATGGATCAGCATAAAAGGTTGACTACTAATCAATATCATGCATATGATGAGAGAGTAGTTGATGAGAGGGACATTGAAAAATATCCATGTCCATGTAAAAATTGTCTTGGTAGAAAGGTGAAAAAAAGAAATATGATTTATCGACATATGATAAGATATGGGCATAGTGGTATAAGCCCTTGGGCTTACAACTATTATGAAGATATGATATAATTGCATACTGTGAGAGATGAAGAGGCAACAAACATAGAGGAAGTGGTACCAAACATAGATGAAGAGGCATAAATGTTTGATGAAGGGTTTGAAGTTGATAGAATGTTGAATGAGGGTCTAAACGATGATTGGGCCAAGTCAATGGAGGATGCTTTAAAGCCTGTGTATGCTAATTGAAACTAAAGTCATTTGACAACAATCCTTCAAATTCTTAACTTGCAAGTGGTATATGGTTGGAAAAATGGGAGTGTAGATCAGTTATTGGCATTATTAAGTTCATTGTTACCAGTTGACTCCACATTGCCAATGAAACAAAGTCAATGTAAAAAGAAAATCAATAAGTTCAGCTTGGGGTATGAAAACATCCACACATGTGTGAATGTTTGTGTATTATTCACAAAAATCTTGCAAATGAGAGTGAATGTCTGAAATGTCATGAAGTGAGGTATAGACAAGGTTTGAAATCAGTTGTGGTTTCTAGAAAGGTTCTTCACCACTTTTTGATAATCCCATGATTACTCTAAATGTATAGGTGTAGAGACATTTCTGAACTTATGCATTGGCATGCCAAAAATAAGAGCACTGATGGAAAACAACAACATGTGCTTGATTCTAATACGTGGATGGAATTTGATAACAAATGGCCTAATTTTTCTCAAGATCCTCATAATATAAGGTTGGGTTTGGCTCTAGATGGGGTGAACCCATTCTTAGATCAAAGTACTAAATGGTCAACTTGGCTAGTGTTTCTAATAAATTATAACTTTCCTCCATGGTTAGCAACTAAACCATTTTTCTTAATGTTATCATTGATTATACCAGGAAAGAAAAGTGTGACTTCAGATACAATAGATGTTTATCTAGAGCCATTATATGATGAGCTAATGGAATTTTGGAAAGGAATTGAAGCAATTCAATCTTTAAGGGATGGTCATTCAATCAGATTCACTTTAAGAGCTTCCTTATTGTTTATGATTCATGATATTCCTACATATGGCACATTGTCTGGTCTCTCTATTCATGGATACCATGGATGTCCTGCTTGCAACTTTAAGGATTTTGTGAGGCACTCAAGAATTTTTCGTAAGTGTATTTATTGTGGAAATCGTGCTTACCTTAAAATGGATAATCCATATCATTGAAAAAAAACACGTTTCAATGGTCAAGAAGAGAATCGTGAAGCACCATTGCTAAGAACAGGTGATTACATTGTTGAGAATGGAAAAAAAGGAATGTCATTTATTGAAAATGATGGGATTGCTGGCAGTAGATATGATCGATGTAATGAAAGCGGTGTAAAATAGTTGTGCATATTGTATAAGCTGCCATACTTTAAGGATATAGCCATTAGGCATACTGTTGACTTTATGCATACTGAGAAAAATATAGGTTATGCTATTATAGAAACTCTTTTTGGTGCTTTTGATACTATTTCATCAAGACTTCCAAGAAATAAAGATTCATCAAAATCTTTGGGTTGAAAAATATGATAATGAAAAATATAGAAAACCTAGTGCTCCTTATCTCTGGACAAAGGAACAACGTGCACAATTCTTACAGTTGATGTCTTAGACTCACTTTCCCACCAGATATGTAAGTAGTAGCATCAAAATCCAAACTGACATCAATAGCTTAAGAGGCCTCAAGACCCATGACTATCATGTCATAATCGAGAATATTTTACCTATTGTGTTAAATATATTGAGTTTGGAAAAGGGGCCAAGATTGGCAATTATAAGGTTGGGCCTAATATTAAAGAGAATAAGTTTACATGTATTAGATCCTTCAAACTTTGATAGTTTGAGGGAGGAGGTTGTTGAAGTCCTTTGTCTATTGGAACGAGAATTTCCACCAACAATCTTTAACATTTATATGCATCTTTTGATACATCTACAATATGAACTAGAGCATTGTGGCCCAGTAAGAATGAGATGGATGTATCCTATAGAATGATATATGAAGGTTTTGAAAAAAATTGTCCGTACTAGGGAAAAACCATAAGGCAGCATGTCTGATGGATATTCGATGCAAGAGGCCATGAGATTATGCACATAATATATGAAGGATTTTAAAAATGTCAATTGATGTGTATGGGATGATGATGAAGATGAGACAGTTGCAGGTGAATTTTTAGAAAGAAATGGATGTTGCTCCAAGCTATCATATCAAGACACAAGTGCAATACATTCCTTTATTCTTCAAAACACATCTTCGTTCGATAAGTGGCGCAGGTAAAAAAAATTACACAATAATTTACTTACTCAGTTGCATTTACACATTTATATTATTAATCTTACTATTTGTACATCATTATTCTATGTAGAAAATATGAAGAAGAGAATCAAGCTTGGATGCAACATCGACCTCAAAAGCACAGACATCATGATTTGATTAGAGGTGATTCTTTTCCAAAATTTGAAGAATGGATTGCTAATGCAATCAGTGATGCAAAAGAAGAAGGTCAAGATATAACAACAGAGGAAAGTGAGCTTTCACAACCTCCACATTTATGGGCTATGCGTTTTAGTGGAATGTGGGCCTATGGTAGTCATTTAAGAGTGGAAGAAAAAGACAAAGGAAAGACAAATTGTGATTGTGTTGTTAGTGCTGAATTTCTTCATGAAATTGAGAAGAAATTTTATGTTGGATTCATCCAAGAAATTATTCAAGTGGATTTTGGTGAAGATAGTCCTATATTATTAAAATGTATTTGGATCCGACCATCCGCAGTACAATTTGATGAGTACGGATTTGTATGTGCAAATACACAACAATTTTTTTCAAAGACAGATGAGCCTTATGTTTCCTGTCTTCAAATTAAACAATCATTTCTAATTGATGATGTAAGAAGCCTAGGTTAGTCATATGTCATTCAACAAAGTCTCATTCGAAATGGAAATTCATGGAAGTTGTTGATGTAATGCTTGATGGGAAATATGTTAATTTACAAGAAACATTTGAAGAAGTGGATGAACACAATGAGGGACTGTTTGAAGAAGAGATTTTGATTACCAATGAATAAATTGGAAGAGAGAATGTATTGCATGTCACAAATGAGGATGAGGAATAAAATCTAGTAAATGCAGACATGAGTGATTAGGATTCTGATCTTGCTAGAAATGCAGATGATTATTGATGAGCCCCATTTTATGACCTTTTATTTAAGAATTTTATGTTGTTTTAAGACTGTTTTATGTTTTAAGGACATGGACCTTCAAACTAATACCTGTTTCAAAGCATTAATGTTGAACAAAGTATCTATATGAATGCAATATGAATATGTTTTCATATAAAAATGAGGATGCAATATGAATATGTTTTCATATATAAATGTTGTATGTGATATGAATATGTTTTCATATATAAATGAGGATGCAATATGAATATGAATATGAATGCAATATGAATATGTATACCATCATTTCTTTACTTTGAAAATGATCTTTTCTTGACAGCTCCTCTGGATCATTGCTTCCACTGTCATGACAGGATGTTATAACAGTCCTTGACCACTGTACTTTGACTCACTACTATGACTATTATAATGCTCATACTTTTCTAATGCATTTGTATTACAAAAAAACCTTCACTCATTAAGTATGTGATGCAAAGGTAGGGTTTGTTCAAATTTCTCAATCTATTAGGACACTGGTTTTGTACTCCATCACTTAGACACCCTTGAGACACTACTTTTGTTTTGTGGCTTGGACCTTCTTTAGATTTTGGAACAACATCTTAGGTTATTGTTCACATACATGTTTAGGCAGCAACATCACAACAAAAACCTTTGGAGACCAACTTCAATGTCATATGCTCATCCTTTTTATTTAGGACTTCTCTCATTGCTTGGTCAAAATCTCTCTATTTCTTCCACTATCATTTCACATCGCTATTTTTTCCTGTCTCTCAATGTCATTCTTCATTGTCTTGACATTTTTATATATCCTTGTGGTCGTGATCATGACTATGACTTCCAAATTATTATTTCAAAACAAAGAACACAAATTGCAGTCCCACAAATACCCTACCTGCACAAGTTTTCATCAGTCAAGATTGCCTTGTCAGAAAGAGTTCATATGAACAAATCAATTTTTTGAATTCATTTGACACCCTAGAGCTTCCTCCAAATGTTGTCCTTGACAAGAGAGCGAATGTTGTTTTTTTTCAACAACAAGTTACAACCCTTCTGCACATGGTATTTACTAGATTTCTCTAAGGTTTGCCACAATATCTCATCTTGACCATCTCTTAGGTCAACATTCCTCTCTTTCAACACCTAGGCAAGCTGACGCCTAGACTAAAATTATCCGTGAACCATCCTAAAATATATTTGTGCATGCTCTGTCTGGTGTTTATGTTTATGGTAGAAACATTTTTTATTTATTTTTCTTTGTAATTTTTGTTTTAACTTTTTATAGGATTTCACATGTTTCTTTGAAGCTCTGCCATAAATTTTGTAGTGATTTAGTTTGCATATTATTTTTGATGGATTAATTTAACATTGCAAAATTCTCTGAGATACGTGTATGTAATATATAAACAGATAATTCTAAATCAAAGAGCTTTGATGCTCACACTCACAACCGATCACTTTATGTTTCAAGTGTCACCAGAGGTTGGTCACTCTGTAGAAACCCTTACCCTTTATACTAACACAAACCCATATAAACATGTTCAATGTCCATTACTATTTAACTAATAGTTCTTTGTTCAATGTCTAGTGGTAAATGGCTTCATTCAGACAACACTTTTTCCAAATGCTCTGTATTATTTATGACAAAATATTTATGTTTGAGGAGATTTCTTTACATTACTCGAGTCATGAAAATTATATTGTGCATAGGCTCATTCTTGTCTAGTACAGTTACTTTGTTTTTTGAACTCAAATACCTAGAACTTGATAAGTTTTCAAATTTCTTGATTGATTTGCAAGCTATAACCTTTTCCCATCTAATTTATCATTAGTTAAGTTGTTCATTGATTTAATGTATATGGTGAATATTCCATAGGATAACTACTATATGTAGTGAGGTGTCTCATGATGATAATTATAGAGGAAACTGTTTTATGTTGATACTCAATGATCATGATTTACTACCATGTGTATGCAAACAAAACCCTAGTAAAGTTTTCGTGACAATTTGAGAATAGAAGTTAATCAGAATACTTAACATCAAATCCTCCTTTCATTTTCTTTCAAAGGTTACTCAAAAAATTAACTCTTTTGGTTTTAAAACGTAGATGTTTCATTAGGAAGAGGACTTTGTTTCTCCCAAATTTACTACATTAATGTCAAAGTATGAATTCAAACCCTTTAAACCTGACTTTCTTTTGAAGTTGTGTTTTTTTAGAATGGGAATGGCCACTATTGCAATAAACAAAAAGTGAATTGGATTGTTTCATTTTCTCTTGTGTTGTACTGAGTCTGATCCTTGGCAAAGATTTAAATTACATAGGAACAACTATATGAAAATTATAAGGACTTCAAAAATAAATCAAGTTACAATGATTTTGCATTATGTGAAGGCATGGAAAAAGTCAAATATGTACATATTCCATTTGATATTCCATGTCTTCCTTATCCATACCTTCACTATTAAGGATATTGTTTTTTTCTCAAAAATATCCTTCTTGATGTTTTGTCCCATCTTTTCATCTATAGAGGAGTCTGTTAGTTTCCTCCAGTTTCTAATCCTAAAAAGTACCTTTAAAAAATACCTATGAGATGTTTATAATTGCAATTCCTAGATGCTCAACTAGAGTGTTTTGGTGGAAAATTATGAGATAAGGATCAATTTCTAGTGAAGTCTAATCAAGAGTTGAAAAACTAAAAATTCAACACAAGGGATAAGGTCCTAGGTGTGGGCATGTCACTGATAGGTGGGTTAGAAGCAAAGTGTCAATTTGTAAACAAGAAAAATGAACATTATGACTACGTATTCATGGCATGAACAAAAGTAAGTATAAAATAGAGTAACAAGGGAGAGTACAAAATTGTATCCCTTACATTTTCTCCCATTCTAAGCCCATTCATCCCATAGAGACTAAGATATAACTACACATTGCCCACAAAGATCAGATTGTATATTAAACAAAAGAACATATGAATGAAGCCAAAAGACGAGGAACACAAAATTTATCACTGACCTAATGGTGAATCTACATCCAATGTGAAGGAATCCTCATTCCAATCCCAAGATTTGATGGATTGATTCAAATACATTGCTAATTTTTTTATGCAACTGGCATTTCTACAGGGCAACATTATTTAATATCCATTGACTGAAATACCCACAACATACATTATTGGCTAAAACACAACAAACAAGTTCTGAAAGATTGGCCCCTTGCTAGCAACTACAAAATTGACCATGACACAAAAGAAAATTGGAAGCAACTTTTTTTATTTATCAGTGGCAAATGCTCCAAATAATTGTACTCTGAATCCCAGATCAAATATTCTATAAAAAAGTAATTAAAATGCAGATATTGTACTTTCTAGCACATATTTTTTTAAATCTATATTGAAAAGTCAATTCTAACAAATTTGTCATTACGATTACTTTCTATAGAATTGTATGTCCATCGATGAGCTACTTACTTTGGCATAAACATGAATGAAGTAATATCCATTTGGTGCACACTGTGCCCACTCCTTCACCAAGCCATCCACTGTATGAAGCTTGACCTACCAAAATACTTGTAGCATCAATTGCCTTTTACACCAATTACAAGGAGTAGCAACTTAATTCATAGCTACAAAAAACTATTTTTAAATGTGAAATGATAAGTATCTCTTACACCAATCATACCAATGAAAACCATATTCCCCTGTATTTTTACAATGACTTTGAAAAAGTAAAGACCCATAAGCAGAATGTGCTACAATAAAAATACATTAACCCTTGTTACAATGGCTAGATTACAAACTATACAATTCCAATATATCACATACTTAAGAAAGTAGACTGGTTTGTACACTCTTGTCTACTAAGTGTTGTAGGAGATCAATAAACAAACTCCTACAAGAGAGCATTGTTAAAAATTGAGACAAAAACGTTGGACATAACTAACCTTGAAAAAGTACTTAGTAATTAAGAGACACATCTCTTTACCCTTATGACAAATTTTGGATATGGGAGACAAGTTCATGTATGACTTACATCTCTCTAGATATCTCTGAATTTCTCTTGGATAGAGTCAGAGACATTTAAGAGATATATAATGTAGCAAGTGGTACAAGTGATGATAGTTACACATTTTATAAAGTGTACAATACATTTATATGCTTGAAACTCACTTTCACACCCCAGTAGTTGCACATTTTACTAAGTGTACAACACATGTATATGCTTGAAAGATATTTTCAAGCCAAAGTAGCCATCCTTGTTCTTCCAAGTCAATTTCACATTTTCATGCCTATGAAGCACTTGCATGGCTCTTTGAACGCTACCAAGATTCTTGAGACACTACTATTTCTGATTTTCTTGATTTCAATTGTCCATCATCTTCCTAAAAAAGATTCTTTGAGAGTAATGCTACATGTTAGCACATGGAATCTTAAAAACATTGCACCATTTCATATGCAGTTGCCACAATCTTGATAGAGAGGTACACAAAAATGTAGCTCATGAGCAAGTACCATTCACCAGACTATAAAAGATTATTTTTTTATTTTTTATTTTATTTATTGATTATGTGGTTAGGACCGTATGATTTGGACATAATGGGTGGGGTCAATATTACTCCTTTTTAGATTGCTTTAAACCATGGTAGCCTTCAAATGAAATACTATGATGACATGCAATTCTAGTTGGCTCTTAAGTAATGTAGATGCCAAGAAACTATGGTAATTTACACTAAATAATACCAATGTGATGCCCACTATCTACTCATGAATACAAGAATCCTGGAGAGAGAATTGATGGGAAGGAACATTGGGGAGCAATTCATTGAAATCTACTACAACAACAACATCGACAATAGTGATAAAAAATTCCACCCCCAACTTAAATCCCTCCACTAGAAAATCATTGGCTATTAATATAGCATAGATGTGAGGTTGCAGTGTTACGATGACAAGGTAAATTAAAACTCAACCCATGTTTACAATCTCAAGCATATAGTCCACACTCAACCTGCACTACAATAAAGGGTGCCTATAACCTTACCATTAATTTACTAATTAAAAATAATCATAAACTTGTATTTAATGGAATTTTTATTACAGTTAATTATCTTTGTATCAAGTTGCTAATTTATACATTATTGGTTTTTTGGACATCAGGAAATGAGGAAAAATAATTTAAGCACAAATTAGATGATAGTGATCATAATTCTGAAATTACAATGATAGATTATGAGCGCTTTTGTGAAGAACGTGTGGCCAAGAATAATGAATATTTATCGCGTCTTGGTTTGACAAACAGGCAAGTTGTAAATCCAATAAGTAGTATATTATTTATTTAATATTGTTTAATGAAATTTTATAGGCAAGAGCTTTATGTATATAAGACATGATATGATATTTTTTTTATTTTACAGGTAAGAAAAAGAGTGCAGAGAAAATTTAGAGAAGAAACAAAAAGAAAGTAAAGATACAGTGTTTCCAGCTCGTAGAAGCCAACGCATAAAGGATGTGTTTGAAGTGAAATCTGTGGAGACCAGTATTGATCTACCTACTCATGCCACACTTGATGTGGCCAAGGAGCATGAAGTTCTAGTTAATAAAAGTCATGAAGAGAGTCTGCTTGCATCTGATGTGCCTTAGAGTGCACCTGTTGCATCTACAAATTTTGATGGAATTAGTGGATCAACTAGAAATATTGGTAGTGGTTCAACAGAAGATGTGCATGCTTTTGTTAAAAGACAAAGATTGAGTCGAGATTTATATAGATCTACATAGAGGAATGTAAAAGAAAGAATATTAGAAGGGAAGATGCCATTCTTGGTTGAGGTATCAAGAGATGGTGAACCCATTGCAAAAAATGTTGCAAGGTGGGCCTCCAAGTTGGGCATAAGATGTAGGGCCCATTTGGATATTTTCAAATAAAATTTTGCACAAGAAGATCCACGAAATGTGGAATATGTTATACAAAAAATGGAAAATTCCTTTGACACTATTGGTGGACAAATATCTAGAAAATATTACAAGCACAAGATGAGACTTCTGATGAACAATTTTTGATACAATTGCAGAAAAATATTCATGGAGGGAAACAAAGGTTAGACTCCACTCTATCTCCCACATAGTGGGAGGCACTGAAAGAAAGTATGCGTTCTGAAGAATATTTGACAAAGAGTAATAGAGGCAAGAGAGCAAGAGATAATGTGAGGGCTGAGTATACATTTGGACAAGGCGGGTTGCAAGCCAAAATGGACAAATTTGGAGTAACTCTATGGATTTTTTGTTCAATTTACATTGTGTTATTTATTTCAATTTTTTATTGAACTAACTATATGTTGAAATTGACATTGTATTTTAGGTGGAAAAAAATAATATAGAAGGAGGTGTAGAAGATATTGTCAATTATATGGAAACACTAGATCGTACTAAATCTAAGAGTAGTATGAAGTGGAAATCTTGTTTTTCAACAAAGATTTCACAGCCATTTGTTGAACGCCCAGTAAGAGCCTCTCCAAATCATGTCAACTCAAATGAAGAGTACCACCATATAATGAGTTGCTTACATGGTCTCACCGAGAAAGTTTCATAGTTGGCTACCTCTGTTAAGCCTATAGTTTCTACATGGAATGACCATAACTCCACGGATTCAGATCAAGCAAGAGGCTATCCCTCAATATTTTGATTCTCAACTATATCATTTTTTTGCATACACTTTATCTTATTGTTGTTTTTTCTTTGCTAAGCTCTTCACAATTGTCTTACTCTATATGTTTTTATAGTTGCAAAATGATTATATGAAAGAAAAATGAAAAAGAAAAGACCCTTTCAATAGAGCTCTCAGCAAAGCAACGCAACTTCAGGACAATGTTGACAATGATTATGCTGAATTCAAGGAGTATGTGCATGATATTTATAGTACTAGTGGTACTGAACTTGAGGTGAGTTCTATGAAACATTACTTTTCCTTGATTCTGAAACCCTTCAAGTGGAAGAGAAGCACAAAAGATATAGGAATTCTTTAGTGTACCAAAATGTTTCATTTTAAAGTACTTATCAGTTCATCTTATTTGAAGTTTTAGCAACATGATAGATTATTTTTTAATTTTGGCTGCTTTGGGTTTGAGCATAGGTCACAACCAGGATTGTATATCAGATTCATTTATGATTTCTTTTAAATACAAAATGTCTGGTATTTGAAATGAGTGCATTTTAAGCATCATTGTTAGCCATGTAATTTTTTACATAAAATATTGAAAATAATTATGCCAAGCACTATACCCTCTAGTTTATGTAGAATCCTATTTTTAATGCTGTAACATATATGTCTATTAATATGTGCACATATTATAATATACACAATATTGTTTTTGGTTCTGGTATTTTCCTTGGTTGCTTATAAATGATAGGGAAAAACCTTTAGTTGTTCAGTTGCAGATAATCAATTTTTGATGTACACCCATTTTTGCATTATGATTCCTTTGCCTTTTCTCTTATTGTTATTTTTTATTTACTGAGATCTTCATAATTGTCGTACTTTGTATGTTTTTATAGTTGCAGAACAATTATATGAAAGCAGAATGAAAAAGAAAAGACCTTGTCAATAGAGCTCTCAGCAAAGCTACACAACTTCAGGACAATGTTGACAGTGATTATGCTGATTTCAAGGAGCATGTGCATGATATTTATAGTACTAGTGGTGATGAACTTTAGGTGAGTGCTATGAAACATTAATTTTCCTTGATTCTGAAACCCTTCAAGTGGAAGAGAAGCACAAAAGATATAGGAATTCTTTAGTGTACCAAAATGTTTCATTTTAAAGTACTTATCAATTCATTTTATTTGAAGTTTCAACAACATGACATAGATTATTTTTTAATTTTGGCTGCTTTGGGTTTGAGCATAGGTCACAACCAGGATTGTATATTAGATTCATTTATTATTTCTTTTAAATCTAAAGTGTTTGGTATGTGAAATGAGTGCATTTTAAGCATCGTTGTCAGCCATGTAATTTTTTTCATAAAATATTGAAAATAATTATGCCAAGCACTATACCCTCTAGTTTACTTAGAATCCTATTTGTAATGTTGTAACATATATGTCTATCAATATGTGCTTCGATAAAATAAAATTGAGGTACAACAGTCCCTAATGTTGTATGGTGCCTTCTATAATAACCAAAATTATTAATATCTATCAATATCAAATGGTATGGGCATGGGTGTTAGAGTCATTTTAATTCCATTTAATTTCTTTGTAGGGAAACTGTAAGGAGCAGGAGCAGTGACAAAGTCATTAAATCCATTTGAATTCTTGTTTTGAGGACCCTGTTGGTGCAAGGGTATTCACTTAAAATCAAACTATAAGACAAAGTGAGATTGTCTGTATAGACTGCCCTGGAGGTCTCCAATTCCAATTTGGTGCTTGGTTGTTATGCTTTGTGCTCTCAATGAAATTTTTGCATTTTCCATATACTATTATATTGTTTTTGATTTTACAACAGTAATAGTGGAAATTTCATTTAGTTGTTCTTTCATAGTTGTTTCTATTGCAACAACCTTTTTTCTGTTGCAAAGTCTTCTTTATAAAAGTGGTAGCCACTATTATAACTTGGTACAAAGCCATTATAATCTTAGGCAACTATTTTGGTATTCTTCAGAAGAGATTTTTTGGCCATGATTACTTTTTATCCCAGCACAAAGTATGTGTGTAATTAAGCCAATTTAAGTAGCTCATCACCAACTACAATAAAATCTTATAGTGGATTGATGAGCATTTAGTAAAAATGACATAATCCATTAAAAAAAAACATATTGTTTTTTAAAAGAACATGTATTGGACTACAAGATGACTACAAGATGTTATGTATATTGCCAAAAAAATTTCCCACCAACCAAATCTAATTTCCCCTCATCATCCACTCCTCTCTAGGTTTTATCAAGCAAAATTTACTCTCTGACCAATTCCTCCCACTGACATAGGAAAAAAAAATAGATTTTATAAAATACTTGTGTAGCAGCTTTGAGGAAAGTATCACCATAAGATAGAATTTTTAACAACCATGATATCTTGGTTTTATTTAATTTCTTCTAATCATCAGTTTAAATTGATATAGTAGTTATGAGGAATTTAGTGAAGATGAGCTCTATTAGCATGTTACATGACATGCGTATAACACATACTCTGAAGCTTTTTGAGACCGAATATCCATGGTTTGGGTATGGCCACCAAGATCTGTACTTCCATGTGATACCTTTATATGAAATGTATTTGGGAGACATTTCAAGTTTATATTACCTTTAACATGGTTACATGGCTCTACTTGTACTCCTCAAGTACAAATCTTATCAAAAAAATCCCACTTGAATATTTGGCCAAATCTGTGCAAGACTCATGAATCTGCCATACCATACCCACCAATAGGCTTGCAGTGTATGTATTTCCTAGAAAGGAAACACACACTCTTATTAATCACTTTTAAAACTACAAAACAAGGGTTAATCTACAACAACATTATGTTTTTCTTCATAGCTTAAGAACTGGGGAGCATTTTTCAAACATTTTCTTGTTTTATTTTCATCAGTAGTACCAATCATGGAATGGAATTTTTCTCATCATAAAATAGGATCTTCTTAGATATTTTGGGGAGGGGGTGAGGGGAGGGAGTGAAATTTAAAATACATTATGTGTTTTCTAATTTTTTATGCTATCTGGTGTTAGTTTTTTTTGTTTGGAGTTTTTTTTGGGCTTGCATATACTAGTCCAATTACAAAACAGGTGGAATTTGTATTAATAGAGGGTGACATTTTAGGAATGAATGCTCTAATTTTCAACTTCATTTGGAGATTCAGTTGGTTGAATCCGTTCCATGACAGAAATATGTGCCATGCTTTTTCTACTCTATTTTTGACAGCCATACATGATATACAACAATCAATTCTTGATTCAGTGATGCACACTCCTATGATCCAATGTTTCTCCAAGAACCGCATTTCATCCAACAAAATTTTATTTTAATCATACATTATGTAGTTACATTCCAAGTAGAAGAGCTTTTGCTCGGATCCTTATTTGTTTCCCATCAATGAGATTATTATCCTGTTGCAAATGAGATAAGGAACACAATCATTGTTAAAACACTTAGATGCCATTGTATCATTCATTGTTATTTTTTTCACAAAATGATAGTGTGGTAAAATTATAGCCTTTTCAGATACCCAAAGACAATAGCTTTAAAATCTGTTTATTTTGCATTCTTACAATTTAATTTGCGAGGTGTTCAATCTGTTGCAATAAATGAATTGTACAATAGTTTTAGTTTATCTTTGGTATTTTTGGAAACATTTTCTTAGATTTGATATTTTCCCACTTGAATTTTAAGGTAATGAATTTAAGACCCTCGTATAATTTTATTGGAGGCCTTTATTTATTATTCTTTTCATATGTAGCTACTTGAACCTTAAATGACATAGTTGGTGTAATCACTCCACTTTTGTGCTCATTGAAGTTTAGTATAAAGCTACTTGGATGTATTCTACTAAACAATAGTTAATATGGAATGCTTGTTGATATTTAAATTATTGATGTGTATGCACAAGTAGGCAAATGAGAATGGGTTTGTAAAAAGATCAACTGCTAGTATGTTGAGTGGAAAGAAGCTTGCTTCTCCAAACACGGTGAGTTCCGTGATGACCTCAGTGACCACATTTTAATGTATTTTCTATGTTCTATGGTATTGAATATTAAATCTTACATTTTTTTTATTTTTTTGAATGAGATATTGATTGAGTTGCATGTAGTTGTTGTAATCTAAAGAGAAAATTGTACAAGTTTATTAGTTTATGTTATTCATGCATAAAAAAAAATTGGAAGCCTTTACGCAAGTTCATTAGGAACATGGATGAAGTGCAACTTTTGAGCATCATAAAAACTCAACATATCTTCCAAGGATTGTTATAGATCAAATATAAAATAAGTTGAACGTCATGCTTTGGATTTACTTTTGGCTACCTTGTGCATCTTTTTTTACTAATCTCCTTATGTGTGGATGGAAACCAACCCTATACCTGGTCAAATCATTTTGTCAAAATGTTAACTTTGAGTTTATAAGCTGAATTGAAATTTTGAACAAAAATTAACTATCATCCATAGGTTTTGGCTAAGAAATTCTTTTTTCCTAGATTTTGACTCCTCACACCTTGGTAGAAATGTCAATTTTGTAATTTTTTCTTGTTTTCTATGTTATAAGGCAGGTTTGTAATAAGGTTACTGAACAATAGTTAATATGGAATGCTTGTTGATATTTAAATTTTTGATGTGTATGCACAAGAAGGATGATGAGAATGGATTTGTAAAAAGATCAACTGCTAGTATGTTGAGTGGAAAGCAACTTGATTCTCCAAACACGGTCAGTTTTGTGATGACCTCAGTGAACACATTTTATAATATTTTCTGTGATCTATGGTATTGAATAATAAATCTTAATTTTTTTTATTTTTTCTGAATGAGATATTGATTGAGCAACATGTAGCTGCTGTAATCTAAAGAGAAAACTATACAAGTTTATTGGTTTATGTTATTCATGCATAAAAAATTGTTGGAAGCCTTTATGCAAGTTCATTAGGAACATGGATGAAGTGAAACTTTTTAACATCATAAAAACTGAACATATCTTCCAAGGATTGTTATAGATCAAATATAATAAAAGTTGAACGTCATGATTTGGATTTATTTTTGGTTGCCTTGTGCATCCCTTTTTACTAATCTCCTTATGTGTGGATGGAAACCAACCCTATACCTGGTCAAATCATTTTGTCAAAATGTTAACTTCGAGTTTATAAGTTGAATTGAAATTTTGAACAAACACTAACTATCATCCACAGGTTTTGGATAAGAAATTATTTTTTCCTGGTTTTTGACTCCTCACACCTTGGCAGAAATGTGTATTTTGTAATTTTCTCTTGTTTTCTATGTTATAAGCCAGGTTTGTAATAAGGTTACTAAAAAATAGTTAATATGGAATGCTTGTTGATATTTAAATTGTTGATGTGTATACACAAGCAGGCTGATGAGAATGGGTTTGTAAAAAGATTAGCTACTAGTATGGGTGATCCCACAAAGCTAGTTTACAATTTTTGAGAGGAATTGAATTTTGTTGAAATCACATATTTTTAGAAAATATAATGATTTAAGCCTTTAAAAGTTCCATTTTAAGGATTCCAATTGAAGAGGGTTTGATCAAACCACCTTAGATCAAACCCCCTTGGATAGAACCTCGCTAGTTTTAAACCATGCCTATAAATGAGTCTCCTTTACATCTATCAAAATGCTGATAAAAAATCACTTTTGATTTACATTTTGGGGGATCAAATGAATTCATTTAAAATTTATTTGAAATGATTATGGTAGTCTTCTAAATGATCTATCCCATGAATATAATTTTAATATGTTATGGTTTTATTATGTATGTGTTTTTTTAGTTTTATTAAACATAGGTTTCTCACCGAAAATCAAGCTCTTTGTTTTGCACTTGTGGAAAAATAGCAAATGATCAGAATAAATTTTTTTAAAATATGTTTGTGCTGGGTATTGATTTCCTTGATCCATTAAGAAAAATAAAATTGAATTTCGATACATACAGAAAAAGTTATGTTTAATACAGTCCCCCTATGTCTGAATTGCAATTGGTTTGACTTTGAAACTCTATTAAGGAAAAAATATTCAATCAAAAACTATGAGACCAAATGAAAGTGCTAGATATCGTAGTTACAAATCTAAAGTCCAAAAAAATATAATTTTATCCTTCATACAGAAAAAATTATATTGTATATGGTGAGCGTCACTTTTTAAAAATGTTGTTATTTGAAAAAAACTAGTTTTCGTGGGAGATGGAAAAAGAAGTGCAATCTTATTCCAAAAAATTTGAAAAAAATATTTGTAGAATCCACAGAAAAAATGTGATGAGACTCTAGTTTACATCATCTTCAAATTCCTCATGGTTTAGCCGCTATAGGTGCCCAAATGTGAAGATTTAGTTAAAAATAATAATTTCAATGTCGAGTTTGGCCAAAAATTGTAAACCACTATTGTGGGATCACCCGTATGTTGAGTGGAAAGAAAGTTGATTCTCCAAACACGGTAAGTTCTATGATGACCTCAGAGAACACATTTTATCGTATTTTCTATGATCTATGGTATTGAATAATAAATCTTACATTTTTTTATTTGTTTGAATGAGATATTGATTGAGCAGCATGTAGCTACTGTAATCTAAAGAGAAACTATACAAGTTTATTAGTTTATTTTATTCATGCATAAAAATTTGTTGGAAGCCTTTATGCAAGTTCATTAGGAACATGGATGAAGTGAAACTTTTGAACATTATAAAAACTCAACATATCTTCCAAGGATTGTTATAGATCAAATATAATATAAGTTGAACGCCATGCTTTTGATTTATTTTTGGCTGCCTTGTGCATCCCTTTTTACTAATTTCTTTATGTGTGGATGGAAACCAGCCTTATACCTGGTCAAATCATTTTGTCAAAATTTTAACTTCGAGTTTATAAGCAGAATTGAAATTTTGAACCAAAATTGACTATCATCCACAGGTTTTGGATAAGAAATTCTTTTTCCCTGGATTTTAACTCCTCACACCTTGGCAGAAATGTTGTTTTTGTAATTTTCTCTTGTTTTCTATGTTATAAGGTAGGTTTGTAATAAGGTTACTAAAAAATAGTTAATATGGAATGCTTGTTGATATTTAAATTGTTGATGTGTATGCACAAGAAGGATGATGAGAATGGGTTTGTAAGAAGATCAGCTGCTAGTATGTTGAGTGGAAAACAGCTTGATTCTCCAAACACTGTCAGCTTTGTGATGACCTTAGTGAACACATTTTATCATATTTTATGTGATCTATGGTATTGAATAATAAATCTTAAATTTTTTATTTTTCTGAATGAGATATTGATTGAGTAGCATGTAGCTGCTGTAATCTAAAGAGAAAACTGTACAATTTTATTAGTTTATGTTATTCATGCATAAAAATTTGTTGGAAGCCTTTATGCAAGTTCATTAGGAACATGGATGAAGTGCAAATTTTTAACATCATAAAAACTCAACATATCTTCCAAGGATTGTTATAGATCAAAGATAATATAAGTTGAACGTCATGCTTTGGATTTATTTTTGGTTGCCTTATGCATCCTTTTTTACTAATCTCCTTATGTGTAGATGGAAACCAACCCTATACCTGGTCAAATCATTTTGTCAAAATGTTAACTTCAAGTTTATAAGCAGAATTGAAATTTTGAACAAACATTAACTATCATCCATAGGTTTTGGATAAGAAATTATTTTTTCCTGGTTTTTGACTCCTCACACCTTGGCAGAAATGTCTATTTTGTATTTTTCTCTTGTTTTCTATGTTATAAGGCAAGTTTGTAATAAGGTTACTAAACAATAGTCAATATGGAATGCTTGTTGATATTTAAATTGTTGATGTGTATGCACAAGCAGGCTGATGAGAATGGGTTTGTAAAAAGATCAGTTGCTAGTATGTTGAGTGGAAAGAAACTTGATTCTCCAAACATAGTGAGTTATGTGATGACCTCAGAGAACACATTTTATCATATTTTATGTGATCTATGGAATTGAATAATAAATCTTACATTTTTTTATTTGTCTGAATGAGATATTGATTGAGCAGCATGTAGCTGTTGTAATCTAAAGAGAAAACTATACAAGTTTATTAGTTTATTTTATTCATGCATAAAAATTTGTTGGAAGCCTTTATGCAAGTTCATTAGGAACATGGATGAAGTGCAACTTTTGAACATCATAAAAATTCAACATATCTTCCAAGGATTGTGATAGATCAAATATAAAATAAGTTGAACGCCATGCTTTGGCTGCCTTGTGCATCCTTTTTTACTAATCTCCTTATGTGTGGATGAAAACCAACCTTATACCTGGTCACATCATTTTGTCAAAATTTTAACTTCGAGTTTATATGCTAAATTGAAATTTTGAACAAAAATTAACTATCATCCATAGGTTTTGAATAAGAAATTCTTTTTTCCTAGTTTTTGACTCCTCACACCTTGGAAAAAATGTTTGTTTTGTAATTTTCTTTTGTTTTCTATGTTATAAGGCAGGTTTGTAATAAGGTTAGAGAACAATAGTTAATATGGAATGCTTTTTGATATTTAAATTTTTGATGTGTATGCACAAGCAGGCTGATGAGAATGGGTTTGTAAAAAGATCAAATGCTAGTATGTTGAGTGGAAAGTAGCTTGCTTCTCCAAACATGGTGAGTTATGTGATGACCTCAGTGAACATATTTTATCGTATTTTTTGTGATCTATGGTATTGAATAATAAATCTTACATGTTTGTATTTTTTTGAATGAGATATTGATTGAGCAACATGTAGCTATTGTAATCTAAAGAGAAAACTGTACAAGTTTATTAGTTTATGTTATTCATGCATAAAAATTTGTTGGAAGCCTTTATGCAAGTTCATTAGGAACACGGATGAAGTGCAACTTTTGAACATCATAAAAACTCAGCATATCTTCCAAGGATTGTTATAGATCAAATATAATAAAAGTTGAACGTCATGCTTTGGATTTATTTTTGGCTGCCTTGTGGATCCTTTTTTACTGACCTTACAAGATTCAAGTTAACATAATTTAAACCATATGCCCAAAAAATTTGCATGGTAATGTAGTTTTTATATTTGTGGCCTTTGTATCTGATTAGCATGAAGCTAATAGTAACATTGTAAGCAATGCTATGAGTGTTGGTTTTTCAGTAAATTAGATTGATGAATGGTTCTTGGAATCTATTCTTACTTTAATCCCTCTCCCGCATTCTCTTTCTAGTTGACTTTATACCCTATGGATGATAATAATCATCTAGACTATCAAGCCTCTTGATAGAAAAAATGTGAGATTGCTAAGGTAATTTTTAGGGTAAAACATTCATGAGGTATCATTGCAATTATTTTTGAAATTTTCCTTTTGCGATTATTTTAACACACACATGCAAGTACTATTTAAGTAAGTAATGGTTGTTTTATTATGCAAACAAGGGTAATAAATACCTATGTTTTATTACGAAAACAAGGGTAATCAATTATTTTAATATAATGTGTTATTTTTTTCTTTTTGCATAAATATATTGATAAACTCAAAGAATTGGATATAGTTAAGGTGTTGGATCCATTAGATGGTGATGTTGCGGGCATTGGGTGGATTCACTCCCTATCTATTGTACATGGAGTCAACTTGAAAGGAACAAGGGATGCAAATGTAAACATTTTAAAGGTCACAAGTAACATACCCCTTGTTTATGAATATAAAATAGATGGAGTTGTTCATCTGAAAGAGAAAGAGGGAACCTTCACATGGTGGCCACTAAATTATTTTCAAAAAATGACATAGTTGAACATATTTATCATGTACTAGTTGTTAGACATCTTCGCTCACTGTTTTATGCAGTATTTTGAATATGTTGTTCAGGGATCTTAATTATCATGGTGTATTTGAAAGAGTTGAAAACTCTTAGACAACTTTGACATTTTTTATTATATTTACATATATACTCTTAGACAGATTTGAAATATTATAACTTGATATATATTTGCATTATTATTTTTATTGTAGATTACCTTTATTTATCATGATATTGAACCAATCTTTTAATTCTAGTATGTTGTAGCCTGTACGCATATGTAATATTTTTATTTACTTTTACATTGTAGTTCAAATTTAATATTATATTGTTTTTGCATTATAAAATTTATGGTATTTAATAAATTATTCATTTCGTGATTATATTTACTACCAATTAATGGAAACCAATAAATAAAATGACTAAATTAATGACTAACTATATGACTAAAGTAATGATTAAATTAATGATTAAATATGACTAAATGCCTAAATATATGAATAAAGTAATGAGTAAAATAATGACTAAATATATGACTAAATTAATGACTAAATATATGACTAAAGTAATGACTACCATGACTAAATAAATGACCAGTTAACAACAATTAATGACTAAATAAATCACTACCATGACTAAATAAATGACCAGTTAATAAAAATCAATGACTAAATTAACGACTAAATCAATGACTAAATCAATGACTAAGTCAATGACCAAATCAGTGACCAAATTAATGAGTAAAAAATAGACTAAATAAATAACTAAAATAGTTTAGTCATAAATTTGGTCATGTTATAAATGACCAGCAATAAAATACTAATGGTCACGTGACCAAAATTAGTCATTTATATGCAATTTTTAGTAGTTTATTTAGTCATATGTTTTTTTTTGTGTACTAGTGGTAATAAGTTTTCATTAGATCACATAAAGCATGTTAAATCATGGAAGCATTCATTAAATAATCTTACAAAAGTTATTTAATTAATCACATTGACATTTAACATTCCAACACAGATAATAATAAAACATCAAGTGCTCATATATATATCAAAATTTTATGTACATATCATCAAATATACAATACTACTGAGGCATGTGCCTACCAGATCCCTTGGGACCTAGTGGTCATTAATGTCTGGTAGCAATCTATCAAGAGAAAGTGGTGTGTGATCGTGATCACAATCCCCTCAGTGTACCAAGAAAAAACTCTAAACCTCAAATCTGTCCAAGGGCCTCTCGATGTGCTCCTGCTATCTAATCTCTCTCCACCTGTAGCCTCACTACCTCTGCCTCTAGTATCTTGAACTCTACAAGGGTCTGGGATGACTATGCCTCTGGGGTAGTATGGGCTCAGTGGACGTGTCTCCTCAAACTCTCATACGCTTCTCGTAGTCTAACATATGGCCTAAATGACTTTGGGTCCTAATCCATGATGGGTGGGGGCACATAGTCTAAGTCTGTGGCCTCCTCATCAACTAATGGGGGCACTATCTCTACAACTCCCTATCGATAGAGATCCCTAAATTCTCTCTTAGCTCCTACATGATAGAAACAAAAAAATATCAATACACATCATTATATATATAAAGAATAAGCACAAGCATGAAAGAATAAGAATAAATAATATATCATCACCTATATCTCTAGTAGGCTATTGGAAATCAACCTCATCCTATGTCGTGGGAATGGAGGATGTGCTAGCCTCTCCATGACTGTGGATATTAGTGCCTGCTACAACTATTGCTCGTGATCTAGTCATATGAATGGAAGAGGATTCTCCCCACTCATGCCCTACTAGATCCTCATTTGCTACCTCACCACCCTCACTCATGGATTTCTTCTCATCCTCATCCTTGTCCTCCCCCTCCTCATCATCCTCATCTCCTCCCTCATGGCCATCATAGTCAGGATCGACATCCTCATCATAGTCATCATCTATGACATCCATAAATATTTTTTCAACCCTGCAATGTGTCTCCTCAGCTTTGTCATGTACATCATCTCCCTCATCTAGGAGTGGTCTTGCATCACCTATTAGCTCCTCCATAGGAAACACAGAGGTTGGTCATGATACTTTCCACCACTCCTCATAGTTATCTGTGGTACCGACGTCATCTGCATCGAAAATAAAAGGCATGTCGTGATCTGAATACCCAGAGTCACTGTGAATAACATCATCTATGGTAAACTGTATAGTATCACCAGGTCTTCAAGCACTCTACATTGATCTCCTGAAGAAGGGTTGTTCCCTAGGTGCTATCTATAACTGCCCAAATTATCACATGAATCGATTGTAGTAGAAATGATGTACTACATGGTCATTTGGGAAAACCAAAACTATGTCTAGCAGTAATCTCCTCATCTGCCAAGCATGATTTGGCAACTGAGGAACAAGCTAATAAGGTCTCCAAAGGATCTCGTCATCCTCCAAGTAGTCAAAATAATACTCTCTAGAAGTGTAATTCACCATACTGTCAAAACCATCATAGAGGATAGCTAAAGGCTCAAGGATACCCCAAGGCTATCAAACACAAAAAGCCAGTAGGTCTGGTACAAGTGATATGCTCAAGGCACCAAACCTGTAGAAGCATACAATGTACCATATTGTCCAACTCTCGAAAAAAAAATTGACCAAGATCATAATACAAGTGAGCTAGGATACAAAACCCCCAGGCATATACTATTTGGTGCTTTTCCATCCCTCGTATCAGATAACTAGTCCTCCCTCTAGGTGTACTTGTTCCCCATCCAACATGAGCACTAGTGCAACTGTCAGCATCATAATCCATCTAACTAGTGGGGCTCGTGAGTATAGAAGCATCATCAGGTCTATATGTTCCCTCACTCTCTCATCATGTACTGGTCCATTCAGGTAGTACTATGTATCATATTTCATCTCTTGGAATGACTACTCTATTTGAAAGCATAATCACTCTCCCTAGATGGGAACTTGGAGTATGTTGTGTACGTCTTCTAGTGTGATCGTCATCTCACCAGTCGGTAGATGAAATGTGCATGTATCGACATCCTAGTGCTCTACTACTGCCATCAACATTGCATCATGGTAGCTCATGGGGGGCATGAGGTACGCCCATTAAACTCCCAAAATTTATAATAACTTAGTGTCCCCCACTGAAAGGGTGGGGGCTAAATCTCTCAGCAGACTAATTTTTTTGCCTCCCAGATGCTGACACGAATGGGTGGGCACCTAACAAAAGCATAAAAATATATCCTATAAGTAGTCAAATCTCCTTAATTTTCACATCAATAAACATAAATGTATTAAATCTACTCTAGTGTGCTTTCCTAAAGGCCCTAGATACTAGAACCCTTTTTGGACACTTCATGAAGAAACAAGACAATTTGCAAAAAAGTGGGACACTTCATGAACAAAAGGGACACTTTGCAAAAAAGTGGAACACTTCACAAAAAAAAGGGGATGCTTTGCAAAAATAAATTCAAAGGCCCTAAATTAACCTATAAATACATAAAAATCATCAAATCACTATGTAAGGACAAAGAAAAGGTTGAATAATCAACTTACCTCATGATGATCTTTGTCGCATGCCACCTAGTCCCGCAGCACATCCACTCTCGCAGACATGTAATCCTATTTGCTCGACATCTTTCACTATTCTTCAATCACTATCAAGCTACAAAAGATAAATGGAAAAATAGTGAGAATTTACTTAACTTTTTTACTCTTATGAAAGTTGAAATTAGGGTTTTTACTATATTAAGGTTAAAAAGTTCCTTTCAATCAAATTAACATAACGGGTGCTAGAGAGCTTCATTTTCGATGATGTTTGTTGCGTTGGAATTGTGATTTCACTCCAAAAATCATCAATTGTTTATCATTATGTGGCATGGTACATGGAAATTCCCTATGATATGACTCATCCTATTCGACATGGCTAGATTGCTACCTTGGTTCCACATTTGAAAAGCAAGCAAAATCAAGGGAGCGTACATCTACCCTCGAATACGATCTCTAGATAGAGGTTTTCTAAGAGGATTGTTTTTGGACAACTGATGGATTTATGTTGCTAGATGTGGTTCCTAATATTGGGCTTTCGTAGCTAACTACAGTGGGGGATTCATTCTTCTATGTCATTATTAAACTCATATGTGTATCCTTTTTCGATTCCTTTAGCTTAAATATGCACTTAAAGTCATATGGGTGCTAAAGTGGGGGCTAAATGTAGCATACAAAATCATGCACTCTTGAAAAAATAGATGATTTCACACTTAATTTGGACCCATTTTGGCACCCTTGCATTAACTATCTTTCAAAATCATCATTTATAGGCCCCTAGGACCCATTATTTTGGAATTTTGAGGCCCATTCCACTTAAAAATAATTTAAAATCTATTAAAATCTTAAAAATTTCAAAACCCCACCTCAAAAAATTAAGGTGGGACTCATTCGCCACCTTGGAAAAATGAGTCCCCTTAGATGGGACCCATTTGCCAAGGGTGGTGAATGAGTCCCTTTTGGGGCCTTTTTCAATTTTTAGTGGGAATTCATCAATTTAATTCAAATTTTTGGTGAATTTCGACCTTTCAGATCTAAATAACGGTCAATTAGATTTGTATGCCTATAAAAGCAAGCTTCTAAGTCATTTTTAACAATCTTAAAGAATTTTGGGCAAGCATTTCAAGCATCAAGTATTAAGAGTCTTCAAGCAAGTTCTCACAAGAGCATTCAAGTTTCAAGAGCATGTAAGGTTGAAGATTTAGAGTAGCATTAAAGTGTATTTGTAGATCTTGAAGCTCACTTTAAATTAAGATCTAGCATTGTCAAGGGTTGATCATGGGTGCCTATGGTGAATCATGATGGATTTGAGGCTGGGGAGATGCAACTAGCCATCAAGCCAATCCTAAAGACTTGTTTCCTAAGTGATTCCATCCTCCATTATCACTCTACATTCAGCCTAAGGAAGGTACAAGAATCATTAGTGTTCATTTGGGATGATTGAAGATCATCACAAGTGAATCATTCATCTCTTCATTTTTATTCTTGCATCATATTCTTTCATGTTAGAATAGGATTGCATCATGTTTCAGATTTCCTAGTCTTATACACACTTAAGGCTAGGGTTTTCATGCACATTTCATTATCTTTTCAAGGTTTAATTACCAAACTAGGGGTTTGACCAAGGGGAACCCCCCATTACCAAATCAAGCCAAATTATGTTTTACAGGTGATTTTTATAGGTTCGGATCAGAAACTCAAGCTAGAAGAGAAGAGAAGGTGCTAAGTTGAAGATCAAATTTCTCAAGTCCCAAAAAAGCTAAATTGGACTGATTCGCCAAGAGTGGCGAATGAGTCCCACTACTATTGTCTGTCAAATCAAGTTGCAGATTCTGATACCCTTTTTCCTGAAATAGACTCCTGCACAAAAATCTAGATCTAGGATTGATCCTCCTAGGTTGTAAAATGAGTCCCAAGTGGTCAAAAAGTCAACATTTCCAAAATTTTAGAGCTATTTCTAGTCCTTTTGGTCGTTTCCAAGTGCACATTTCCAGTTTAGCAACTTTCTATTACATTTTACATGCATTTATAGGTCATTCATTAAAGCATTACATCAAACTAGGGTTTTTCATTTTATCCTTCATTGCATTATTTTTCCAAGTCTAAACTTGGTGGTGAGACCCTCATTTTACATCATTCAATCCCTTAGAACACTCCCTTTGTCATATTTCAATCTCCTTTGCATTGGAATCTCAAGAGTTGTTCTTGAATGAAATGTGAATATTATGGCCCTAGGTCCTAAACCCTAGTGGAAGCAAACCACAAAATTATATGTTTCAAGTAGATCTCGTTTCTATTGTTGGGTATGTGCAGGATCATCATGGAAAAAATAGGCCCTTAAGTGGCAATAAAATTCAGAAAATCAGAGTTAGGCAACTTGACGTAAAAATTTGAATAAGTTATCTATATTATTTCAAAAATATGTAAGAATATAATCCGTAGAAAATTGAATGTAGTTTCTAAACTACTAGGTTTATTTTATTTTATTTAAGATCTATTTGGCAAAAATTTGAAATTTCAATGCAGTAGTACTTAAATTTCAGGGGAAAAATAAGAAGTATGTGTCTATTTGACCACCCTAACTAAAATAAAATGATAATATTTTTTTATAAGATTTTAGATATAAGTAGGGGACTCATGTTCTGATGTGATGCATATTTTTTTGTAATTTTATCCCAAGTAAATAATTAATTATGATTTTTTTATTACAACTTTTAAAAAATATAAAAACTCGTATGTCTAACCAGCTTAACTTGGTCAAAACTTCATGAAATTCTTTTTTTTTTAATCCTATAGTATGTGAAGCATAGAATCTAACGCATATGCTTAATTCAAAAAATGTGATACCGTTTGAAAGCTATAGATTTTTTTCAATCAACCTATCAATTAGGACTTTAGTCATAATTCAAATAGAAAATGAATAATAATTATTTATTAAATTCAAAGTATAGAATAATTTATATTGGTGGAAAGTTGAAAATCTCCTTTAAAAACCCTTTTCGTTTCATCAATTTTGGGTAAAAAAAAAGGTCGTCAGCCACATGGGGCATCATATCACTTAGATATCGATAGTTTTTGGCCCATCATGATCCTACACATACCCTACTACCTGGCTCTTTTTAGAGGTCAAGGACCTCAATACTGGGCTGAAAGAGCAATAGGATGTTTGTGTGTCTTTGGTGAACTATAACAAAAAAGAGTGGTCATTGAAAGAATGTGGTCCTCAATAAGTTGGTCATGGATGTTGAAAAACTTGGCAAAAACCATGAGGAGAGGCTAACTACTTTGGAAGATGTTGTTCATGGGGTTAATGAGGAGCAGTTTGTGGCTATGGAGGATAGAGTGAATAAGATTGGAAATGACCTACAAGGTGGTGATCATTAGCAACAAATCCCTAAATTCTAGTGTGTAGGGCTTGTCTTTGTTGAATGAGAAAGCACTCAATTTGACATGTAAGAATTTGGACCTTGGTGAACTTGAGCAGGCTATTGATGAGATTAATCATATGAACCTAATGGAGAAGAATGTTAATGTGGGCCCATGTTTGCATACTAGGAGCAAGGCAAAGAAGAGGGAAGCCATTCCGTTCCAAGAACTTGATGAAGTGGTAGAGATGCATGACAAGGTCATCTCTAGTAATTTGGATTGAACTAAGATTCTTGATAAAATGCTTTAGTTTGTGTTTGATCAACTTTCTAAGCTGATGTTTTGCTATTGGTTTTGTTGTCGGTTTGTCTAGTGATATCTTTTAACAACATTTTTAACTTTTTTGGGCAGCTGGTTCTTATGTTTCTTTCCCTTTAGCAGCTTCCTTTCATTGTACAAGGTTTTGAGTGCCCTTCAAAACCTACTTTTCCATATCAATAACATTGTAGAAATATTTTTTTGAAATACATCTAGTTTTGATAGTCTCACAAAAGGAATTTGAGTCATGTAATCCCATTGATTGTGTAGTTGTAGTGTCAGAAAATGTACTCCTCTAAATTTTCACACTATGTTTTGTTCCCTTAATAAATTATACTTAATTAATCCTTTAATTGGCTCCAATATATATCTACAAGCCTAATTAATTGCAATTTCCAAAAGAGGAATCATGATTTAATTAATGCAATTATCATTTTTAACACCTCGAAATGAATAGGTCTTGGCTATTTAGGTTAGGACCCATTCACCCTTGGGCGAATTGGTACCCTTTAGTTGCTTAATTCAAATTTTAAATATATTTTTGGCAACCTTTTGATGATCCCAAATTCAAATTCAAATTTCATCTTGTAATGTTTAATTTTTAGGAAATTAGAAAATTACCTATAAAAGCAAGGTCTTTTTATCAATTCAAATTCTAGGAAATTCATAAGAGCATTAATTCAAGTTTCACAAACGCTAAGGTTATTGTCAAAGGTGTTCAAGAGAAGCTTTCTCAAGAATTTGTCAACATTTAGGATCTCAAGAATCATGCATGTTTTTGGAGCTAACATTGTGATGTAGGTTTCAAGCATTCAATTCAAAATTAAAGCATTAATATCAACATCCAATCAAGCCATTTCATGCAAGATCAAGACCTTGGAGAGATATGTACTAATTTTTAGTCCTTCAAGGGTTTCAAATCAATGGTTTAGTGAGTTGCAACATAGCAAGTGTTCATTCATCAGTCCTTTCATGTTTCACTATTTCATTCCAAGGTTTAATTACCAAAACGGGGTTTGACCAAGGAAAACCTCTATTCATTGAAAACAAACAATTTTTCCCTCTTGTTTGTTTTGTAGATATTAGGTTGAAGAAGGATTGAAGATATAGAAAAAGAGAATAATTGCAAAAATTTTCAATGTTGCAAACATTGTCCACATTGTCATCAAGCCATAGAAACTCACTTTCAAAATTTATTCAAATTTTTTATTATGAAACCCAGAGGAATCGGGAGTGCAGAACAACAACCAAGAGAATATAAAAGCATATTTTTAACCCCTGTAGCAAGACCCATTCACCATAGGGTGAATGAGTCCTAGCTAGACAATCAACACAACTTTTTTGTGACAAGTGCATAAAATCACACCCTTCTCAGATCTGCAGATGCTTTCTAGATTTTTTCATATTAAGGTTTAATTTAGAGGTTTCATGTGTTACATTGTATCATTACATTCATTTTTTATTTTTCATTCATTTCCCAAAAGTGCATTTCATGTTGATTTACCCCATCCTAAGTCATAAGGAAAACAACATCTCCATCAAGGGTACTCACCTAAGGGTTGAAAGTCAATATTGCCCCAGGGGATCTCTTTTTCTTAATGAACTAAGGAAGATAACTGCATCATACCCCCTTGTTGCCCTTGATGAATGCATTTTCTGATGTTTCAGTAGTATTCATTCTACTTTATACACTAACAAAATATTATAGTAGTGTGGTTTACTAAACTCATCTAGGCACTACTAGATTTATTTTTATGTGTCAGACATGATCGTTGAATTTTCTATAAAAATGATTGTTTAAGTAAAATATGTTTACAATGTGGTGGTTTATAAATTATTATATCATGTACTCATTAGGAGAGAGAACGTGATTTTTGAAACAAAATTGTTAAGAAAAAATATGAGATAGTGATTTAGTACAATTTAAAGAGTAGAGGTGTTCAAGCTCTAGATACGAGTTGATTACAAGAAAAGTAAGTGTTGCTGATTTTATTTCTGATTTCAAGAAAAAAATTACAAACATGCCAAGGATAGAATAGGTCTCAATAGTTAGGTCAACAATTTAGGGTGTGTAAATATTTTTTCTTGATTGGAACAACTATAGATATGTAGTCAATTTTGTAGGAACTAAAATTTGTAGCTTTAAAATGAAGTTAGATTACAATACTATAATTTTATTTAGATTATTGTTTTTTTCACATCACATATAGACATTCACTTGAGATTACATAAGAGAATAGGAATATAGTCAATGAGTACCATTTTTACACAAGTGATGATCAATCTCATTTATCAAAGTATGTAAAATATTGTTTTTAATAATTTTATGAGTTCTTGTAGGAAAAAGGTATTCGAGTGGTTCAGTATCTCATTTGGTAATATAATTGTGTCTTCCAATTCAAGAATGTTTGTATATTTTATTGGTTGAGTAGAATGTATGCAAAGAAGGATATACATCATATTTGAATTTTTTGAAATTGAACATTGAAAATGGGAACATGATGGAGTGGGTGCTTGCATGAAGAGAATTCTAGTTAAAGAAAAATTAATTATTTGAATTGGTCCAACATTAAATTATGTAAATTCCATTTTCAAGTGGTATAGGAATGCATTCTCACAAGGAGTGGAACTTGAATTAGAATTTTGTAGGTTCTTATGGTAGTTTGATGAGGGGATAGTGCAAAATAAATTAGATTGTTAGAGAATCAATGAATCATCAAAGATGAATTTATTTTAAAGATCATATGCAAGTACACATAGACTATTTGAACAAAAGAAATAGCTTTTTCTTGTCAAATTTATATTTGTTAGTGTATACACCTAAAATTGGTCTGGAGCATCTGAGTAATTAAATACACATTATTTGATTAATTATTCTATTTCCTCTACTGTTTAAATAAATAGAAATATTTATTTAATATAGTTCACTTTCAAATTCATCTTAATTAAATAAACAAAATTAAATACATTGTTCGATTTAATTATCAAATCCCTATTTCAATATATCACATCATTCTCAAATTAATTAAATAAAGACAAAACACTTTATTTATTAATTACCATATTCCTCTAATTAATTTAATAAACGACTATCCTATAGTTTGTTTTATTGAATTATTTATCTCCCTTTTCTAATTTAAATAAATCAAAATATTTGAATTAAGCATAAAGGAATATTCCAATCTACATTTCCTCAAAAATGAATTAGATTTCCTATGTCTAATCTATGTCTAAATTTGTCACAATTAATGCTTTGAAACTTCATGGGAAGTTTTGGAGACAAATTGGAGACAAATTTTGAATTTGATCTCTCAATCTTCTGCCATCAATTTTTCCTCTTCTCTTGCCTGGTGTTTTCATGGGTAGAGACAATCTTCATCTTTCTCTCAATCTCCTCCATCACTCACCATTCAATTCTCCAGATTGAATCCAAGCCTCTCAAAGCTTTCCCTGTGCATTTCTACAGCCAGGAAATCTATAAATACAAGCCTCATTCAATCAAGAAAAAGATCTAGATAATCAAGCTTTTACACCCTTACTCTGCAGGAATCCAAATATCAAGTATCAAGCAATTCAACAATCAAGCTTCACAACAATGGCTACCTCTTGGAGCTGCATTTATCTGTTTCACATCAATATCATGCTAGTTTAATTGATTTATCATTTAGCATTATATTATCATCATCTCGTTCTTCAGATAGTCATTTTAACAGTCTTCTATGCTTACACAATCTGAGAGCAATTTAGATTTAATAAATCTTTGGATATAGAGAGCAATAGGACGCTTTCATTTGATCACTTGTTTTGATTTAGTTCAATTGAGTCATCTTTGATATAATGTCATATTAAGAAGTGTATTTATGTTATTTACCTCATTCCACACATACAATTTGGCACCCACCATGGGGCTTTAACCCCATTTTTATCAAAATTACAATTTTTCTGGAAAGTGTTACGCAGGTTTACAGTGCGATTTGTTTTAGCATTTTCGTTAAAAGTTTCGGCGCTTCCGGTCCCTATTCTACCGCTTTCAGAGTTTCGGCGCTTCTGTTTACTGTTCTAACACATCCGGTTTTTTAGTGCTTTTATGACAAACTTCAATGCTTCAGTACACTATTTCGGTGCTTCGGTGATTTAGCACTTCTAAGACAAACTTCGGCGCTCCGATACAGTGTTTCAGTGCTTTCGGGTTTTGGCGCCTCAGGTAACTGTTCTAGTGCTTCGGTTCCATATTTCGGCGCTTTTGTAAAAATAGTCTGGACCCGACGCTTCCGCGGCCAGATCTAACTTTTTTTCATAGTTGGGATAAAATTGATCAATCTAGGATAGTCACTTCAAAGTTCTTAAAAATTGATCAATCTAGGATAGTCACTTCAAAGTTTTTAAAAATTGATTAATCCTAGGATAGTCACTTTCTTGTTTCTCTTAAAGCAAATATATCAATCCTAGGATAGTCATCTCATTTTTATAGTAGAAGTTAAAAAGAACATCATGATTTCAGTGAAGCAACACCTTCACTTAGATTAAGAATCTTTCTTTTTGGGCTTAAAACAGAACAAATCTATATGTTGTGCTTGTAGTGATTAGGCTTATGCTCTCCCCTTAACTGGGTGACCAAAGTGCCAGATTCACTTTTCTTTTATGTCATTTATGCTTTATTAAATCCTTTAGCAGGTCTGCCGTAGTGGGAAAAAGTACTCACCCTACGGGAATGACCTAAGTGGGAACAACCAAAACCAAGTTATCCAACCCACTATAATAAATATGCAATTTTTTGATGAAAGTCCAAATTGACGGTAGTATGCAAGATAGCCATCCCCAAAATCTTTGTTCTAAAGATTGGGAGGTCTCCTGAGGGAGTTTATCTATTTACCACACCGACCGGAGCCCTATCTACGAACCATAGAGTAGTTTCCTGTTGAGTCAGTATCCATACATTGTCATACTCACGGTGCAAGGGGAGTGAAGAATCTGCCCCCAAGACACTCACCATATAATTACCAAGGATTGTTTGCTCAAGGGATTCGGTATCTACGTCCGTCACTTTGAGTACGCACCTGGCAATGACAAAAACACGGGCGCCCTCTAGGGGGTGACACGGTTGTGTGAGTCAACGTAATTGCAAGATGTGGGCTATGAGTATAATGATGACCTAATTCTCCTTACGTGTGAGTCTGTTGGATTTGTGTACAAATGTTAAAACAACCTGTCAAAATCAATAAAGATCATTCGTGATTTTTGAACATACACAATCTTTTCAGTTTTAAAATCGAATATTCAAAATTGCTTGTTGTGTTTTCACAAATTCATTTAAATAAGATTAAAGATCATCCTGAAAACATCAAGTCAAAATAAATCAGAAAATCCATGCTGCGAAAGTGGGAGTCCACCACATTTGTCAAAAGAAAAATCAAAGTTACAAAGCCCAAGCAACCTCTTGGTTATAGAAATAAATTGAGAAGACAACGTTTTCTATATCAAAATTGGAAACTCTTGTTACAACATAGAACATTCATTCACCATTATCACGATTTTGCTAGGGGTCGCTCTTTAGACTACATGGTAGAACCGCTCTATTCACGAGCCTTCTTTCAAAGAAGAGCTCTCACACAATTTCACAACCGTATTCAATGGATTCATCCTTCATATCTTCCACAGTCCTTGATACAATATGCTACAAGGCCATAGCAAATTTTATAGTAGAGAGTTTTTAAAGTCCTATTTTTAGAGGTTCTGGAAAACCTTGTTTCAGCGCTTCTAGTAAAATAGCGCTTTCGGGCACTGTTTTAGCGCTTACAATCTCTATTTCAATGCTTCTGGTAAAGTAGCGCTTTCATCACTTTTTATAGCACTTCTATGCACTATTTTAGCGCTTCTATCAAGTAGCGCTTCCATCAATTTCTACAGCGCTTTTATGCACTATTTCAGTGCTTTGGGTAAATCAGCACTTTTGGTTTCTATTTTAGCGCTTCTGGTGTATGTTTTAGCACTTTTGTGAAACAACGCTTCTGTACTCTGTTTTAGCGCTTCTAAAACAGAGAGTTCAAAAATATTACCAGTCAGTCTATCTGTATTTTGTCCACAATCTTCATCAGAACACAAGTCTCTTTTCATCAGAATCACTGTCAAAGGACCAAAATCAGAAAGGTTTATTCAAATTTCCAAACTTATCAACTGAAACAAGATCTTGCAAATCACAAGTGCCGAAATCAATTACACAATCAATTACTACACTGAAGTTTCATTATCAGGATAATACATCCTTCATCACAAAACAAAGTATAGTAATTAACCTTTTGAATATTGTCTCATCAATAAGATCAGTCATCTTATTTGACTTTGTTTAAGAAGGTTCAAATTGACACTATCCCGCACAAAAGATCAACATTTTAGAAGAAAGGGAAAAAATTTGTATGCCAATCTTCAATAGATCCCACAAACAGAGACTCTTAGAACAAGAGTTTGAATCATCTAAAAATATGGCAGAAGAAAATCCTTGGAACACTCTAAACCGCAACGACAAAAATGAAATAACTCAAGAGGAAATCCAAGCAGCTCAACAAGATCCCAAGTTTCACATGTTTATGCAAAAAGTTTTGGAACAAGACATGGAAAAATATCTTTTAATGTTGGCCGAATCAGGGGTGAAACTTCCAAAAGATTTTGATATAAACCATTTGAAAGATGCAACTGAAACAAATGAAACAGAAATACCACTACCAAAGCAAACAATCGATCTAGTTGTTGCTTTAACTTCACAAATGCAATTATTACAGCAACAGATACATGACATGATGAAAGGTACAACCAAAAGGTGTGCGATACAGGACATTTTTCCTTATCCTTTTGATGCAACAGTTGGTTTGCTACCTTTTCCAAGACATTGCGAATTCCCAAAGTACGATAAGTACAATGGATGAATAGATCCAATAGATCATGTATGAGAATTTAAAACAATGAGTCTTGAGTTTTCTCAAGAAGAGACTTATTTGATGAGGTTATTCCCAAGGAGTTTGGGAGGAGCATGTATGGAATGGTTTTCAAAACTACAACCTGGTATCAAAACATTTGAGGAACTTATTAACAAGTTTATCTCCCAATATTCATTCAACATCCAAAATGATGTTACTATCAAGGATCTCTACATCTTAAAGCAAAACAAACGAGAGACATTCTTTTCTTTTCTCCAAAGGTGGCAACGACTGTTTGCTAGATATCCTCAATCTATTCCAGACGAAGAAAAGATGGAATTATTCATTGAGAACTTGACAAAAGAAATGAGGTATAGGCTAGAATTACAATGTCCACCCACTTTCGAAAAAGTCATAGAAAATGGTCTTAATATTGAGGAAGCATTAGTAAAACAGGGAGTTATCAAACATTACAATGATAAATCAAATAACTACTCCAATCAACACTCAAGTAATGATAAACCAAAAATTTGGCAAAAAGAATTGCAACACAAATGAAACAACAAGCGATTCACAAAATGTCAAACCAGTTTTCAACTTGATTTCATCTTCTTCAAACAATCAAAACAGTGACCAAAAAGTCCAGTCAAATACCATGCAGAACAACAAATGCGTAAAAACACTACCATATCAAAAACCATCAAATCGACGAAAGTTCACACCTTTAGGTCAATCAATGGAATCAATGATGAAGGAACTAGTTACCAGAGGCCTTCTCACTGCACGGGAAGCTAGGTTCTAGGATCCAAAAGTCAAACCATCATGGTGGAATGACACTGATTATTGAAACTATCATAATAACAAGGGTCATAAAACAAATGACTGTATGGAATTGAAACATGCAGTACAAGATTTGGTGGACAGCAACAAAGTGTATGTGGAAGGACCTCAAAATAACAACGATCATTCGGCCTTCAAAGATCCTTTGCCAAATTATGAAAAAGGTGCATCATCATCAAATAGCAAAGGGAATAATTCCAATCATGTCTATAATACAATAATACTATGTCTATCTGAAGTCAAACATGATCATACAGTTAGTGATAACATTGATGAAAATAAAACCAACAACGTCACCTCTTTGGATTTACTCCCAAGCGTGCAAAACTCTGATAATCAAATCAATGTTTTAAAAATCAGAGATAATCAAGAACATCAACCAGCAAACGTCATGAATCAGGGGCAATCAAAAGTAATGTTAAGGAGAATTGGATCCACACATGCAGTTCCACCTCCATCACATTATGATATTATCAATCAAATGCAAAACACCCCCCGAGAGAATCAAGAACGTCAACCAGCAAACGTCATAACTAGGGGGCAAGCCAAGGTAGTATTAAAAGGAGTGGGATCTCAACATGTGGTCACGCCTAAATCTCATTATAATATTGTGGATCAATTGCAAAACATCCCCACCCAAATCTCAATACTGGAACTCCTAAAGTTGTCACCATCACATAAAGAAGTTCTCGAGCAAGCTTTAGTTGCCACAACCGTACCAAATAATTTGGATGTGTGTCAATTCCAAGCTATGGTGGGACATCTGACTACCCCGCATTGTCTATAATTCTCTCAACAGGATGATGTCTCCTTAAACCATCCACATAACACAGCATTGCATATCGAAGTCTGTATCCATAATCATCCTGTTAAGAGAGTTCTAATAGATGGGGGAGTTGGTTTGAATATTTGCACCCTCAAATTAGTCCATGCACTAGGATATTTCGAAGATGCTATTGATGCTCGACAGAAAATGACCATCAAATCCTATGATGAGGAGGAAAGATCGTCCAAAGGTTTGATTGTATTACCCATTCAAGTGGGGCCTGTGATGAAGCATATAGCATGTCAAGTATTAGACAGAGAATTGACATACAACATACTCTTAGGATGACCCTGGATTCATGAAATGTAGGTCGTACCTTCTACATACCATCAATGCCTAAAGTTCCCAATAAATGGACAAGAGGTGACTATAGCTGCTGATTATAATCACCCACAACATTGTGACACATTAAGAATATCTCAAGACACCTTTGTCCCTCACAACAAGGAAGCTTCAAGTTCATCATCATCCAAGAACGAACAAAGTCCAAGCATCACTACCAAGTGGGTACAAAAGAAAGGTAAAGAAAAGGAAACAAGTCATGATGAAACAAACAAACCGGATACACAAACTTCTCTATCACACAAATTTCAAAAGCAAGTTCAGTTGACAGATAAAGGAATGGGACAATACTCAATGGAGCAATCGCTTAACTTATCATAGTTAATGCCATCTCCTAGGAAATATGGTCAACCATCACTAATCAAACATCCAACATCTGTACCTACCACAGTTCTTCACAAAAAATTTGTAAAATCTAGAACCATAGCAGAAGAAACAGACAACAAAGCAATCCTGGATTGGCTATACAAGGATGAAGAAACATCAACATCAGAGACCAATATCAAAAATGTTAGCATCAACACAGACAAGTATGGAAAAGGAAAGGCTATTCTTGAAAAGATGGGTTATGAAGGACAAGGACCATTGGGATTAAGAAAGGAGGGAATCTCGGAACCTATCACACCTCTCACTCTCCATACAAAAGAAAAACCAGGACTAGGATACTCTGAAGAAGAGAAGCAAGAGCTAAAAAAGATAGCTATGGAAAATATCCTTCACTTTAGAGAGAGTTCTGAAACATACTCAAATGAACATGAGTGGGCATTACCTTGTGATCTACTTGAAATTGATATTCCAATTGATGTGATTCAAAAATATGCACCAACACGTGAGGAGGGCCAAGGCTCAGGGCCTATACCATTCATCGAGGAATCACTAAATATCGATGACTCTAGTGAGGATGAATAGAATTTGAGTGAACTAGATGATTTCAAAGAGGGTACCATCATGGATCTCGATATCCCAAATGACAATTATGATGATCTTGCTATCCTCACCCTTACCTCCATTGACCTAAATCAATTTGATGATACCATGCCATTAATCCATCCAGAACTTGTTGATTGGGAACCTGCCGAACCATTGACTGTACCAAAATTTGAAAATGATGATCCCATCGTGCATTACCTATGTCATACCGATCCTGATACAAATTCTATCTATACTACTCATAACAATATGACTCAGTAAGAGGGTGTCAAATCTTCCAGTTGCAAAATTAACAATAGGGAAAATAGATCTAATGGTGAAAACCATTCTATGGCAGCATTAGATCTGGAAAAAGCAAAAATAAAGAATGCATCCAATGATGAAAACCTTTCTAAGGCACTAAAGGATGGAAGATTTGACACTCTCCCATAACACTATCATGAGCGATCATCAGTTCTGGTCAAACCTACACAATCAGTGGACATTGGCACAGAAGAGAAGGCAAAAATCCTACATCTGGCAGAATCTATGACAGAAGAAGAAAGACCGGCATTCATCCAATTCTTCAAAGCAAGAAGCATCAATTTTTCTTCGTCATATTCTGATATGCCAGGCTTAGATCCAAATCTACTTATGCATCATTTGTCTTTGCCAAAAGGAATCAAGCCTATTAAACAAAAATTAAGAAAAATGCACCCACACATTGCATTAATGGTCAAAACAGAGCTAAAGAAATTACTGGATGCCGGATTCATATGATCTATAGATTATGTTGAATGGATATCAAATCTTGTGTCTGTTTCCAAGCCCACCAATAGCATCAGAATCTGCACAGATTTCAAGGACCTCAATAAAGCATGCCTGAAGGATGATTTTCCACTTCCAAATATAGACATCATTGTGGACTTAACGGTAGGGCATGCCATGTTATCAATCATGGATGGTTTCTCTAGGTACAATCAAATAAGAATAGCTCCAGAGGATCAAGAAAAGACGGCTTTTACATGTCCATGGGGAACTTTCTACTGGAACGTCATGCCATTTGGTTTAAAGAATGCAGGAGCGACTTATCAAAGGGCAATGACTACGATCTTCCATGATATGATGCACACTTTCATGCAGGATTATGTGGATGACATATTGGTGAAATCTACTACTAGGGAAGAACATTTGCATATCCTAGATAAAATCTTCACACGGATGGAGAAATTTAATGTCAAGTTAAACCCTAAGAAATGTGTCTTTGGGGTTACATTAGCAAAGTTACTAGGATACATTGTGTCAGCAAAGGGCATTGAAGTGGATCCAGAAAAAATCAAAGCTATAATGGAGATGCCACCTCCTAGAAACATCAGCTAGCTCAGATCACTACAAGGATGGCTTCAATCAATCCGGAGATTCATCTCCCAGTTGGCAGATAGGAGTCATCCTTTCAATCATCTATTGCATAAACACATAGTTTTCAGGTGGGATGAGAAGTGTGAAGCGACATCCAATCAGATCAAACAATATCTAATGTCACCACCTGTTCTCATACCACCAACACAGGGAAGGCCTCTCATTTTTTACATTGCCACGACAGATATATCTTTGGGGGCACTCTTAGCATAGGAGGATCATGAAGGAAAAGAGCACACCATCTACTACATCAGTAGAACTTTAAATGGCTATGAAATAAACTATACATTCATAGAAAAGTCTTGCTTAGTAGTGGTGTTTGCTACTCAAAAGTTGAGACACTACATGATGGCTCATACAATCAGGTTAATTGCAAAGATCGACCCTTTGAAGTATCTCCTAAGTAAAGTTGCCTTAACAGGTAGACTGGAAAAATGGGTTATGCTCCTCAATGAATTCGACATTCAATATGTCGAGAGAAAGGCAATCAAGGGACAAGTAATTGTTGAACAACTAGCTGTAGCTCCTCTATCAGATAATCACCCAATGACAATGGAATTTCCAGATGCAGACATCATGAGAGCAATGCCCCAACAATGGATTCTCTATTTTGATGGGTCATGTACACAACAAGGATCAGGAGCAGGAATCTTGTTCATCTCCCCCTAAGGACACACAATTCCAAATTCATATAGACTCATGTTTCAATGTACAAACAATGTGGCGAAATACGAAGCATTGATTATTGGGGTCAAGATTGCAATTCAATTGAAAATCATAGATTTACAAGTCTATGGAGACTCTCAACTGGTTATTTATCAAGTCAATGATGAATATCAAACCAAAGATGACAAATTGATGCCTTACAAGCAAGAAATAGATCATCTAAAACAATCCTTTGCTAATATCAAGTTTGATCATATTCCAAGAGCGGAGAACAAAGCTGCTGATGCTATGGCTACGATCCCTTCATTACTACAGTTTCTTGAGAAGCATATTTGTTATGAGTTTATGGTAGAACAAGTATCATGTCCTTCCTATTATCAATTAGAATCCACTACCACATGCCATCTAGAAGCCATTGAACCCTCCATATATGAAACAACCTATGCTTATCTGAAAGATGATATCCTACATCCTGACCTTTCCAAGAATCAAAAACGTAACTTTATGCGTCAATCTGCCCGACACACTTTAATCACATATGTCCTTTATCATCAAGGTCTTGATGGTACACTACTCCGATGTCTAGAACGTAATGAATCTGAAACGGCCTTACGAGAAGTTCACAAAGGTATTTGTGGTACTCACTCGAGTGGAATGACTTTAGCTAAGAAACTCCTTCGTTTAGGTTATTATTGGCCGAGCATGGAAACAAAATCATATCAATTTGTAAAGAAATATCACAAATGTCAAGTTCACAGCAATCTGATTCATGCACCGGCACAAGAACTACATCCTTTTACATCAACATGGCCTTTCTATCAATGGGGCCTAGATCTGGTAGGAAAAATACATCCATCTTCATCTAATGGACACAATTTCATTATCACGGCTACAAAATACTTCACGAAGTGGATAGAGGCAGTACCTCTCACTACCATCACTGGGAAACAAATCTCCTCATTCATCTTGAACTATATCATATGTCGGTATGGTATCCCTCAATCTATAATCACAGATAATGGATGACCATTCAAAAATCAAGATGTTCAAGAGTTATGTGAAAAGTTCCACATCCAACATTATTTTTCAACACTGTGCTATCCTCAAGGGAATGGCCAAGCAGAGGCCTCCAACAAAACCATACTCAAAATTCTCAAAAAGACAATTAACGATGTTGGACATGATTGGCATATTCAACTCAATCCTGCACTATGGGCCTACAAAACAAGCATCAGAACACCAACGGGAGCTACACCATTTGCTTTGGTATATGGATCAGAAGCCATATTACCCATTGAATTTGAAATTCCATCCCTTCATGTATCACTCAGAGGTATCATTTCAGATGAAGATTATAGGGTATCTAGATTGCAGGAACTGGAATTGCTAGACGAGCATCGTCAACAAGCTGTAAATCATCTAACAGCTTATCAACAAAGGATGTCAAGGAGTTACAATCACAGGGTGAAACCAAGGGTCTTTTAGGTTGGTGACTTGGTACTAAAGGAAAATCCTAGGAATGAGCAGGACAGGGAGAAGAAAGGAAAATTTGAGCCTAATTGGCTTGGTCCGTTTGTTGTCATATCAGTGTATGGATCAGGGGCATATGAGTTATCAACGTCAGAAGGGGATCTGTTTGATGAGCCTATCAACAGTATTCATCTCAAAAAATTCTACTCTTAAAGTCTCCTAGTGCACAAGGCAAAGTCTAAAAAATTGTTTCCTTGGTGAAAACCTGGCAAACAGGCATCTTGGCAAATGCAAAAATACAAAAAAAAAAATTAGAAAATATTAAAAAAGAAAGAAAAAGAGAGAAATGAGAAAAATAGGAAAAATACAAAGGGTGTAATCAAAGCGTGTGGTGAAAACCTGGAAATAGGCGCCATATGTGATTCTAAGATCAACTTTCCCATCTATTTGGATATATGTCAGGATCATTCATCTGAAGGTCGGTATCAATTCATATCATATCATTCGTCTAGCCATCATTACATCCACTATCAAGTCATGTCACATGGTCAACATATAACTCCATAGCTCGGGGGCAACATCTGGATATCTAGGGGCAATCCAGACGTATAAATTGCATCCAGTGATAGAAAATCAAAAACAAAGATCAAAATGCAATTTCAATCATTATCAGAAGAATCAACCATCCTTATCAAAAATCCAAAAACATGTTAAATAGGAAACTATAAAAAGGAAAAATCCAAAAACATAGGTCTGTGTCAGTCAAACTACGTGGTCTCTGCATGTGTAACATAGGCAAGGCTAATCTTAAATCAGCCCCCGAGACCCCTAAGATAGGTTGGTAGGTTAGGTCTTTGGTCAAAAATCTCAAAAATCCAAAAACATGTCAAAATAAGGATGGATGATCTAACATCTGATAAATGAATGAAACACTCTAAGTGAACAATGGATAAATTATACTTTTTGATTATCATTTCTTTAGAGTGACTCAATGATGTATTGAACTAGAGGAGCAAGGAAAAAGAATGATATTTTTATTGTCTGTTGTATGTGCAATAATCATATAAATGTGTGAATTGTCGGGGGATGTGCTATGCAAATGTATCATCGATGACATTTAGAATTCGCACACTCAAATGATAATCTTTGCCTATTTACGCAATGAATACTCAGGTCATCTTGGTTTAATTATACCTCGATGCTTGTGTTCAATTGCAATATCAAAAATCATGAAAGTAATACTCAGGTTGTCATTGGATTAACACAACCATTGACGCTTGTATTCACTTTCAACATCCAATAAAGCTCTATGATGATACCAAACACAAAAATACTATAAAATGACATCTGTTTTGCATATCATTGCATGATTAAATTAGATTGAATTCATCATCATTCATTATCTGCAGAGTATTTGTTGCATAAAGGACTCCAATCAATGATTATCTAATCTACAAAAGAGATTGAATATACTTGACATAAAATCATCAAAAACATATAACATCATCATTGCATCATCAATTCATCATTCATATATTTCATCATGTATCATAAATTCTACCATCGCTGCATTAGGTTCATTCTTACCATAACATCATTTCATCCATACATCACATCATCATTATTATATCATCTATCCATACATTTAATAATAAATAAATAAAATCACATCGTTACATCCATCAACAATCATTTATCATAAAATCATCCCATAAAAAAAAAAAAAGAGCAAGCAAACATTTATCTATCCATACATGTTATCAAATCACATCATTTATCTATATATCATATTCCATACATACATCATTGCATCATTGCATTAAAATAAATCATTCATATATATCATCACATTTAGATTTAAATCATCACATAAAGCATGTAAAAACATCCAATCAAAAATATCAAGTATACAATGAAGTCATAAAAAAATACATGATCTATAATGAGGTACATCATAAAATACATCAGTAAGGATCACAATGGCCTCTATGACCTACTACTGCTAGAAGGTGTAGGCCCAACAGGACCTATACCTCTACCACCACCACCCCTTGAAGGACCCGGATCTCTAGGATCTCTGCGTGGAGGCTGTGTCACCGCCTCACTGACTGTCCGTGTGTGAGTCCGTTCAGATCTCGATGGGGCATAACTAACTCGGTGCTCGGTAGGCACTGCATCATGATACTGACCTCTGTAAAACTCGGCCTCTCGGGCAGGCCGCAAAACCTCTCTCATATAATCACTTATAGAGGTGCCATCGGCCACTCTTTGTAGGGTCTTGGCTCTCTCCTGTGCCCTCTCGGCAATCTGTCGAGCACTGTCTCGCTCGGCTATCAAGGTATCAACCTGTGTTTGCATATCGGCTAATTGTCCCTGTACCTATGCTAAGGCCTGTACATGAGTCTATGCCTGGGTCTGCATCTGTGTCTGTGTCTGCACAACCATGCCCCGAGCCTATACCAACTGCCCCTACAGTGTTTGAACCTATGCCTGTAGAGTCTGGACCTGTGCCTGGAGCCCAGCTACCTATCTCTGCTACCCTACTGCTGGCACTGTCACTGCCTGCCTCTTACGAGGCCTACTAGAAGAGGGTGCACTGTGAATGTCTGGACCTGGTCCTCTGTATCCTCCACTCCCGCCGTCACTGTCACTGCTGCTGCTATCCTCACTATCTGAACTACTACTCTCTAAGCTCTCATCTACTGGGATATCACCCTCCCCATCGGCGACATCCTCTGCCACATCCTCCTCTATTGGCAAAGGTGCTGGCTCATCGGGGATAGTAATACGAGGATGAGGGACCAAGGCCAAGAATGTTGCGTAATCCTCTATCACGGGTGCAAATGCAATATCTCTTTGCATGTCCCAAGCAGATGGCTGTAATGCTCTGTAACCCTCCACTAGAACATCATAGGACAATGTGGGACCCCAATCTGGAATATCCATGCGTCGCCTGGCATAGTGAGCTACCCCCTGTGGCATACACTGAACTATTCCATACTATTTGTAAATCCGATGAAGCAAGAATCTCTCAATAACAAAAGGAGTCCGGCCAATGAGATACATAGAATCACACAAAAAGCCCAATACTGCACCATCCTCCTCGCACTCCTCACAATCAAGGTAGGGGTGCCATATCACTATCTTTGTGTCATCAAACACTCGTCTCCAATGCTCTAACTTGCCCATCTGGGCCTGCGTGAATCGACCACTATATCTAAAAACATATGGCCTACCAGCTGGTCTATCTGCAATGGGAAACGGTCGACAAATAGCAAAGTGCTCCCAAACACATATTTGTAACAGGGTCGCCCCTGCGGATATACTGTGTGCACCTAAGTACACAATGGAATGAAGATCATGATAGAGATGTGCTAACATGCACATCCCCCACGCATATTTGGTACCATGTACCAACATACTCTCCAATGTTCTGCCCCACCCAACGAGGAATCCCTTTGACCTGCGATCAGGGCAAAGGAATCCTCCAATAAATCCAGCTAGCACTGTTGGTAGTGTCGCATAAGAGTCTGCGATCCTCCGCCATCAAACACTAGGCCCCTCAATATCCTGATCCTGAAATACTCGATGGAGAGCATCTCTACTACTGGTCCCATGAGAGTCATATGTAACTATCTCCCCCATGAATAGAATGCATAAGATATGCCACACATCCTCTAGTGTGACTATCATTTCACTGATAGGTAAATGAAAGGTGTTGTGGTCGCTATGCCACCTCTCAACCAGTGCAGTCAACAAACCCCGATTAATCCTAATCTGGGGCATGTCAAGTAAACTTGTGAGGCCACACTGACCTATCACCTGGAGCTCATCCGGTGTCAAATGCGGTATCAAATCTGTAGTTTGCGGAAATCTCTCACGCATCTGGAGAGTACCCAGATCCTCCTATCATCATAGCAACAAAATCTACAATCAGGGAACTATGTCAAGGAATCAAAAGTCATTCTACTATCAGTCTATTCCAAAAGCTTTGGTATGAATTTTTGATCAAAATTCATAGGTGAACATCCAACCTCACCTATCATGAGGGTCATAAAAACATTATCTAGATCTCGCCTATCATGAGATTTATCAGATATTGACTCAAACCTCGCCTATCATAAAGTTCATCAAAACATTATCTAGATCTTGTCTATCATGAGATTTATCAGATATTGAATCATGTCCTCGCCTATCATGAGGATCATCAATAAATGGGGTTTTCTTCTTGCCTATCATAAGAGTTAGTCTTATTTAAATCATCAAATCGAACATCAAGAATATGGATTGTCAAATCATACCAATCAAAAGAATGGGCATGATCGGAATTGACATAATCAAAGTTTACTAAGTTAAAATCTTCAATTATGTCATGGAAGCGCTAAAATAGTCATCAAAAGTGTAAATCTCAAAAGCGCTACTTTATCACCTAAAAGTACTAAAACCATGAAAGCGCTATTTCAGCACTCCGAAGCACTAAAACAGGCTTTTGAAGCACTAAAAAACTCAAAGCGCTACTTTTCCACATCAAAGCGCTAAAACAAGCCGTCTAAGCGCCACTTTACTAGAAGTGCTAGTTCAGACCTTAAAAGCGCTAATCCACTGACTCAAAGCACTGAAAATCTCAAAGCACAAAAATCTGGCTTCATAGCGCTAACATTAGGCTCCTAAGCGCTAAATCATTGAAAGTGCTACTTTACTGACTGGAAGTGCTAGAGTTTTAAATGCAAACGCTAAAACTCAAAGCATTAGACAATTTACCAGAAGCGCTACATCGGGATATAAGCGCTGAAACTATCCTAGACACGCCTAAGACCTAAAAAGCATAAAAAACAAAAATGCACGAATCAAGAGGAGGTCAAGGGGTACATACCGAAGGTCCATATGCAAGCAGCCGTCTGTGGCGTCGAACGCGCTCAAATCCATGAGTGTGGTAAGGAATCGACATCTTGCTCCAGCTGGCAGAAATGTCTCTACCACTAGGAAATTTGAACTCAAAAAGAAAATAATGAATTGAAAATGACCTTTTAGCACTATTTATAATTTTTGAAAGGTATTTTTGGGGGATTTTTATAACATTTTGATTAATTTTATCCATGAAATTAATTAAAACTCATCTCTAAGGGCTCTATTTCTTCATCATTTGTTAGGAGATAAATTATTTCATCATTGAAACGTCATAAAACCATCAGAAAATCATAAAATTCTAAAAATCATCAAATCATTTATTTATCTCTCGAGGGGGCATATCATTATCAAATCATCTGAAAATCATGTCTGGGGCACAAAAAATTATTATCATCTAAAAATCATCTAAATATCATGTTTGGGGCATACGGAACTATTTTTTTCATATCATCGATCCTGGCAGTAACAGCAAAAATATTCTTCGAACCAATGCGTAAACACATCACTTCAAAGAGGGGCAAAATGTATACACCTAAAAATGGTCTCGAGCATCCGATTAATTAAATATGAATTATTTGATTAATAATTCTATTTCCTCTATTGTTTAAATAAATAAAAATATTTATTTAATATAGTTCACTTTCAAATTCATCTTAATTAAATAAACAAAATTAAATACTTTGTTCAATTTAATTATCAATCCCTATTTCAATCTATCACATCATTCTTGAATTAATTAAATCAAGACAAAACACTTTATTTATTAATTACCATATTCCTCTGATTAATTTAATAAACGACTATCCTATAGTTTGTTTTATTGAATTATTTATTTCCCCTTTTCTAATTAAATAAATCAAAATATTTGAATTAAAGCATAAAGGAATATTCCAATCTACATTTCCTCAAAAATGAATTAGATTTCCTATGTCTAATCTATGTCTAAATTTGTAACAATTAATGCTTTGAAACTTCATGAGAAGTTTTGGAAACAAATTGGAGACAAATTTGGAATTTAATCTCTCAATCTTCTTCCATCAGTTTTTCCTCTTCTCTTGCCTGGTGTTTTCATGGGTAGAGACAATCTCCATCTTTCTCTCAATCTCCTCCATCTCTCACCATTCAATTATCTAGATTGAATCCAAGCCTCTCAAAGCTTTCCCTGTGCATTTCTACAACTAGGAAATCTATAAATACAAGCCTCATTCAACCAAGAAAAGGATCCAGATAATCAAGCTCTTGCATCCTTACTCTGTAGGAATCCAGGCATCAAGCATTCAAGCATCAACATTTAAGCAATTCAACAATCAAGCTTCACAACAATGCCTGCCTCTTGGAGCTGCATTTATCTGTTTCATGTCTATATCATGCTAGTTTAAATAGTTTAATCATTTAGCATTATATTATCATCATCTCGTTCTTCAGATAGTCATTTTAACAGTCTTATATGCTTACACAAGATGAGAGAAATTTAGATTTAATAAATCTTTGGAGATAGAGAGCAATAGGACGCTTTCAGTTGATCACTTGTTTTGATTTAGTTCAATTGAGTCATCTTTGATATAATGTCATATTAAGAAGTGTATTTATGTTATTTACCTCATTCCACACTTACAATTTGGTGCCCACCATGGGGCTTTAACCCCATTTTTATCAAAATTACATTTTTTTTGGAAAGTGTTATGCAGGTTTACAGCGTGATTTGTTTTAGCGCTTTCGTTAAAAGTTTCAGTGCTTCCGGTCCCTGTTCTAGCGCTTTCAGAGTTTCGGCACTTCTGGTTACTGTTCCAATGCATCCGATGTTTTACCACTTTCATGAAAAACTTCAGTGCTTCAGTACACTGTTTCGGCGCTTCGGTGATTTAGCGCTTCTAAGACAAACTTCGGCGCTTCGATACACTGTTTCGAATCTTTCGGGTTTTGGCGCCTCAGGTAACTGTTCTAGTGCTTTGGTTCCATATTGTGGCGCTTTTGTAAAAACAGTCTGGATCCGACGCTTCCACGGCCAAATCTTACTTTTTTTCACAGTTGGGATAAAATTGATCAATCTAGGATAGTCACTTCAAAGTTCTTAAAAATTGATCAATCTAGGATAGTCACTTCAAAGTTTTTAAAAATTGATCAATCCTAGGATAGTCACTTTCTTGTTTTTCTTAAAGCAAATATATCAATCCTAGGATAGGCATCTCATTTTTATAGTAGAAGTTAAAAAGAACATCATGATTTTAGTGAAGCAACACCTTCACTTAGATTAAGAATCTTTCTTTTTGGGCTTAAAACAGAGCAAATCTATATGTTGTGCTTGTAGTGATTAGGCTTATGCTCTCCCCTTAACTAGGTGACCAAAGTGCCAGATTCACTTTTCTTTTATGTCATTTACACTTTATTAAATCCTTTAGTAGGCCTGCCATAGTGGGAAAAAGTACTCACCCTATGGGAACGACCTAAGTGGGAACAACCAAAGCCAGGTTTTCCAACCCACTATAATAAAAATGCATGTTGTTGATGAAAGTCCAACTTGACGGTAGTAGGCAAGATAACCATCCCCAAAATCTTTGTTCTAAAGATTGGGAGGTCTCCTAAGGGAGTTTATCTATTTGCCACACCGAATGGAACCCTATCTACAAACCATAGAGTAGTTTCATGCCGAGTCAGTATCCATACATTTTCATACTCACGGTGCAAGGGGAGGGAAGAATCTGCCCCCAAGACACTCACCATATAATTACCAAGGACCGCTTGCTCAAGGGATTCGGTATCCACTTCCGTCACTTTAAGTACGCGCCTGGCAATGACAAAAACACGGGCGCCCTCTAGGGGCTGACACGGCTGTGTGAGTCAACATAATTGCAAGATGTGGGTTGTGAGTATAATGATGACCTACTTGACCTTAAGAGTGAGTCTGCTTGAAGTGTATTCTTTATCAAAAGCTAGTAAAAATCAAGAAGGATCATGTTTTGATTCTTAAACATACACTTGTTTTTTAGACTCTAGATCTTAAAGAAACAACTATTTTACAAATGCTTGTTGTGTTTTCAAAACATTAATTCAGATAAGATCATCCTGAAAAACACAAAGAAAATAGAAATCTATTAGAAACCAATGTCACATAGTTAACGTCAAAATTTGGATTTTTTATTAGAACATAAACTTTCCTAAATCAAAACAGAGTCTTAAACTTGCATAAATTAGACTTTACGATTGAATTTGTTCAAATCAAACCAAGATCTACCATCCAAAAGTGTCTCAATCAAACACATTTGATTAGTAAGTTAAGTTTTAGGATCAGTCATCCTAAATCAAAGAAACGAAACCCTATAATCAAAATTAGCAACTTAGTCTAATCAATAAAATCTATCATTCTATTTGACTTAAGTTAATATCCTTGACACTATACCAAACTAAGATCAAAAAGTTTTTTTGAAAACAGATAATATTTATATATCCATTTTAACAAGGTCATGAAGACTAAAAATCCAAAGAACAGGAAATTGAAACTCAAACCACCATGGCCAAAATAGATGAGGATCAATTGAATGCTCTAGCTCATCAAATGAAAAAACTTCAACAACAAATTTGGGATGTGCAAAGGGAAAGAACCACAAAGAGATATTTGCTTCTAGACATTTGTGCTTATTCCTCTGACAAAAATCTTGACATGACACCCTCTCCACCAATAACTACATCATCCAAGTTTGATGTCTTTTGATTTTTACAAAAGATCCATAAGCCCAAATCTAAATCCTCAAACACAAATGATATTGAGAAATCATATCATGTGATGCATTTATCTCCATCCACAATAAGCCAAAATAAACCTCAAGATTCTTTCACTCAAGCTAACAAATTCATCCAATCATCCTCTTCTATCATATCTTCAACATCCAATGATTCATGTCAATCTCTCAATCCAAAACATGCTAGCATAGACTCCCCTACACATCAAGATCAAAATTTTCTTTCCATTATCAAAATTCCACAAAATCTTCCAATCTTTGATCAAGATCCCATTTCTCAAGAATCTTATGATGATCCCCTCCTTTCACTTTTCATCCAAAATAATTCCCTTCCATCTCAAGAGACAAGTATCCTTCCAGGTTCTTCTTCCACATCATCTCATCAATCCATATCATCTCATGATTCTATTTCATCACAAGAGCATGGTAGTTCTTCCATCCTATCTAATCATTTCTTACCAACTGATGATCAAGACATGCTTTCTACACGATCTCATGCTTCCCTTCCTCATCAAGGTCAAGATATGCTTCCATTCAAGGATACCCTTTCATCCCATGAAGATGTTTATCCTTCTCATGATCAAGATATGCCTTTCATACCACCTCATGATATTTTTCCAAGTCAAGATCAAAACACCCCATCATCCCCATGTCAAGATCCTATCACACCTATTCAAGCTATCCATGAACCCCACACCTATAAATTGGGATCCTCCACCTTTATCCATTCTGGTTTACTTCCAACACCTATCCTCTCATCCATATCATATCCTCCCCAAAATGGACTCGCATCTTGTTTCACAAAAAATACATATCCCATTGGTAAACAAATGTGTCAAAGTATGAATTACAAAGGAAAAGGATTAGGCCTTCATGAAGAAGGTATCCTATAACCTCTTTTTGTTAAAAGAAACCCATATCACCATGGCCTTGGTTATACACCTAAGAGTCCTAGTTCATCAGACCTACCATCTATCTTAGGTCCTCATCCTAATCCTCCAAACATACCATCTATCCTAGGTCCTCATCCTAGTCCATCAAACCTTCCCTCTATCCTAGGTCCATATCCTATTTCTCAAGAACAACAAAGGCACACATCCTTGATGCCCTTTCAAAATTCTACCCACATTAACTCATCCATAATACCTCCATATCATTCATCTCAATCCACCCCTCCCATTGCTCTTGGAAGCAATTTGGGTGCCAAATATCAAAAGCTTCTATATCAAAATCCACATGTATCAAAGGATCAACATGTCTCCTCGAAGAGACATGCAAAAATAAAAGAAAAATTGATCCAAAATCAAAAGAAATTTTCAAAAGGCCACAAAGGCCCATCAAAGAAAAAATCTCAAAGACCACAAAGGTCCATAAATCAAAAGAAAATTTCAAAAGGCCACAAAGGCCCATCAAAGCAAAAAGGAAATTTTCAAAGACCACAAAGGTCCATAAATCAAAAAGAAAAATGTGAAAGGCCACAAAGGCCCACAAAAAAAAAATCAAAGTCAAAAATCATGTGGATTCCTAAAAGTCTCATAGAAGCAATAAAATATAAATGGGATAGGAGTTTGGAAGGCTTGTTGATGGATAGATGGAAAGGATGGAAAGATCAACATTGGCACACACCTTGAATCAACCATATCATCTCATTTCATCTTAAAATATCCTCAAAAATACAAAAAAATCATAAAATTTGAAAAAGGTGCAATAAAATATCAAGTACATATCATTGTAATGTGGCCATGTCTCACCCCAGCTTGGGGGAAAAATCCTGAAATCATTGGGGGCAATAAAACAATGAGCTTAGCCAAAACACAACAAAAACAATGATCGAAGTGCAAAACATCAATCACCATTAGAACACTTCGAACATTCGTATCATATCAAAAATCCAAAAACATGTCAAAAATCAATCAAAAATCCAAAAACATGTCAAAAATCAGTCAAAGAAATCCAAACACATGTCAAAAATCAATCAAAAAATCCAAAACCATGTCAAAAATCAATCAAACAATCCAAAAAAAAAATGTCAAAAATCAATCAAACAATCCAAAAAAAAAATGTCAAAATTCAATCAAAAATCACAAAAACATCACAAAATTAGGATGGATGATCTAATCTGAATAATGATTGAAATACTTTAAGAAAAGGTTGAACATGTTTCATTTTAATCATTGTTATCATTTCTTTGGAGCAACTCGATGATGTATTGGACTAGAGAAGCAAGGAAGGAGAATGATATGTTTTATTGTCTGCTGTCTGTAAGTTAATCATATGAATGTATGAATTGTCGGGGGATGTACTATGCAAATGTACCACCGATGACATTCAAAATTCACACATTGAAATGATTAATCACTACCTGTTTACGCAATGAATGCTCAGGTCATCTCGGTTAAATCATACCTAGATGCTTGTGTTCACTTGCAATATCAAAAATATGAAAGTAGTACTCAGTTCGTCATTGGTCTAACATATACCATTGACGCTTGTACTCACTTTCAACATCCAGTAAAGCTCTATGATGACAAAAAAGCACAAAAGTACTGTTAAAATGACAATAGTTTGCATATAGTTGCATGATAAAATTAGACTGCATTCATATTAGTTTTGCATCTGCATTATAGATTTTTCACACCAATTAATGATATCTATATCAGCCTGCACTAGATGCGGAATCATGTCCCACATCTTTGGGAAAAACTCTAAAATACTCCTATAATCAATCAAAAATCAAGTAGCCTATCAATCTCATCGACTTTGGTGAGACTTCGATCAAATCTCATGAGCAACTATCATTGAACTTCGCCTATCATGAGGTCAATCAATCAATCTATCATTAATCCTCACCTATCACGAGGTCAATCATCAATCTATCATTGATCCTCGCCTATCATGAGGTCAATCATCAATCTATCATTGATCCTCACCTATCATGAGGTCAATCAATCAATCAATCATTGAATCTCACCTATCATGAGATCAATAATCTTCTAATCTATCAGGATCACCAATCAATATCAAATCAAAGATTGGCACAATTGAAAATCATCAAACACAAGGAGGTAAAGCAAGGCAACATTTTATCATTTGTAGGCTATATGTCTTCATCATTGTCAGGAGATAAATTATTTCTTCATCATATCTTCATCATAAAATCATAAAAATATTTCAAAATTCCAAAAAAAAAAATCATCAAATCATTAATTTATCTCCCGAGGGGGCATATTATCATCAATCATCTGAAAATCAATGTCTAGGGCATGTCTGGGGCACACGGAATTATTTTTTTGAAATCATCGATCCTAGCAGTAGCAGCAAAAATATTCTTCGAATCAATGCGTAAACACATCACTTCGAAGAGGGGCAAAATGTATACACCTAAAATTGGTCTAGAGCATCCGATTAATTAAATACACATTATTTGATTAATTATTCTATTTCCTCTACTGTTTAAATAAATAGAAATATTTATTTAATATAGTTCACTTTCAAATTCATCTTAATTAAATAAACAAAATTAAATACTTTGTTCAATTTAATTATCAAATCCCTATTTCAATCTATCACGTCATTCTTGAAATAATTAAATACAGACAAAACACTTTATTTATTAATTACCATATTCCTCTAATTAATTTAATAAACGACTATCCTATAGTTTGTTTTATTGAATTATTTATCTCCCTTTTCTAATTTAAATAAATCAAAATATTTGAATTAAGCATAAAGGAATATTCCAATTTACATTTCCTCAAAAATGAATTAGATTTCCTATGTCTAATCTATGTCTAAATTTGTCACAATTAATGCTTTGAAACTTCACGGGAAGTTTTGGAGACAAATTGGAGACAAATTTGGAATTTGATCTCTCAATCTTCTTCCATCAATTTTTCCTCTTCTCTTGCCTGGTGTTTTCATGGGTAGAGACAATCTCCATCTTTCTCTCAATCTCCTCCATCTCTCACCATTCAATTCTCCAGATTGAATCCAAGCCTCTCAAAGCTTTCCCTATGCATTTCTACAGCCAGGAAATCTATAAATACAAGCCTCATTCAATCAAGAAAAAGATCCAGATAATCAAGCTTTTACACCCTTACTCTGCAGGAATCCAAGTATCAAGTATCAAGCATCAAGTATCAAGCATCAAGTATCAATCAATTCAACAATCAAGCTTCACAACAATGGCTACCTCTTGGAGCTGCATTTATTTGTTTCACATCAATATCATGCAAGTTTAATTGATTTATTATTTAGCATTATATTATCATCATCTCGTTCTTCAGATAGTCATTTTAATAGTCTTATATGCTTACACAATCTGAGAGCAATTTAGATTTAATAAATCTTTGGAGATAGAGAGCAATAGAACGCTTTCATTTGATCACTTGTTTTGATTTGGTTCAATTGAGTCATCTTTGATATAATGTCATATTAAGAAGTGTATTTATGTTATTTACCTCATTCCACACTTACAGCTAGAAGTATTGTCATTCATTTCAAGACAAAGAATATATTCATGTTGGCTTAATCAGATTGTTGAAGTTGAATAAATCAGTGTTGAGCATTGTGGAGCAAGATCTGATCTGTACAAGTGATTAGATTATTGAAGATAAATAAAATCACTGTGGAGCAAGATCTAATCAATATCAATAAAAGTGGACAGATCGAAATTATTGAAGATAAATAAAAATCCAGATCGAACTTGAAGATCAGATTATTGAAGATAAATAAAAGTCCAAATTGAAATTTAGAAGGATAGATTATTTATTCTAACAAATCCAAGTTGTGATTTGTTATGACTCAACAAGTGACATGGATATTTAACATAACGACTTGTTGTTTTGAAAGGATTTGATCTCCAAAATATATTCTTTCACATGAATAAATGTGATCTCCAAAAGACATATCGACTTGTTTTAAAAGGACGTGCCTTTAAGACATGTTTGTTCTTCACTAAAATATGGATTCTTAATGATGCAATTGTTCATTGATACACGTCTAGAGAGCTTCTTGTGTCCCTTAAGATCTAAATATTCATGCATACGTCTTTTCTAAAAGACATAGATGATAATCTCAAAAATTTGATTAATTCTAAACATAAGTTTAAGAAGAATTTTGTTTTGTTTGTAAACAAAAAAATAATTAAATCAAAGACAAATCAATTTAGCAAAGAGGTATATCTAAAAGGGTGTGATTGAAAGATGAAAATGCAAAGGTGTGATTATCAATAGTTCCAATCTTTGAGGAGTTTATATATTTGACATCCCATTCAAGCTTGTATGTGTGGTTGTAAATTTGTAAGAAGTTCAAGTCAGAAGTCCCATCTTCTTGTGTGGGCTTAGGGTGATATCATTCATCACAAAAGTAGATTGGAGGATTGGGAGAGTGCAGATCTGATTGAAGGCAGTCATCTTACATCCATAAATTCAAGGTTGGTGCCTTGCACATTAGGGGTTGATACTCCTTGTAGGTTAGGTTCCTACTAAACAAGTTTAAGGGGATGGTGCTCCTTGTAGGTTTGAACCTACTAAACAATTCTTATTGAATATTCAAGTAGGTTAGCTCCTACTTACTTTTGTAAAATCATTTAAACATTTCTACATCAATTGAAGTCAACTTGATAGCATTGGTTTCATATTAAGAAGTTGATGTTGTGTCAAGGTTTAAAAGTTGAAAAGTAAAAGTGTGTTTTGATTTATTTATTCACCCCCCTCCTTTGAGTAAATCTTAGTACTCTTCAATTGGTATCAAAGAAAGGTCCTTCTTTAAATCGTAACTGATTGAAGGAGATCATTAAGAGCACATATGGTAGATCATAGCAATATGGTTAAAGCACCCATCTTTGATGCAACTAATTATGCATTTTGGATTATTAAGATGGAAGCCTATTTGAATGCCCTTGGGTTTGATGTGTGGCAATATTTTGTTGATGCGTATACACCTCCATCAACACCTCCAACAGATCAAGTTGGAAAGAAGAGAAGTGAAAACAATGCCAAATCTAAGCATACCCTTCTTTGCAGCTTAACATATTCCGAATTTACAAAGGTCATTGGCTGCAAATCAAAAAAAGAAATATAGGTCAAAATACAAAAAATCTATGAAGGAGATGCCAAAGTAAAGAAGGCTAAGCTGCAAACTCATTGAAGGAAATTTGAGACTCTTAAAATGAATGAAGATGAATACATAGCATCATACTTTCTTCGTGTTGATGAACTTGTGAACTTTATGAGAGGACTTGGTGAATATGTTGATGATGCCTTTATTGTTGTTAAAATACTAAGATCTTTATCCACAAAATTTGAGGCCAAGGTAACAGCATTGGAAGAATTGACAAACCTAGACCAGCTAACAAAAGATGAACTACATGGGATTCTTGTCACCTATGAAATGAGGATTGATGGGAGAGCACCACAAAAGGAAGTTCCATTCAAAGCATCCAAAAAGGGAAAAACCAAACATCAAGAACTTAGTGACGAATCAAAAAATGAAGTAGAAGCCTTCTTCATGGGAAAGCTCAAGAAAGGAAAAGGAAAATATAAAGGAAAAATCACTTTTAAATGCTTCAATTGTGGGAAGGTTAGATATTATGCCTCAAAATTTCCTCAAAATGATAGTGACTCTAGTGAAGATAAAAAATAAATCCACACCAAGAAAAAGGGAAAGAAGAATTCCAAATATACCTCAAAGAAGAAATCTGAAAAACACAAAAAGAGTTTTTACTAAAAAAAATATAGCAAAATTTTTGGAGAAAGTGAGGATTTCCCAAGAAATTATGAGGAATAAATTTTGTTCATGGTAGAAGTAGTCACAAACAACAAGCATGAAGAAGAAGAAAATGAACAAAATTGCAATCAAGAAGAGGAAATTGATCTTGAGGAAGAACTTCATTATGCATACAAGAAAAATGAAACATTAAAAAGGAAAGTTACCAATCACAAAACAAAAATCATGGAAATGACAAAAAACTTGGAAGAATCAAGAAAAAATGTTGAAGACTTGAGGGCTTTTCTTATGCAAGCTGAAAGAAGTGAAGGTGAAATTAAGAACAAGCTTAGCACAAAAGAGATGTCCAATGTGACAAGTTGGAGCAAGAAATTATTATGCTAAAGATGCAATTGGAAAATACAAAGAAGCACACAAAGGTTGATGAAAGATCAACTAAGTTAAATGAGCTCATGAATGATCAAAAATTTGTTCTTGATAAAATCGGGGGTGATTTTGAAAGACAATCCAAGAAGGTCACAAGTTCCAAAGAATAGACCAACACTTTCTCAAAGTTAACCGAAGGAGATTGGAAAAGTGGTTATCCTAAAAGAAAACTTAATACTAGCCACTTTTATGCTTTTAATGATTATTTCTTTCTATGCAACAAGTTTGGCCACAAGGCCTTAAGTTATAAAAATAAAGTAAAAAATATCCTTAGTTTCACTAGGAGAAACTATAACCATTTCACACCATTAATGGACTTTAGTAGTGTATGCCACAACTATAATAACTTTGGACACAAGCACAAGTTTGTAGGACAGTCTTTAATGATCCTTCAAAGAAAAACAAGAAACAAGACAAGACCATTAAAAGGAAAGAAATGACATCTAATGTGTGGAAGAAGAAGGAGAAATCCATGTTCGTTCAAACAACCTTACATGTAGAAAATAGAAAGGATAGATGGTACATTGACAGTTGGTGCTCAAGGCACATGACAGGTGACAAAAGAAAGTTTATCTCCCTTGAACCATGTGATGAAGGAATGGTAAGATTTGGTGATAACTCAAAAAAATAAATAAAAGGAAAAGGAACTCTCAGCCTAGATAATGGTAGAACAGAAACTGAAGATGTCTTATATATGTTAAAAGCTTAAAAAAATTCTACTAAGTGTAAGCCAACTTTGTGATCAAGGGCATAGTGTTACTTTTCTTTCTAAAACATGTGAAATCAAGAACTTAGATGGAAAAATAATTGCACAAGCTAACAGGAAAGATAATTTGTATGTTCTAAAAGAAATAAATTGTGAAAGTTGTAACTTGGTACAAGAGGATGAGAGTTGGTTGTGGTACAAAGGACTAGGCCACCTCAACTTTGATTATATTGTCAAAGTTAGTAGATCAAATGTGGTGAGAGACATGCCAAGAATAGAAAAGCCTTCCAACATCATTTGTAAGGAATGCCAACTTGGAAAGAAAATAAGATCAAGTTTCAAGCCTAAAGAACACTCTTCATCAATGCCATTGGAGATCATACACACTGATATTTGTGGACCAACCAAAACCAAGAGTACGAATGGAGAGAGATACTTCATGCTAGTAATTAATGATTACTCAACGATGACTTGGGTTACATTCTTAAAAGAAAAATCTGAATCCTTTGAGAAATTCAAAGCTTTTAAAGAGTTGGTTCAAAATGAAGCAAGTACTAAGATAAAGTGCCTTAGATCAGACCGGGGAGAATTTACATCAAATGAATTTGAATTTTTTTACATAAAACATGGGATAAAAAGACAACTTTATGCTGCTAGAACCCCTCAACAAAATTTGGTTGTAGAAAGAAAGAATAGAACAGTCCAAGAAATGGCAAGAGAAATTCTCAATGAATCAAAAATAGCAGACTCTTTTTGGAAGGAAACAATTCACATCGAATTCTACATCTTAAATCATGCACAAATCAGAGTGAACAATGACAAGACACCCTATGAACTTTGGAAAGGAAGGCCTACAATTGTTAAGTACTTCAAGATCTTTGGAAGCACTTGCTAAATTAGAAGAGATGAAGAAGACTTGGGAAAATTTGATGCAAGAGTAGATGAGGGAATCTTTCTTGGTTACTCATCAGGGAGTAAGGCATACATATGCTACAACAAAAGAAGTCACAAAATAGTTGAAAGTACAAACATAAGATTTGATGAAGGAAGACAATTCAAAGAAATTGCACAAAGCTATCTTGATGTACAAAATGTGAGTAATGAAGATGAAGAAGATGAGAACTCCAAAGAAGATGAAAATGAGGAGGAGACAAAAGAAGAATCTCCAAAAAATACTCCCACAAAGACACCAAAAACACCTTCCAAGTTTGTACAAAAGAATCATCTTGAAGAATTGATTCTTCAAGATAGATGTAGATCTACAAGGAAAATGATAAATTATAATGAATATTGTCACATGGAACTACTATCCAAAATTGAGCCTAAAAATTTCAAAGAAGCAAGCCAAGACAAATGTTTGATTGATGCAATGAACAAAGAGTTGGATCAAATAGAGAAGAATGATACTTAGGAACTTGTCCCAAGACCAAAGGACAAGAACATAATTGGTACAAAATGGATCTTTAGGAACAAGCTAAATGAAGATGGTCAAGTCACAAGGAACAAAGCAAGGTTAGTGTGCAAAGGCTACGCTCAAGTTGAAGGAGTGGACTTTGAAGAAACATTTGCACCAGTTGTCAGGATAGAAGCAATTAGAATGTTCCTAGCCTATGCAAGTCACAAGAAATTCAAGGTATATCAAGTGGATGTTAAATATGTTTTTCTCAATGGATACCTATAGGAGGAGGTTTACATTGAACAACCTGAAGGGTTCCTACTATCAGAAAAACAAGAACTATGTGTGCAAATTAAAGAAAGCTCTTTATGGGCTCAAACAAGCCCCAAGAGCATGGTACTCTAGACTTGACAAGTACCTCAAAGAACAAGGATTCAAAAGAGGAGATGTGGATAACAATCTATATATCAAAGAAGAGGATGGGCATTTATTGATTGTAGTGGTGTATGTAGATGGCATCATTTTTGGTAGAGACATGGACAAAATGTGCAAAGAATTTTCCTCATGTATGCAAAAGGAGTTTGAGATGTCAATGTTGGGAGTACTATCCTTCTTCCTTGGGCTAAAAATTTCATAATCTAGAAAAGGAATTTTCATCTCAAACCAAATATGTGAAGAAAATGTTAAAGAAGTTTAGGATGGAATATTGCAATCCTGTGAGTACCCCCATGGTTATAGGTTGCAAGGTAAGTATAGAAGATGAATCTCAAGAAGCCAATCAAACACTTTATAGATCGATGATTGGAAGTTTGTTTTACCTAACTGCTACAAGACCAGGCATAATGCAAGTTGTTGGAATGGTGGAATTATTTCAAGCTACACCTAGAGAAACACATGTTCATGCAGTAAAACGAATATTCAAGTATTTGAAAGGAACTATGGAATATGGTCTTTGGTATCCTAGCATTAAAGACTTCACTCTTGAAGCATTCACAAATGTTGATTGGGTTGGAAATATGGATGATAGAAAAAGAACAAGTGGAGGAGCCTTCTTCCTTAGAGGAAACTTAGTATCTTCGATGAGCAAAAAGCAAGAATCAATTTCTCTATCTACTACAGAAGTTGAATATATAGCAACAGAATCATGTTGCACTCAACTTTTGTGGATGAGGAAAACTTTAAAAGACGTCAAGGTGGAATACAATCATCCTTGCACTATCTATTGTGACAACGCAAGTGCAATAAACATCTCCAAGAATATGGTGATGCAATCAAGAACCAATCATATACTTATCAAGTATCACTTTTTAAGAGAGCAAGTGGAAGAAGGACAAGTGTATTTTGAATACATAGCTACAAAAGAGAAAATTGTTGATATATTCACCAAACCATTACCAAGGGATGCATTTGAGTATCTAAGGGACAAATAGGGAGTTGTCCCACATCCATCAAATTGATTGGTGGAAGAATAAATTCAGAGGGAGCTATACATAGTATCTTGTAGCTCCATGGAACAAAAAGGAAAAACATTGTTAGAAGACCCCTTGCCATTGATGTCAAAGGGGGAGAAATTGGACATAGGGGAGCAAAAAGAACAGGATCAAAGTTTCCATTGAAGAGGTTGCCATCAATGACAAAGGGGGAGATTGTTAGAAGTATTTTCATTGATGTCAAGAAAAAGAATATATCCGCATTGGCTTAATCAGATTGTTGAAGTTGAATAAATCATTGAACATTGAGCATTGTGGAGCAAGATCTAATCTGTACAAGTGATCAAATTATTGAAGATAAATAAAATCACTGTGGAGCACGATCTAATCAATATCAATAAAATTCCAGATCAAAATTATTGAAGATATATAAAAGTCCAGATCAAACTTGAAGATTAGATTATTGAAGATAAATAAAAGTCCAAATCGAAATTTAGAAGGACGGATTATTTATTCTAAAAAATCCAAGTTGTTATTTTTTATGACTCAACAAGTGACATGGAGATTTAACATAACGACTTGCTATTTTGAAATGATGTGATCTCCAAAAGACATGAATTTACATGAACAAATGCGATCTCCAAAAGACATATCGACTTGTTTTAAAAGGATGTGCCTTTAAGATGTGTCTATTCTTCACTAAAATATGTGTTTGTTCTTCATTAAAAGACGTGTTTGTTCTTCACTAAAAGATGGATTCTTAATGATATGACTATTCATTGATACACGTCTAGAGAGCTTCTTGCGTCCATTAAGATCTAAAGATTCATGCATACATCTTTCTCTAAAAGACATAGATGATAATCTCAAAAATGTGATTACTTCTAAACATAAATTTAAGAAGAATTATGTTTTGTTTGTAAACATAAAAATAATTAAATCAAATAAAAATCAATTTAGCAAAGAGGTATATCTAAAAGGGTGTGACTGAAAGATGAAAAGGCAAAGGTGTGATTATCAATAGTTTTAATCTTTGAGGAGTTTATATATTTGACATCCCATTCAAGGTTGTATGTGTGGTTGTAAATTTGTAAGCAGTTAAAGTCAGAAGTCCCATCTTCTTGTGTGGGCTTAGGGTGATATCATTCATCACAAAAGCAGATTGGAGGATTGGGAGAGTGCAAATCTAATTGAAGGCAATCATTCTCCATCCATCAAGACAAGGTTGGTGCCTTGCACATTAGGGGTTGATGCTCCTTGTAGGTTAGGTGCCTACTAAACAAGTTTAAGGGGCCGGTGCTCCTTGTAGGTTTGAACCTACTAAAAAATTCTTATTGAATATTCAAGTAGGTTAGCTCCTACTTAGTTTTGTAAAATCATTTAAACATTTCTACATCAATTTAATTCAACTTGATAGGATTGGTTTCATATTAAGAATTTGATGTTGTGTTAAAGTTTAAAAGTTGAAAAGTAAAAGTGTGTTTTGATTTACTGATTCACACCCCCCCCCCTCTCAGTAAATCTTGGTGCTCTTTAGTATTAATGTGATTCAAATCATTATGGTTCAAGTGAGTGGGTAGATACATAGATTTCATGATAACTAACTCCTTTATCTCAATCTCATTCATCCTTACTCAATGACATGTAGATCTTATTTGAATATGAACACATTTTAGACCTTGTACAATTGATTCATGTTTCTATAGTCATTGCACCAAATGGGAATAGACAACATACTATTGGTTGGCATGATATGTATAAGGAAAATAAAATCCAATATAAAGCTATGGTAGATTATTGTGGATTCATATATCCTATATAATCAATATTATTGTTGGGGATTGTTTGAAAACATAGATGATTAGAAATAATGGAATACCTACATTTGAAGACTTTGAGAAGTATAAAACCATACTCATACATGTGCACTTAGTTGTAGTAACAAATACTAAGTTACATAAGCATCATGTGAAACCAAAAATAAAATAACTATGCATACTTAGTAACATTGATCATAAAGAAATATTGGATACTTTGAAGGTAGAATATTATCCCTCAAGTGGGACATGTATGCCAATCTACATCTTAGTGAGATTCTTGATTTTTTCATTTTTTGGAATTATCTTATTGAAAATATTATTTCTTTAATTATAATGCAGTCTTTTGACTGTCCTAGTCTTTGAATTAAGTTACTACAATGGAATCCTAATATCCAAGTACAATTTTTTTTATGCATAATTTGTGTTAAAAAATATTGTGATGTTCATATTTTTGTAATAATTTTCTTTCTATCATTTTTTGTATTAATTTCTAAATTAAAGAGAGTTTATTTTTTAGTTTGACACCAAGGAGTAGGTTTAAGAATCATTTTGGTTTTAAAGAGTACCTAACATCACCTTCATGGACTGTTATGCTCATCTTATGGCCTCTTGATAGTAATTTTTCCAATTCATAATTGTTCTGATGACCTACAAATTATGCGACGTAATTTCCTTGTAATGAGATTGTTTACCATAACCAACATGTAATGGTATAATAGTTTGAAAATATATCTAATCTATCTTAGATGATTTATGATAGAAATTTATTGTTTGTAAAGTTACTTTTAAACCTTCCATGCCTATTATGTATGAACTTATGCATGATAGTCCTAAATAATGTGCATTATAACATTAAAGGGTAATTGTTGAGTTAAAAGTAGGTTAAATTTTATTTTTCTTATTAAATTTCTAATAAATGATTGCAAGTATATTAGAGAATAAAGCTATTGTATTCAAGGGTTTGAGATCAATGGTTAGAACATTTATCTTTCAGTATCGAGACATTCGATATAAAATTGAATCTAAGCATGACAACAAACTAAACTATTTTACACCAATTAGAGTCCTACTTTTAAAAACTTCTATAACTCAAAGTAATAGTTGTAGCTCTCCAAATTCTTGGCAACACATTTACACATATTGATGTTGGATGTTCAATTATCTCTAGCACCCTCCCTTCAACCAACAATCCACTAAACTATTAAAAGAGAACATCATTGCCCCTTATTAAATCTAAAGAACCTTTCCTCCTTCAACCTTTAAATAGAGGCATTTTAACGAAGTTATATTTCCTCAAACAATATTTTTGAATGTGCTTTTATGATTCTAATACATTTAATGGTCATTCAGATAGTTGGATGATTTCTTCCTCTTTATCATACCTTACAAGTACAACCAACCACCACCAATAAAAATAAATCCCTCTTTATTCTCCTCCAAATAAAATACATGGTTGGAAAATATTTTCCTCTCAACAAATTTGATGGACTTCAATATTTTGGTACTCAACAAATTCAACCCTTTTTTAGGGAAATCTCTTTTATTCTTTTGATGAATTGGAGACACTTGATCTCCTAAAGTAGTTAGTCATGCCTATGCTATTCAATTTAAAACAAGTTCAATGAGAAGCAACTCTCAATATGCTCTCATATTTCTAGACATTCCAATGATGGAGTCACATCCAATCTTTCTTTTATATTGTGTTAAAACTTTAAAATAGAATAGCAAAAGAAATATAATAGAATATTGTACAAGATAAATTATTGTATTTTTCAATAAATGATAATTACAGTATATAGCTTCAAAGAATCATGACACACTCACAACAACCTCCTATAAAATAGATCTAAATGTGACAATAAATTAATTTATTTGACATCTATTAGAATCCTTCTTCAATATTTTCTTAGAACTAAAACTAATGCTATTAGCTCTTTAAGTTAATGATAGTTCACTAGCACATATGAATTTTGGATTTATAGTACTATAAAAAAAAATTGTTGCTCCAATTCATAGTTATGTATGGAATTTTATTTATAATTGGTTTCAAAGTATATTTTAGCTGAATAATTGGGTTTTAAAATTTTCATTTGGTATTAGAGATTCAACTTAGATTCAATTCAATGGCTTGTTAGACAAACAATTATTTTAGATATAAATAAAGATATAGGAAAACAAGATATGTAACAACATTTTCTTAAACTAACCTTGAAAAGAGTGATCTATATAAAACTTAAATCTGATCCAAACATATTACAGAAAATAAATAATTCAATAAACAAATAAAAAATATGTCTTAAAACTAAGAATTTATTTTGAGAAAACAAGTGTACAAATTTAGCCATTCCCAAATGATAAATCTACATTTATCTACAAATTTAGCCATTCCCAGCTCAATTGGGAGGTGGTTTTCAAAAGAGATTGGATTTGTACAGCTGACGCTAAAAGTTTCATCTTTGCGTCTTTTCATAATATTTCTATCACCGTGGTTATATAAGATTAAAGGGCATCCAAAATAGAGAATGTGTGCGAAAGGATGAAGAATCGACATTTTGTTTACTTTTATCAAGTATTAATTTTTCTTTTTTTAAACAATCTGAAAGTTAACCTAATGATAGCCTAGTGTGAAAATATACGAGACCAAATTCATTTGCGTGTGTGTATCATACTCGATATAACCTTATACCTGATGCCCTATCCATTTAAAACTACAATCCAGATACTTGTTACTTTTAATTTTAAGACTGCAAGATTTGGTGACTGTCAGTTACGAGAGCATGCATGCATTTTTTATTAAGGGGGTGAACGTTTTTGATTTCGAGTTATGAATGGTGTTACAAATGGAAGATTTCATTTTCAATATGAATTCTTAACAATTGCATTTCAATAGAGTTTGAATCTTGATGATAAGAATAACAATTCAACAACTTAACCATCACACCATATCACTATTGACAAGAAAAAACATACTTTATCCAACAGAAAATACTGACAATTTTAATTGTTTAAGATTTGTATTTAAAATTGCATTTCAATGCTGTAAGACGAGCATATACAATGTCAAATTTCAAAAGAACATAACTTCAATTATTGAATAGCAGATTACAATTTTATATCATACCACGGACATTATATCAATCTTTATATAAGATTGGGTTTACAACCATCGACGTCCCCAACGATTACACTACTTTTATTCAAGATATGGAAAGGAATTAATAAATGAATTTTTATTCGACTACTTTCAAACCAGCAACTTAACAAAGGGTTGTTCCGAGCCCATTTCTTCGCATCTCTTTCTTGGTATCCTTCTATTCTGCAAAACAGACATTTTCACTGTGAATCATTTAAACTCACGATTCAAAGGTGAAAATATAATTAAAAGCATAAAATTCATTCCTTCGTCGTAAACGAGAATTCCTAATTAGAACCATAGTGGATCCATTGCAAATAACACAATCAACGTCTAAATAATAGCCAAAAAGAAATACATACAAGAAAAACATACCTTGCTGGACATGGTGGCGTCGGTAGTCCATATTATCAAGCGCGGTGAGGAGGTGGAGCAAACTTAGGATAGTGCGGTGGCTTGGAAGAATGGTGGAAAGGCCGAGGGACTTCGTGCTTGTAAACCGGCGGCGGCGCCTTGTGCTCAACTGGCTTCATCCCATGGTGTGGAGGTGGTGCAACGTGATGATGGTGGTGGTGGTGGTGATCTTCATCGTGGTCATGGTCAGGAGGTGGGGGAATGTGATGGTGATGGTGGTGGTGGTGGTCTTTGTCATGGTCATGGTCAGGAGGTGGTGCATATTTGTGGTGAGAAGGATAGTCAGTCCTTATAATGTGCTCTGGCGGAGGTGCGAACTTGTGTTCGTAAACATGAGGGGGAGGAGCATTGTGGTGCTCATGGACAGGATTATGCGGATATCTATGCTTGTGATGATGGTTCATGGGCGGAGGTGGCTTGTGTTCGTACATATGAGGAGGAGGAGCATGGGCAGAATGGATCATGGGTGGTGGTGGCTTGTGTTCGTACATATGAGGGGGAGGAGCATGGACAGAATGGATCATGGGTGGTGGTGGCTTGTGTTCGTACACATGAGGAGGAGGAGCATGGACAGGATTATGATGGTATCTATGCTTGTGATGAGGTGGAGGGGAAGGTTCATGATGGTTCATGGGGGGAGGAGCATGGACAGGATAATGAGGAGGGGGAATTGCATTATGGCTCATTGGGGGAGGTGGCTTGTGTTCATACACATGAGGGGGAGGAGCATGGACAGGATTATGAGGAGGGGGAACTGCACGATGGCTCATGGGTGGAGGCGCCTTTGAAAAGTAATGGGGTGCGGGAGCAGGAGTTGCATGGGCGCTTGTGAGGTACAAGCTCGCCCACATTATAACTGCAAACACCGACATTGCATTAACTCTACTGCTGTCAGCCATATCTGCTATCCAGACTGTTGCACTGAATCACTAAAGTTCTTAGCACTACTTATAAAGGTGCTACACTCAAACTTTAGAATCTTTTTCTTTTTCAAAAAATCATTGTTCAGAGCTTTCTCGGTGAAGGAACTAACCGGCGAGTTTATGTGCTTGGTGCAGCGCACATTACCTTTATCTAAATCTACGCCTTTCAAATTGCAAGATATTTAAAATGAACCAGTTGCAAATTGCTGGGAATTTTTTTAATTGGGTTCATCAAATAATTGTAGAGAAGGTATTGGGCAAGGCAGCGCTTCTCCAGTTACGCCCCAACAGGAAATCTTCTTGTGTAGAATTTATCAACGTTTGATTTGATAAACTAATTGAGGAAATGCTTAATTATTGAAGCTTCTCTTAATTTCCGTTCCTAAAAGCACTTAATGTTAACCCTATTTATGGCGGCTAAGTTCCACCGCCCACGACAGCCTGAAGTGAGCTGGGTGTAGGGAATCCTCCAATATAATTAATAAAATGAAAATATGCTTTTATAATGAACGTGAGGACTTCTAACGTCCCTGGGTCCTTTACAAAGAAACGGAATTTTTATATTAAGAACAATATCTCTAATCCCAATCAACAATATAACATTTAAAATAATTTGTAGTACTCTTAAACTATTCTTACCAGCTGTTTCTTAATATAAACTATAAATAATCATTTTCTAATTCTATTCACTTCAATACCACCGACATAAAGTGGATCACACAATTCATTAGAAAATAATCCCTGGGATCATCACGATTCATATTCACTACATTAAATGTTTCGTTAAACGTTGACAAAAAGCTTGAGAAAATTTTAAATTAAATAGAAGGTTTGATGTTTATTTAAATAATAAGTTTAGAATAATACATTATATTATTAGAACAGTTATTTCATGAAAGACAGTATCATAGATAATCTTAGTTTGTTAATTCAAGTAAACTTTTAATGAAAATTTTGCTATCTGGTTATTATTTGTTTAGAAAATGTGATTTTTATCAATATTTTTTTATGAATTTCAAATGGATTTTGATCTTATTTGAAATTAAGTTCATAGTTAGAAATGTCATTTCTAAGCTTGTACTTGGTCCTATATAATAGATAATTATCATATATTATTAACCAAGATTATCTTTTTATCTTCCTTTCCCTAATATCTAAGGCTTGGTAGTATTTAGAAATACTTAGAAGGGATTGTAATTGTGTTCTAAGGAGACACATTCTCCTAGTTCAATCCCTAGAAATATGTGATAAAACTCAAAGATAATAGACAAGGGCCCTTGAATGGTCTAAGCATATTTCTTACTCCTTCTAGTCTACCAAATCCAAATGTTTCACTATTCATGAGTTTTTTTATACTAGATAATGAGAGAGAACTTAAGCATTCTAGATAATGTAAAATGAATACATTGAATGCATTTAACTACTATCACATAACACCAATTCTACAAAATATGTAATTAGTCTACTCAAGGTTCAAAAAATAATAGGGGTCAATAGATAAAATTTTGAATTTAAATTTTAGAAAGGCAAGGATCAAGTTAGCAACAATAGGGTTAATCTTCGTGAAAATGGCCTTATATGAAGAAACTATCAAATTTAGATGTATAAATGCTATACTTGTTTAGGTGTATAAATAAGAGTGACAAATGTGTGGATTAGTTCATTTTTTAGACTGTGTATAATGATATGGTGGGGGCTAAATATGTAGGGATATGTGTGTATAAGAATAGCAAAAGGGTGGGAGAATAAACTAACTTCAAACATAATTGTGCTATATATTGATATGTACATGTATCAAGGCATTTCTTAAAATGGAACAAAACTAGATGGTAGATACCATAGGTATGAAAATTTTACCATTACATTATATATTAATCATAAAAATTGAAGAAATATACATTTATAAATATATATATATATAAGGTTTACATTGAAAAGGTGTATGGTTTGTATATATGGCTCAAAAATAAAAATATTCAAAATATGACTTCACGTGTCTAAAAAATAAATATTTATCTTAAGCACAAGAAATAACACTAGGAGGTGATAGAGGAGGGTCATCATGCCTTAGCACCTCCCACTAATAGTAAACATAAGGAAAAGTAAAAAGAATGTTCCACATAGCCTATGTATCATATATAACTAATGGGAGAAGAACAACCCACTCTAGTAGTAGAGTCATAAACATGGCCTCATAGCCATAGTATCTATCACTAGAAGCTTTTCCACACATCCTTACTATTATGTAGAAGATATACAAAGGTAGATCCTACTATAAGAGTGGATACACTCATGAGGGTAGGATGAGTGGTGGTAAGTATATTCTTTCTATTTGGAGGAACCTCGATAATGGTGTACATGTCGATCCCTTGTTGGTTGAGAGAATCTCATTGATATTGAAACTCAAGATTAAACTTATTGGAATGGGCCTAAATATCTAAGTGCACAAAAGAAACCAAATCCACTTTTTAACTCATAGAAACATGAAGCCAATTATTTTAGCAAAGATGATAAAAATGTTTTTTATACTCCCAATGTAAAAAATAATAGCAATTCTAAATAAATTCCATAGTTTAGTAGTATGTACAAGGAAAGGAGTGTATCCCCAAAATATTAATTGTCCAAGAAATCTATATGAAAATTCTTGTGCCTTGGACACATGCCCCCATTTTACTTTTGTTAAAATATGGATCCCCTTTCTTTCTTAAATTACTTTTTAAATAGGTTTTTTTCTCTCTCTATTTTTCTTCTTTTCCCCCTCTCGGTCATTAGAAGAAGGTTTTTGAAGGATTTTAGAGCAACTAAATATTCATGTGTTCCATATTTAAGTCATTTTTAAAAGGTTTGAGTCAATTGTCTTACTAAAATCTTGAATTTTAAGTATTTTTTAGGATTGTATACTTTTGAGGAACTATCAAACTTTCAAAGTTTTGTCCAAACCTCTTGATGTCTTGACCTTTTTTGTAGATTTCCCTTAGATGGTTAAAATATTTGATATATTTGTAAAATTTCTTTAACAAAGTTTTGATGCATAACTAGACATTCTATTATCTTCGTATTTTCCACTATCCCACCCACCTCTATATACCACTTTATTTTTAATTAAAATGTAAAAAGTTTTTTATTCCAAGAATTATGAAATTTATTACTTTATAAGGACTATTTCCATTTTTTAATTATCTTCTAATGATTATTACGCCTTATTCTCCTTCCAAAAGTGTCCTCATATGAGCTAGTTTTCTTACCTAATTTTCCTTCATATTAATGGCCAGGTGAATTAGGATTAAGAAGAGTATAGAATATGTTTAAGAAGTCATTTTACTACTTTTCTTTCAATTTCTCATGAGTGCTAATGATTTAAACACTCTCCTACAACCTACAATATTTTGTAAGTGCAAAATTAATATATTCAAGAAGCATTTTATCAAATGAGTGCATTCATATTGTCAAGTGAAGACTTTGAAGTCAATTTCCACCACTTGACCCTTAACAATGAGTTATGGATTCTTTATTTTAACCATTTCAACATATTCATTGAACTTCGAGAGTTTGTAGGTGGATTCCCTCTCTATTTATTCCTGTAGAAATATATGTTTACATGTTTAATAATGATCATCTTCTAATTTCAAATAATTAAATTTAGACCATAGATCCAATAACATTGTTACTAGGAATAAATCATCTCAATTTGATTGATACTATTGTATAGGGACTCAATGACAAAATATAACCCTATTTTATGAACATAATAGATAAATTCAAACTTTGTTTCATGCCTTCAAATGTCACAAACAGAACAATCAAAACTTCAAAAAAAAATTAAATTCCTATATTGCAACTGGGTGTTGCCACAATAGTGGTTTACAATTTTTGAGAGATTCTGATTTTTGCTGAAATCACATATTTTTAGAAAATATAATGATTTAAGCCTTGAAAAGTTTCATTTTAAGGATTCCAATTGAAGAGGATTTGATCAAACCACCTTAGATCAAACCCCCTTGGATAGAACCTCACTAGTTTTAAACCATACCAATAAATGAGTCTCTTTTACACCTATCCAAATGCTGATAAAAAATCACTTTTGATTTACCTTTTGGGGGATCAAATGAATTCATTTAAAATTTATTTCAATTGATTATGGTAATCCTCAGAACGAGCTATCCAACGAATATAATTTTAATATGTTTTGATTTTATTATGTATTTATTTTTTTAGTTTTATTAAACATAAGTTTTTCATAAAAAATGAAGGTCTCTGTTATGCACATGTGGTCATGCTATGTCTAAATTGTAATTGGTTTGACTTCAAAACTTGATTAAAGAACAAATATTTAATAAAAAACTATCTAACCAAGTGGAAGCACTAGATATCGAAGTTACAAATCTAAATTCGAAAGAATTAGAATTTTATCCTTCATGGAAAAAAAATTATGCGTTATACAGTGTGCGTCACTTTTATAAAATGTTGTTTTCTGAAAAAAACCAGTTTTTGTAGGAGATGGAAAAAGAAGCGCAATCTAATTCCAAAACATTTGAAAAAAATATTTTTAGAATCTACAGACAAAATGTGACGAGACTCTAGTTTGCATCATCTTCAAATTCCTCACGGTTTAGCCACTATAGGTTCTCGAATATGAAAATTTAGTTAAAAATAATAATTTCAGTATCGAGTTTGACCAAAAATTGTAAACCACTATTGTGGGATCACCCAACTAGGAGAATTTAAATGTGCAAATGTCTACTCACAATTGATGACACCATGCTTATGATGTCACCACATTGCTTTATACTATATGGAAAGGATTTTAGTTTACATACTAGTCTAGGAAAGTTTTATTTAGGACATTCTAACTTTTCTCTAGGAAGTTAAGGTATTACAAGTTGATGAACTTCTTATGTTGACGTATTTAGTGATCTAGTAATGAGTATCTGAGCCTAATTAAACTTCCTTCCTGTCCTTCATTAGTCTTTCGAGTTTGACTATAAAGAAAATGTCATTGAGCAATAATTTAAATTTAATCAATATAGACTAAAGTTATTCTAAATCTAATAAAATAGGCACTCTAATTGTAATCCTAGTCTTACTTCTTCTTAATACATTAAGTTTAATAAAAGCTGACATTTAATTTTCAATTACTAGATCTTAAGGTAGTTTAACAAATGTAAAGTACGTGAAACTAATGATTTCTCAAATCCACAATGTCTAAACATTTATACAATAAGAATACACTTAATTCCATCAAGGTTTGAATAATAGGTTAAAACATGAACTACAATATCTAATTCAAAAATGTAAAATGTCTAAAATTATCAAAAGAGCATTTACTTGTTTTCTTCTAGTTTAACTTAACTAAGTAGTTTGTTTAATTTTAGAAGTAGAATACCATTATAAATTAATGACATGAACTAGATTATTATATAACATTTCTGGCTTAAGTTTTTTTTGTTCCTTGTATATAATAATTTTACCTATTTGATAGCTACCTTTATCATAACAATTGAAGGTAAATTTTAAATTTGAATTAAATCAAATTTAATTATTTAAAATTAAATCTAACTGAATTATATAAAGGATTTAATGAAAAATGACTTTTTTATTATTGAACTAATTTTGTTAACTTTGTAAGATTTTCGTTTTTTACTAAATTCTCTTCTTGCTCCAATGTAACTAAAATGCTTTGTACATATTAAGGTTTAAATGCAATCTATCAAAGGACACAAACTATATAATTCAAGGTAAGCAAAATAAGACTGAAGTCTTGAGGGAGAAATGGAGCCGTCCAAAAGTGGTTGGGAGGAGGCGTTTATAATCTGGAAGGTTGCACCTAAGATCATGCAACAAGCCGGAACATAGCCTTCAAAAAAGCAACTACCTATAAAATTTATAGAGGTTGCATGTGGGGCTGTGTGTGAAGGAGGGGGCGTTTGTTTTCATTTAAGCCACGTGCAGTGGCACGTAGAAATGAATGAGCAAAAAGACTACAAACTACACATGAAGATTGTTACACCTGCACACAGATGTGGTTTTCAAACAACATATGGATCACCTTTATCTCAAGCAAAGGGTCGCCCATATAACCCTGATTGATGTGTGCGAGTCACCTGATTGCTACATCCAAAAGAGGCTCAGATTGCCTCACTGCCGACACCTTCTTCATGCCAGCCTTCATTTTGTCCTCCTCTAGAGATGGCACTAGACCTATGCAACCAAGATGGTGCCACAAAACTCTGCCCAACCCAGTTGAATGCACAGCTGCAATGAGCAAAGGATGCTTGGGGTGATGCTTGAGGTGCAATGACCAGAGAGAAACCAACAACGTCTAAAACAATCGATATAGGTGTCAAACAAACCGGATCTTCGATTCCAGCCAACTGATAGAGCCACCAATGATTATGTTTCACTATTTTTGGAGCACTGGAGTGACAAATGGACGACCACTTTGAAGTGCCCGACTTCTAGCTTTAAGAGACCAATTTTTCTAGCTTTGAGAGGCCTATTTTTCCAACTTTGAGAGGTCAATTTTTGTTGCCTGGATCCTCATGCTGTTGCATAATGATTAGGTGGAAAATAGGGCTCCACCAAAATGAATTGATCGAGTTGATGAGCCACTAAGTTTTTCCACACACAATCACTATGCAATTTAATGCAACTATGAGGACTAAAAGGTGCAAATAAAAATAAAAAATGATACCTAACTGTTATAGAAACTATGAGGGAAGTTTTTAGAGCTCAAAGAGGTGCGTACCTTGCTGCAAGAAGCCTATTTTTAGGGCACAAAGGACTCATTCGCCTTTAGTGGCGAAAGGGTCTCTATTAGGGTTTTTGAAACTAAGATCTGGGTTATTTTCCTTAATGTCTACACTTTCATATTCCCAATTGTTAGCTCATGAAAATCTATACTTAATTTTGTAGCTTCAATTCTTTGTTCTTGCACTTTAAAGGCCAACTTTACAACTTGACAACTTTGACAATTTTGCTCTAAACTTGCTTTCCACTTGATCTTCAACCTATAAATCTGCAAACACACATTTAAGGGAAGAAAAACTTGTTGATTTTTAGTGAAAAGGGGTTTGCCTAAGTCAAACCCCTTTAGGCAATTAAACCAAATGATGAAATAATGAAATTAAAGCATGAATCATGGAATAATGTAATGTAGATACCTTGGATGTTGTCTTGTAATGCAAATTTGCAATCTCACATGTAGTGGCCATGAAGAATGTAGATCTTGATCCTTGTATAAGATGTGAACAATGCTTGCAATAGATCCGCAATGCTACATCAACTTTCTTAGCTTAACAACATGTAGGAATGCATCAAACCCTTGATATGATGGTATGATCTTGAATTTCTGCAATAAAATCTTGATAATCTACCTTGAAATGCCTTTGAAAATTCTCTTGACTAGCTCTATAATGCTCTCTTAGAATGATTCATAAACTTGCTAGATCTTGTTAGATTGACTTGCTAGGAAAAACAATGTGAATTAACCCCTTATTTATACTAAATCAAGAAATTAATCCCAAAATTCAAACAATTAAGACCGACACCAGATTTGGAGATAAACATTATTAAATTCCCACCACAATGAAATTCTAAAAAGGGGTCCTCATTAAGGGAGGACCCATTCGCAACCTAGGGAAAATGGGTCCTAGCTTAGTTTTCCAATACCTAACCTCAGGGGATGGAAAGAACACTAAAAACCCATTTAGAATCAGCTGATAAAGGGGGGTCCTATAGTGAGAGGACCCATTTTCCACTTAGGGTGAATGGGTTCTAGCAGGTCATTTTCTAGGACCTAAATTTTCCCAATTGAATGTTTTAATATTTAAATTATGGGTATCGGGATAGATCTTTGGGAGGTGTCATAATTAAGGCTTTAAATGTGAATTAAAAAGGTTAATTAAATCCAATTAACCATAATTAATAAAGAGGACCCTAGATACATGTGAAAGTGTGTTACAACACTTTACAACACCTAAATAGGGTACACATTAGGTACATTTTATTAAAAGGGTCCATTAGGCTTAATTCATTAGATAGACCTTAGAAAAGTGTGAAGGTGTGTTACAACACTCTTGCAAAGGACAATTTAAGGTATGTTTTAATTAAATAAGGACCCTGGAATTATGTGAATGTGTAAAACACATTACAACACTATTCCAAGGTACAATTAATTCAGATTTATGTCAATTATCTAAACTAAGTGTAAAAAAGGATTACTTTTTTCGACACTACAAATAATAATTAGGTTAATGATGACAAAATAGTCAACAAAGATGATGAGATTGACTTTTAGAATAGGCCGATAGGCCAGGAATTATCTACAAATAATAATTTCACAAATTATGTAATTTAACCTCACAAATATTATGTCTAGATTGAGATCCAAGATATGCCCAAATAGAGATTTTTTTTTACATGCAAATAAAATTGCATGGAACTCTAAACTAGACTATATACAAGATTTTGGGAAGGGCTTCATATGCATAGCTCTAATACCATGTTCAGATTTCTAACAAGATCATAACAACAAAAACCTAATACTTCCACAAAAAACACTTGCACACAATGAGCCTAATTTTTCATTATCAAAGAGATTGATAAAAGAGTTGATTAAAATGTTCAATATGACCTTGCATATATAGGCAAAGAAGAGGCAATCCACCTATCATGTGGCATAAATAAGTAGACACGTGTCCTATACGTATCAACTTTTGGATTACTTGGAATGTTCAAACCAACAACCTATTTAACCAAGTCATCAACCTTCGTGACAAGTGTTGAATGACTATAAAAGTTACCTTTGAGGTGAGATGGAAACTCTTCCAGCCTCAAAAGGTATGCACATGAGATTTACCAAACAACTAGGTAACCTCTAGAGGCCTAAAAAGTTGCACATTCAGTTAGACAAGATGTTGCCTAACCTCATCAACCTAGGTATACTTAAGCTATAGTGAATAGATAAATTATTCTCTAACACCACTAAACTATTAAATGAGAACACCATTTCTCATTTCTAAACTTCAAACACCTCTCCTCCTCCAACACCTAAATAAAGACATATTAAGAAACCTATATTTCCTTTAGCAACCTTTTTAAATACACTTTGATAATTCCAATAGAAATAGATCAATCAAGTAGTTAGATGATTTCTTCCACTTTATCATACCTTACAAATCCAACCAACCATCATCAATAACAACAACTCCCTCTTTATTCTCCTCCAAATAAAACACATGGTTATAAAAAATAAAATCTCTCAACAAATTTGAAGGACTCCAATATTTTGGTACTCTAACAAAATTCAAACCTCTCTTTAGGGAGATCTATTTTCTTCTTTCGATGAATTGAACACACTTGAGCTCTTAAAGTAGTTAGCCATGCCTATGTTTGTCACTTTAAAACAAGTTCAATGAGAACCAACTCTCAATATAACTGACAACACCGCCATTGCACTAACTCTACTGCTGTCAGCCATATCTGCTGTCCAGACTGTTGCACTGAATCACTAAACCTTTTCGCACTACTTATAAAGTTGCTTCACTCAACTTTAGGATCTTTGCTTTTTTCAAAAAATCATTGTTCACTGCTTTCTCGGTGAAGGAATTAACCGGCGAGTGTATGTTCTTGGTGCAGTGCACATTACCTGTATCTAAATCTACGCCTTTCATTGCGAAGGGACATTTCTTCAACCTCAATGACAAGATATTTTAAATGAACTACTTGCAGATTGCTGGGATAATTTTTAATTGGTTTCACCAAATAATTCTAGAGAAGGTTTTGGGCAAGGCAGCACTTCTCCAGTTACGCCCCAACAGGAAATCTTCTTGTGTAGAATATTTCAACGTTTGATTTGAGAAAGTAATTGAGAAAATGCATAATAATTGAAGCTTTTCTTAATATCCGTTCCACAAAGCACTTAATGTCGACCCTATTTATGGCGGCTGAGTCCCATCGCCACGACGTCCTGAAGTGAGCCGGGTGCAGGGAATCTGCCAATATAATTAATAAAAAGAAAATGTGCTTTATAATGAACGTGAGGACTTCAAATGTCCCTGGGATATTTAAAAAAGAACGGAATTTTTATATTTAAGAACAATATCTCTAATCCCAATCAACGATATAACATTTAAAATAAGTACTAGTACTACTCTTAAACTATTCTCACCAGCTGTTTCTTAATATAAACTATAAATAATCATATTCTAATCCTATTCACTTCAATACCACCAAAAACATTTAATCACATAATTCATTAAAAAATAATCCTTCGGTTCATCACAAATTACAATTCATATTCATCACATTTAATATTTCGTTGAATGTTGACAAAAAGCATACATCTATCTCGAGAAAATATTAAATTCAAGAGTAGGTTTGATGTTTATTTAAATTGGGAACTTGTCTACATTTGTTAACCGAAATCAATTGTTTCACAAAGGTTAATTAAATAAATGGAATCAATGTTTTGATTAGATCAAGACTAGAAGGGCCAATACCCATTACAAAACAGCCATTAAGGCAAACAAGGAGCTTATAAGAAGTGAAGTGCCCAACGAACTAAAGCAAAAACTTAAAAATTAAATAGTCCGACCAGCAAAAAGAAATAGAGACAACACACAAACGAAAGACCAGCATGGGACCACAAAACATCTACAGGAATCAATGTTAAGGATAAATTAATATAGGTAAAATGATAAGTTTAGAATAATAAATTAGATTATTAGGATACTTATTTTATGAAAGTAAGTATGATAGATAATCTTAGTTTGTTAATTGAAGAATGTAAGGTTTTAATGAAAGTTTCGGTATCTCGCTATTAGTTGTTGAGGAAATGTGATCTCAGTACAATAAATGTTTATGATTTTCAAAACGATTTTAGTCTTATTTGAAATTAAGTCTATAATTATAAATGTCATATCTAAGCTTGTATTTGATCATATATAATACAAAATTATCATATATATTATTATTCAAGATAATCTTTTCTTCTTCTTTTTCCTAATATTTAGGGCTTGATAGTATTTAGAAATGTTTAGAACATATTGTGATTATGTTTTAAGAAGATGCTTTCTCCTAGTTCAATCCCTAGAAACATGTCGTAAAGCTCAAAGATAGTAGAAAAAGGCCCAAGGGCCCTATGATGGTGTAAGCATATATCTTACTCATTTTAGTCCACCAAATCCAAATGTTTCACTATTCATGACCTTTTCATGCTCTAGAATGAGAGAGAACGTATGCATTATAGATAATTTAAAAGGAATACATTGAATGCATTTAAATATTATTACATAGCATTGAATTCTACAAAATATACAATTAGTCTACTCAAGATTCAAAAATTAATAGGGTCAATAGACAACATTTTGAATTTGAATTTTAGAAAGGCAAGGATCAAGTTAGCAGCCATAGGGTTGATCTTTGTGAAAATGGCCTTATATGAGAAAGCTATCAAATCTAGATGTATAAAGGCTATGCTTGTTTAGGTGTATGAATAAGAGTGATAAATGTGTGGATTAGGTTAATTATTTAAGTGTGTATATAAGGATATGGTGGGGGATAAATATGTAGGCATATGTGTGTATAAGAATAGGTAAAGGGTAGGAGAATAAACCAACTTTAGACATAATTGTGCTATATATTGATATGTACATGTATCAAGGCATTTCTTAAAAATAGAAATAAAACTAGATGGTAAATAGCATGGATATGAATTTTTTTTCATTATAATATATATTAATCATAAAGTTGAAGAAATATATATATATATATATATATATATATATATAGAAGGTTTACATTGAAAAGATGTATGGTTGGTCTATATGGCAAAAAACAAAATTATTCAAAATATGACTTCACATTTAAAAAAAATAAACATTAATCTTAAACATAAGAAATAACACTAGAAGGTGATAGAGGAGGTTTGTCATGCCTTAGCACCTCCCACTTATAGTAGCCATAAGGAAAAAGGAAAATAAATGTTCCACACAACCTATGTATCATACATAACTAATAGGACAAGAACAACCCACTCTAGTAGTAGAGCCATAAACATGGCCTTATGGTCACACTATCTACCACTAGAAGCTTTGTCATATATCCCTACTATGATGTAGAAGTAAAAAGGTAGATCCTACTATGACATTTGATACACTCATGAGGGTAGTGTAACAAACTCACTCATACTACAAAATAAATACTTATTTTTTTACCATAAAAGTAAATACAAGCATATGCTTAAAAATAGGAATGTAAAGTTTTGTTTTTCATACATCAGTTATTGCACATGGTCATTTAAGAATGTATAAAACAACTTTGAATTTGAACTATATTAAATTTCAACTTGAAAATAAGATAAATTTTCAATTACAATTCAAACATGATATACTTTCAAGCATACAAGTTTTCAAAATACAATAATGTTACAAGGTCAAGTCTTCCTTATCTAAAAAATGTTTTTGTTTCACAAGTAATGACATTGTCACCTACAAGAGGGAGAGCATCACCTGAGTGCTTTACCTCCAACCACAAACCAATAGTCCCCCACACACCTTTCAATTGGAAGTGGTCCTACCCTTCAGAAAGAGTATAGACTAAGGAAATCACAAGTATGTCATCTGAGTATCTAGTGTTGTATCCTACATAACCAATCAACCATACAACTTTAGACACCTCTAACTAAGTATGACCAATCTGACTTGAAATGTAATTTTCATTATGGTGAATTGACTAATGCAAGTAGAGAATTTTGTATTACTTTGGCCAAAGTTTTGAATCATATCAAACACTTCCTTAAAAAGTGAAGTCATATGTTCACACACCTAGATAAATCAACCTAGAAACCACCTTGACCTATTATTTAACACATAATAGACTATTTGACACATTGTAATAACCTTCCTTAAGGATGTATAATAATAAAATAACAACTCACTTAGTTAGTAAATGACTAGGATGAAAATGCTCTTTATTTTGAACACCCATGTTACGTTCTCATAAAAAATTGGGACTTGGCTATTGCCACTTGTTCAAGTACTTGCATTTAAACTATGAGAGTAAACTAATCTCCTATTTTCATGCACATATGATTTATAATGATAAAACATTGCCATAAACTCGAGACACTTTGTCTCAAATTTTTAAGTTCTTGACTAGTTGTCAATAAGTAAAATATTATAATATTTAACAATAATAAAAGATCACTTCTTCTTTAAATTAGTTCAAAATTTTCAAATTTTTTCTGTATGGTTCTATGCTTGAGAATACAATAACAATTCTAGTAAAAATATAATATAAAATACCAACTAATTTTTTTCAATGAAAACTATGTTCAAGTATTTGAAAATTCTTCAATAAATTAGTTTATAAAGTTAGTTTTATTTACTTAACTTAGCTGAGAAAGCATCAATCTTATTTATTATTTTCATAATCACATAACATAATATATTATTTACATAAACTAACATATAAACTTTATAAACCAGTTTATTGAAGAATTTTCAAATGCTTGAACATAGCTTTTCGTTGAAAAAAATAAGTTGGTTTATTCACTTAACTCACCTGAGAAAGCATCAAGCTTATTTATTATTTTCATAATCACATAACATAATATATTCTTTACATGTCACAACATATCATGGCTATTAAAAGACATTTAAAAGATAGTTTCCAGTCACCACTTATTATGGCTTAACTTTGGTATTTTAAAATGCATTCAAATATAGTTTGAATTGCTACTTAGTGGCTGAAAATGTAATGAAAAGATGTGCCACATAATGGAATTTAGCCTTGGTTTAAATTCAAAATAAAATGCATTTAATCATGCCTTTGATTGAGGCTAAAATTCCTCTCAAAGTGCTTTGTAAAAAAAAGTTAAATTACTTTATTACTTTTTCTTTATAAGCATGGCACAAAACTCCTGAAGCAATAGTAGCCACCTACTCACTCTTCCTTGGATTATAGGCTTGTTCACCAAATACATTAGAGCTTGATGGTCTACATAGAAGGTGAATGGTGTAGCCAACAAATAATGCCTGAATTTTTGTACGGAGTACACCATCCCCAGTGCTTCGCGCTCATTCATACTATAGTTCTTCTCTGCCTTTGAGAGTAGCCGACTAGCAAAGAATACTAGGTGGTCCAGCCCGTGTGCTCTGAATTGTGCGAGTGTTGCCCCAATGGCGAAGTTTGAGGCATCCACATGTACATGGAATTCCTTGTCCCAGTCTAGGTATGCCAATATGGGTGAATTGATTAGCCGGTCCTTTAGTTCCTTGAATGTCTTTTCTTGTTCTTTCATCCATATGAAGGGTTGTCCCTTCCTTGTCAATAATTTGAGAGGGTATGATACTTGTGCAAATCTCTTGATGAACCTTCGATAGTACCCAACATGGCTGAGAAAGGACTTTACACCTGTGGCATTCCCTAGAGCCTCCATATGCACAATGACCCTTATTTTATCAGGATCGATCTTTAGCCCGACTTTGCACACAATATGTCCTAGTAAATTTCCTTGTGGTACTATGAACCTCCATTTCTTTAGGTTCAATGTGAGGCATGTTGCTCTGCACCTCTCCATGCATTCTCCAAGAGCCTTGAGACGTTTTTCCTTGTCACTGAAAATGGACCAGTCATCTAGGAACGCCCTGAAGTTTCCCATCGACATCTTGTCAAATTTGTGCAAAATTATCCTTTGGAACATGGCCGATGCGTTACACAACCCAAATGGCATCCGGTTGTATGCGTACACTCCATCTTTGACCACAAAATTTGTCTTCAACTTGTCTTCTTCGGCAATACAAATTTGGTTACATCTGGAAAACTCGTCCAAGAACGAGCACATTTCATGCCCAGCGACCTCCCCCAAGATTTGAAAATATGACATGTCACATGATAATATCATATCATAAATATGATTACAATGAGTAGCATGATACATTGATATCAAAACAAGTACAAAATGCAAAAATGAAAAATCATAATATCATATCATAAAGATGATATAATGAGCTACAAAACATTAAATGGCATATGTGAGAAAAAAAATGAAGAATGAGAGTGTTTTGTTTAGCTTAGAGGCTTTTAGAAGGGTCCCACAAGACTTTATGGTTTGGCCCAAGGCTCACATTCCTAGAAAAGTAAAAAGAAATAAATTACTTTTTTGCACATCCTAGCGTGGGGACTTCTGGGCATCTCTGAGATGCTTGAGGGATGGCTAGAAGTCCCTAAGACATCTAGGATTCCCCGTCATTTCCTTGGAGTCTCCCAAGTCCCAACGACAGTGGGGGGACAATGGGGGGACGTTTCTCAGCCGTCTCCAAGTCTCTAAAACGTTCGGGTCGAGGAGATGGCTAGATTTTGGGGGGGGGACACGTCCTTGTGGAACACTGATAAAAAGTGTTTTTAAGAGTCAAAACCCATAAGAGTTCCATAAAGTTTGACAAGTCATCAAAATTAGCTCCTAGATATATGGGTCCCTTCAAATTTCTCAAAGTGACTAACCCAATTTCCTATAGAATTTCTCTACCACCAGCTCTTGCCTAGATGTACAATGTATTTCATGTATCTTACCTTAAAAATCATATAACAAGTGTTAATCACATACTTGAATAAAATGTACTTGAAATGGTGTGAAACAAGAGAAGAGATTCTTATGCAATAACCTGGTGTATTATCTCTATTTATTCCTTTCCCTAAGGCATTTCATTAGGAAAGAGATCACAAGGTGTAAAATATTGTCTTTCAACCTCAATGGTGAGTTAATCAGGCTTGGATCTCAGTCCTTAAGATAATAGGATAGATCAAAAACCAAATTGAAATGATATGCAATGCTCAAAATAAATGCACAATAAGAGCTAGAATATGAAATACAAATTCTTGAAAGTACAATTTAACTGAAACCAAAGTTTGTAAGAAGATCTAAGAAGGGTTAAGACACATGTACGAGTCACCAAAAGTAGGTTTTGAGCTCTATTGAAGGACAGGTTCACCCTAGGGCGAACGAGTCTTGGTTAGGGCTTGTGAAAATTCGTTTGGATGTCCTCTGAGGTAGGATCTTAGCTTTTATTTTTCATAGATTCCACTATTAGAAAGTCAAAAATAAATTTTCAATCTGAGTTTTTGTGGCTTGACGACAATGATGAAAACTTATGCAACAATGCAAAATTTCTCTTCAATATCTTCAATTATTCTTCAACCTATAATATACAAATACAAAGAGAGGGAAAAAATATTTTGTTTGAATGGGTGTTTCCCTTAGTCAAATCCCATATTTGGTAATTAAACCTTGATAGAAAGATAGTGACAATGGAGAAGGAAATGATGAATGAACACTTTATGCTACAACTCACCAAACCTTCAATGGATTTCCTTAGAGGATTGAATTCAAACAAATCACCCAAAGGAAATTGAATTTGATTTTCTTGATGAACTTGGACACTTGAAAATGCTTGGATTCTTTAGGTTCAACAATGCATATTAGCCTTCACAAGATGACATGAACACACATAAGCTTGACCATGATGCTAGGATCTTCAATGTTGCAACAAATGACTGATAAATCTTCTCTTAAATGCTCTTGAAAATAATATTTTCTCTTTCAAAAGTCTCTTATTAAGTGTTAGATTTGAATTGATAAAATACTATGTATTTATAAGTATTTATCTAATTTCCCAAAAATTAGATTCTAAAAGCTGACAATTACATATTGAATTTGAATCATTAAAATATCAGCAAAAACATATTTAAAAATGAGTCCTAGGACTTAAATGGTACCCATTCTCCTAGACTAAAAGTATAGGACATTCACATTCCAAGGTGATTAAAATATTAATTGCATTAATTAAATGTTGTTTTCCCTTTCAAAAAACGGGAATAATAAGGCTTTGGAATGCATTATTTTTCAAAGTAGAAGCTTAATTAAGTCCAATTAATTAAGGGACCCAAGGGTATGTGCAGGATCATGATGGGCCAAAAAGTGGCGATATGATGGGTATGTGGTTGACGACTTTTTTTTTACCCAAAATTGATGAAACAAAAAGGGTTTTTAAAGGATATTCTTAGCTTTCCACCAATATAAATTATGTTTTACTTTGAATTTAATAAATTATTATTATTCATTTTCTATTTCAATTATGGCTAAAGTCTTGATTGATAGGTTGATTGAAAAACATCTATAGCTTTCAAATGGTATCACATTTTTTGAATCTGAAACATGCGTCACATTCTATGCTTTGCATACGGGTATGTGCAAGATCATGATGCGCCAAAAAGTGGCGATATGATGGGTATGTGGCTGACAACGTTTTTTTACCCAAAATTGATGAAACGAAAAGGGTTTTTAAAGGATATTCTCAACTTTCCACCAATATAAATTATGCTTTACTTTGAGTTTAATAAATTATTATTATTCATTTTCTATTTGAATTACGAATAAAGTCCTAATTGATAGGCTGATTAGAAAACATCTATAGCTTTTAAACGGTATCACATTTTTTGAATCCAAAACATGAGTCACATTCTATGCTTCACATACTATAGGATTAAAAAAAAAGAAAATTGGATTTCATGAATTTTTTACCAAGTTAAGGTGGTTAGACATATGTATTTTTTATATTTTTTAAAAGTTATAAAAAAAAAAATCATAATTAATTATTTACTTCAAAAGAAAAAAAAATGCATCACATCAAGACATGAGTCCTCTAATTACATCTAAAATCTTATAAAAAAATATTATCATTTTATTGTGGTTAGGGTGGTCAGACAGACACCTACTTCTTATTTTTCACTGAAATTTAAGTACTACTGCATTGAAATTTCAAATTTTCACCAAATAGATTTTAAAAAATAAAAATAAACCTAGTATTTTAGAAATTAAATTCAATTTACTACAGATTCTATTCTTACATATTTTTGAAATAATATAGATAACTTATTCAAATTTTTACGTTAAGTTGCCTAACTCTGATTTTTTAAAATTTTCTACCACTTAAGGGCATGTTTTTTCCATGATGATCCTGCACATACCCATACTATAGGATTAAAAAATAAATTGAGTTTCATGAAGTTTTGACCAAGTTAAGGTGGTTAGACACACGATTTTTTATATTTTTTAAAAGTTGTAATAAAAAATTAATAATTAAATATTTACTTGGAAAAAAATTACAAAAAATATGCATCACATCAGGGCATGAGTCCTCTACTTATATCTAAAATCTTATAAAAAAATATTATAATTTTATTGTGGTTAGGGTGGTCAGAAAGACACCTACTTCTTATTTTTTCTCTGAAACTTAAGTACTAGTTACTCCATTAAATTTTCAAATTTTCACCAAATAGATTTATTTATTTTTTAATTAAACCTAGTAGTTTAGAAACTACATTCAATTTTCTACAGATTCTATTCTTAAATATTTTTGAAATAATATAGATAAATTATTCAAATTTTTATGTCAAGTTGCCTAACTCTGATTTTTCTGAATTTTTTGCCACTTAAGGGCTTATTTTTTCCATGATGATCCTACACATACCCCCAAAAAAAGTGTGAAATTGTAAAGGGTATAAAATTTCCTACACTACATTTAGCCCCCACTTTAGTGAGAGTATGAACTTAAGCTTAGACTCACACTAAAGTAGACAAATATGCATCAAGAGAGGTCCAAGTGTACAAATGTTAGAAATAGATGATGAAAAAGATCAAGAAGGATGATCAAGCCCCCAAGATAGAAGATCCGATGGAAAATCAACATAAGGAAAAAGGGACACACACAATGTGTAAGATACATGTAGTAAGACAAGATACACAAGCATACAATGTTAAATCTAATGCAAAAAGGATGGACTAGAAAGTTACGTTATGCAACATCCATCAAATACACTCACAAGGGCTAGTATAGTCCAGAATACACTAGGTGAGACCCAAAGGAAAAATTAGAAAGACACACTAGGTTTACAAGGTGTGAACTCATAACAAAGGGGTGGTAGATGGGAAAGTCACACCAGGTCTATAGGTTTCCCATTGTCAGCCATACCAAAATTTATACTCCCTGATAAATTTGATAAGGTGCCACAAAATTATCAATGTTATGCCAATGCTACACTAAGTCCAAATTTTATGAACAAAATTGAAGTCAAAATGTCAATATGTTCAGGGAAAAATGAGGATGCCAATTTCCATGTTAAAACAATGCTAGTGTATGCCCCCACTTTAAATGAATTGCTAAACAACATGCTAAGAGCAATTACTTTAAAGTAGAAATGATGAATACGAATTGATAACAGTGGCAATGAGATCTTATTTGGAAATCCCTATGCCAATCATATCTTTCCAAATAAAGCTACATCATGAAAAAAGAAGGTTCCCTCACATTAAATCCACATGCAATCCAAAAAGATTACACATAAGGGATCCACTGATTCAGGGTCAGTGCATGTCTTTGCTATAGTGATATAATAGAGCTTTGAACCATTATCATTCCCCAAATACCTTCTGGAATGTTCAATGAAAAAAAGGAGGAATGACACATAGAGATCAAAAACAATAGAGAAGATTTTGGGTCAATGTGGAAGAGACTTTTGATGTCTTGAAACACCTTGGATCATCCCCAAAAGGAAAACATAAGACAAAGGAAGAGACTAATTATGATAGATAGAAGAATGCAGATACAAATAGAAGAATGTCATGATAGATTCACTTTCTTTGTATCCTTGCACCAATAGAGTAAAAAGGGTCATCCAAAGAAAGCTCATAAACATAAAGGCAAAAAAAAGCAACATAATACGCGGGATCATAGTACATAGATGCAATCACAAAGAAAATAGAGAGAAATGAAAAATAGTATGTCACATGCGAGCCAACCTATAGTAGGTCGTCTGCATCCCAATCTTGTTTATCATATATAATAGGTGGATAACTAGCTAGAGGAGCAACGAAAAGTGTCATACTAGCACCATCACCAGGTTCAACATGCACAGTTGTGCAATTCTTTTCAAGACGATCATCATAGCTACATCCATCTAACTTCATGGAAGAGGAAAATAAAAAATTCAATTCATTATGCATATCCTCCTCAATTTTAGTAATCTCATCATCATCATCCAAGTTAATCACAATAGGAGGTCTAATGACAATGTCCACTAAATGTTCCTTTTTTTTTGGTGCAAAATTTCCATGTTGTAGACAAGGTGGAGAATCTTCATGTGCTTTGTTTGAGTTTGTTTGTTCTTTCCTTCTAATTGACAAGCAATAGAACAATGTCTACACCTATGCTCTTTAGCATTTTGGTTTCTTCTTGCACGGTTTTCAAGTTGTGATGGTCTATGAGCAGGTTTATCAATCATTGGTCTCTTTTCTTTCCTTAGGGGAGGAATGAAAGGGACCTCTAAGGTTTGTTAAACAACTTTCTCTTTAGGCTTATAAAATTAATTGATTTTAGGAGGCACAAAGGGAATCATATGGTTATCTCTTGGTCTCTTGTAGGATATAGGTCATGGAATAGCATCATGTTTTGTTTCTTTTGGTTTAAGCATAGGTTCATCCACAACATTTGGAGTGGGGGGAACAACTATGTATCTTCTAGTTTGAGGTGGGATATTGGCAAGGGATAACTCTTCTATACTCTTTGCTTTGAACTTTTGATAAGATTTGAAAAAAAAATCTTCACGAGGATTTATAGGTTCTATAGGTTCAGGTTAAAAGAAATCCAATGAAAATTTCCCTCAAGAAGACAAAGGATTAAATCCACTATGATGCACTGTAAATTTTTTGTTATCAAATGGAAATTTGTATCACTTGTTGATGACCGACGAGATGAAATTCATGGAGCATAGCCATGGATATCCTAACTTCACACAAAATTGATCCAACTTTAGGATAATGTATAATGATGCATCTAATTGTTTTGTTACAAATTTTAATGGAAGAGTGATCAAACCTATTATAGGGAGAGAAAAACCATCATGTTTTTTGTCCATGCTTTCAATTTTTAATAATAATCTCGATAATGTTCATACACAAACAAGAATTCCTCAATGAACAAATTCTATACACACATGGGATCAATTAATATCCCATTTGTAGGCTTGTCATTGATTCTTTCAGCAATGTAAAGAGGACTGTCGGGTGCATGTTTAATTATATCATTGTTTGAGAAAGCAATGCCAAGAGATATGTTGGTTTGGCCCTTATGAGGTTGAATGCCAATGAATCGAATCATAGCATGAGGGGTGTGGTCCAAAGTGGATTGACTAGTGTCAACACTATGAGTGAAAGAGTTGGAAAACCTACTTGATCCATAGCTAATGTAATAGCATAGGATGCCATGAGTCTCAAACTACATCTCACTAAAGTATTGGTAGTAGGAAATGAGGTTTTGATACTCACACCAGTTTCACCGAACCAAAACTATACCTAAAATAGACAAAATTCATTAAGTAAAGATAGTAAACATCTAGAAATAAGAAACACAATGCAAGTATTAAACAACATTTTATACTTTTTAGATCTGAAATATGAAAATTGACTTATTTTAGATGTTAAAACCTAAAAAATGATTAATTTTGAATGCCAATTTTGGTTTTATACAATGCATTGTCTTTCACCAATTGAACTAAATGTAAAAAGCTATATAAATATGCAATTTATGAAATTGAAACAAAGATCTGTAGGCTAGAATAGAATAATAAGACACAGACAAAGAAGTGTGCAAAAATTTAGAAAATCACCTGTACCAGGACAAGTTCACCCTAGGGCGAATGAAACCTAGGATAGGGTTTTGAAAAATTTAAATATGATTTTTTTAATTGATATTTAAACCCATTGTTCCTAACATCAAACAAATTCTTGAGTGGCAGTTTTTCCAAAAATATGATGAAAATGCAAATGCAAATTAAATGACAATGTATGAATAAAATGAGAAATTTTCTTAATGCAATTTTGAATGAAATGCTGATCTAAATGACTAAAACACACCTTAGTGCAAGCTATTATGTTGAATGTATCCAATATTTTTGGATTTTTATGAGTTTATATGATGCAAACATGCAATATGCAACCCTAAATGCAATGAAAAATAAGATGATGCAAAACCTAGATATAGGGTTTCAAAGATCTCCAAATCAGAAAAGGTATGATGTATAATGTCAGGTTCACAAAAATGAAATGTTTTGAAAAGGGGAAGAGATCCTTAAATAATAAGGGGGTATTCTCTCTATTTATTCCTTTCCCTAAGGAATTTCATTAGCAAAGAGATCACAAGGTGTAAAATATTAACTTTCAACCTCAATGGTGAGTCAATCAGACTTGGATCTCGATCCTTACGATAATAGGATAGATCTGAAACCAAATTGAAATGATATGCAATGCTCAAACTAAATGCACAATAAGACCTAGAACATGAAATGAAAATTCGTGAAAGTATAGAAACTGAAACCATAGTTTGCAGGCGGATCTGATAAGGGTTAGGACACATGTACTAGTCTCCAAAAGTAGGTTTTGAGATTCGTTTAAGGACAGTTTCACCCTAGGGAAAATTTGTCCTGGTTAGGGCTTGTGAAAAATCTTTTGGAAGTCCTTTGAGGTAGGATCTTAGCTTTTGTTTTGCATAAGTTCCATTGATGGAAAGTCAAAAATAAATTATGAATCTAAGTTTATGTGGCTTGACAACAATGATGAAAACTAATGTAACAATACAAAATTTATCTTCAAGATCTTCAATTCTTCTTCAACCTGTAATCTACACATAAAAAGAGAGGGAAAAATTGTTTTGTTTGAATGGGAGTTTTCCTTAGTCAAAACCCATGTTTGGTAATTAAACATTGATAAAAATATAATGACAATGAAGAAGGAAATGATGAAAGAACACTTGATTTCTACAACTCACCAAACCTTTAATGGCTTCCCTTAAAGGACTGAAGACAAACACATCACTCCGATGAACTTGATCTTGCTTTACTTGATGGATTTGGACACTTGAAAATGCTTGGATGCTTTAGGATCAATAATGCATATTAGCCTTCACAAGATGACATGAAGACACATAATCTTGAACATGTTGATAGTATCTTGAATGATGCAACAAATGAATGATAAATCTGCTCTTGAATTCTCTTGACAATAATATTTTCTATTTCAAAAGTTAATTATTAAGTGCTAGGTTTGAACTGATAAAAATACTATGTATTTATAAGTTTACCTAATTTTCTGAAAATGAGATTCCAAAATCCAACAATTGTATATTGAATTTGAATCATTAAAATACCACCAAAAACATATTTTAAAATGGGTCCTAGGACTTAAAGGGGACCTATTCACCCTTGGGAAAATGGGTCCTAGCCTAAAAGTCCTGGATATTCACATTCCAAGGTGATTAAAATATTAATTGCATTAATTAAATGTTTGTTTCCCTTTCAAAAAATGGGAATAATAAGGCTTTGGAATGCATAATTTGGTAAAAATTATAAGCCTAATTAAGTCTAATTAATTAAGGGACCCAAACAAAGTGCGAAATTGTAAAGGGTATACAATTTCCTACACTACAACACTATAGGTACAAGACCTAGGAGTGGTAATGATTCAGCCTCTCAAAGTGCTCAAAACACACAGGCTCCACCTACATAATAGAGAGGTCACTTAGTGTAAGGTCTAGTGGGACCAGTATGCTAAGGATAGTGCTACATGGGAGCACTATAACAAATTTTTCCAAAAATTTCCTCATTTATTTCATGCTTCTTAAACTACTAAAGAAAAAGTTATATATGGTTATTTTATGCTACTCTAAATCTTTGAGGATTATAATCCTTATGGGGGGAGATATATTACACCCTGATTTGGTTTAACTAATTACTTTTAACTATATATGTTAAAATGCATTTTGATAACTGATGATAAATATATGTTATCTAACATTATGATGACATTAAATGCAATGCAATGCATTTTAGTTTTGATGATTATTCTTATTGTTGTTAAATCAAGATTATGATTTTGATGTGATTAATAACAACTAACTATTTGATTTGAATTCTACGTGAAATGCAAGACTAATTTCTTACCCTCCAAAGGGAAGGGAGAGTATCATCAAAGAGGAATATAGACCATAAATAATAGGGTTATGCCAATTGATTTTTCCCACACACTCACATAGGTCTACCCTAATCCTATTGTTGAGTCAATTTTTGTGTTATGATTAAGTTTTTTCAAGTTAAAAGGTTAGGTTTAACCTAATTGATTCTTGGTTTATTTTTTTTCCCTTAAAGAAAATAAAAGTGATTTATGTTATGAATCAAATAGTTTGTCGATTTGTCTGTTTGGTAAATATGTCAAGGCAAATCAACTATTATTAAATTGTGTTATATAACGTATTAATATATATATGTGTGTGTGTGTGTGTATGTGTGTGTGTATAAGTATATATATATGATATGATTTATAATCGACTATATATATACATATATATAGTTATGTAATTGATAAAATCAATATATATATATATATATATAATTTTAGTTTATTGCCAGTATTCATATAATAGAAATCTCAAATTCGACAATTTCATTTGTCAAATTTTAATATTTTATTTACTTTTAGTCTTTTAGTAATAGTATTCAAGTATTTAAAATGTTAGTATTTGCAATTTTACTAATTTTCCAAAGTTTAATTTGAAATGTTATTCTTAAACATCTTAAATTATAACTAGTTATTCAAGTACCATATGTATATCAGCACCGCCCCTCCATCGTCATCCCCCCGCAGTCCCCAAACTTAGACCCTCTGTCCCCCCATCAGGAAACTTCGTGGAACACTGCTTTTTATCCTACTGAGAAATATCTTGATGTACGCTTAGCGCCAACATATATTTTTTGTTTATTATTTCCCTCAACCAATATTTTCTTGATCAACTTGATATGTTCCTTTATTTTTGACAATATTTATGGACCAAGGCTAATCTTATATTCTAGCATATCCTAGCTTATAGGAGTTTGAAACTTTCTTTCATATAATGCTTCAAATAGAGACATCTTTATTGTGGAATGATGGGAATTATTGTAAGAAATTTCTACAAGAAAAATATATTCCTCCCACTTTTATTGTTGATCCATGCAATACATCCTCAAAAAATCTTCCAAAACTTAGTTTACCCTTTCAGTTTGACCATTTGTCTCAAGGTGATAATATTATATTATATTCAGTTGAGTTCCAAGTGAAGAAAATAAGATTTTCCTAAACCTTGGCATCATGCATGCATCTCCATTTGAGATCTTCTCAAGAACTCCATGCAACCTAAACACTTCCTAAACAAACTTACGAGCTATGATCCATGCTCCATCTATTAGGTTCTTAGGTATAAATTGAGATACCTTGGTGAGTCTATTCACCACTACCAGAATATTATTGTGCCTTTACATAGATTTAAGAAGACCTTGTACAAAATATATAGTGATGATTTTCCACTTCCACTTTGGAATCTTAAAAGGATACAAAAGTTGTGTTGGGTGATGATGTTTAGCTTTTACCCTCTAGAATTCTAGACATCTAGCTACAAATATTACATCATCCCTCTTCATTCCTTTCTATAAATATAGTGGTTTCACATTCGCTATAAGTTTTTTCACCCCAATATGTCCTAAATATGGTGCAAAATGAACTTCTTTCTACATGATATTCCTTAACTCCTTATATTTTGGAATGTACATTTCGCCTTTTAACATTAATAGTCCATCTAGTTCAAAATAGAACCCATCATACCTTGAATCTTGAGGATTATCTGAGAGAGATTGCTTAACTTTCTTATAGTACTCATCTCCCCTGGTATTTTGCAATACTTAGGTTTTGAAATTTGAGTGAATAGAGATCAATGAGGAAATATGTCTCTTTGAACTCAAAGCATGTGCTACTCAATTTTCCTTACCCTTAATATAACTAATCTTAAAACCATATTCAGATATCAACTCTAACCATATTCATTATCAAGCATTGAGATGTGGTTGGGTGAATAAATATTTGAGACCTTGATGGTCTGACCTTAGATCAAATGGTTTTTCTAGCAAATACTGTCACCATATTTCCAATGCATGCACAACTACTACCAACTCAAAATAATGAGGATCATAAGTTTTCTCATATATCTTTAACTTCCTTGAGTCATAGGTAATAACTCACCCTTCTTGCATAAGCACCTTACCTAATCCTTCTCTCGAGGAATTAATTATAACTATAAAATGGCCTTCTAGATCAAGGAATTTTAGTATTAGAGCCGAAGTTAACTTCTCTTTTAGTTGATCAAATGCATCTTGGCATTTTTTGACCAATCAAAACACTTACCTTTTCTTTGTAGAGAAGTGATGGGATAGGAAATATTAGAAAATTTAACCACAAACTTTCTATAATAGCCTGCTAAACCCATGAAACTATGGACGTCGTGCACATTTTTTCAGTTACAGCCACTCCAAAATTCCTTTGATCTTCATTGGATCAACTATAATTCTCTCAGCTAAAATTACATGACCCAAATATTATACTCATTTTTGAAATAATGTACATTTTGAGAGCTTTCCATACAATTTGTGCTCTCTAAGATGTTGGAAATATTTCTCCTCATTCTTAGAATATATAAGAATGTCATCTAGAAACACTAGAACAAACTTATCTAGGTAATCTTTGAATACATTGTTCATCAAATTCATGAACATTGCAAGGGTATTTTTTAGTCCAAAAGGTAAGACTATGAATTCATAGTCCCCATACCATGTTCCAGAAGGTTGTTTTATATGAATATCTTCATCCTTGAGCCTTAATTGATGTATCCAGATCGTAAATCAATCTTTAAAAATATTATTGCCCCACGAATTTGATTGAAAACATCATCAATATGTAGTAAAGGATATTTATTCTAAAAATTATTTATTTGTTAAGCATATGATAGTCTATACATAAGTGTAAGGTACCATCCTTCTTTTTGACAAATATCACTAGTGCTCCCCAAGGTGAAACACTAGGTCTAATCAATCCTTTAGCCAATAGTTCTTGCAACTAAGCGTTTAATTCCACCAACTTTGGTGTGATCATATGACATGGAGATTTGAATATTTGTTCAAAAACTAGAATTATATCTTTGGAGAAATCAAAATCCCTTTTAGGAGGTAATCTGAGAAGTTCATTTGGAAACACATCCTCAAAATCTTGAAGAAATGGGTAATTTTCTATATCAGGTTTTCCTTAATCCATAAGATTCCCATCTTCAATCCCTTGGAGTTTTTGATACTCACATTACATTAAATAATCTTGGAAGATAAAATCCTTGAAATCTTCTAATTTCTCCACTTTGACCATGAAGAGTTGACACCCTTTTTTCTTGGCCCTCTTTAGTTGCAGTGAATATATTTTCCTTTGTTGAAAGAATAAGGAGTTTGTTATTGATGTATTTGTTGGAAACATGAGCATATGGGATTATTAAAAATTGTACAGTCATGCATTGTAGTGTTGTCATTGATGTCAACATTGTATTTCATTATGAAGACCATTGTGCAGACACTACAAGATTTGACCCCAATTTCTGATGGCCTTTCGTCGGAATCTCGACAAAACATTGTCGGGTGACTGATGATTAACAGAAGTCAGCGTCGTCGCTCAAATTTTGTCTACATCCCGATGGGCTACAAAACGTCGACCTCATGATGCACGCTCGTCGGAACCACGACACCAACTTCGTCGATCGCGCGACGAGCAGTGCCAGGATGACGGGAGGCATACCTTCGCCAAACCGTTAGATTAACAACGTATGTTCATCACCATTATGACACAAATTCGACATATTGGCAATATCGTTGAGAGATCAATATTGTTATAGCGATCAAAATTTCCTGCGAAGATATTTCGAGAGGATTGGATTTTTGTCTCAGCGATAACTTTTCATCATCGAGATACACATCTTGTCTCATCGACAAAGCACGAGGGAAGCATATCGGCAAGACATATATTATTAGAGTAAGTTCTGAAGGTTTACCTGAGCAGCTATATGACACCGATAAGATTGCATCGGTAGGAGTCTTGGAGACATAATTTAGATTGAAATAGCGACAAAAGTTCATCGAACAAGCGACGAAATAGGAAAGTTATTACAGGAAAACTTCGTGGGATAGATTGCAAATTCGTCGGATGTTTTTGTGGTTTGTCGTATATTCGACGAGAAAGTGCACTTTTTTAAAAAAAACCTATTCGTTGAAAGATCAAGACTATTACAGCGATCAAAATTGCATAAGAAGATATATCGAGAGGACTGGTTTTTTGTCTCAGCAATAAATTTTCATCGGCGAGATAGACATATTGTCTCACCAAGGAAAGCATATTGGCAAGACATATATCATCAGAGTAAGTTTTGAATGTCTACCCGAGCAGCTATATGACACCAATAAGCTTACTTTAGCATGAGTCTTGGTGACATAATTTAGATTGAAATAGAGACAGAAGTTCGTCGAATGAGCAACGAAATAGGCAAGTCATTATGGCAAAACTTCATCGGATACATTGCAAATTCATCAGACACTTTTTGAGGTTCGTCGTAAAATCGACGAGAAAGTGCACTTTTTAAAAAAAAACCTATTCGTTGAAATGTAGGCATATCGGTGAAAGATGAAGACTATTACAGCGATCAAAATTGCCTAAGAAGATATATTGGGAGGACTGGTTTTCTGTCTCAGCGATAACTTTTCATCGGCGAGATACACATATTGTCTCATCGAGGGAAGCATATCGGCAAGACATATATCATCGGAGTAAGTTCTGAAGGTCTACTCGAGCAGCTATATGACACCGATAAGATTACATTGGCAGGAGTCTTGGTGACATAGTTTAGATTGAAATAGCGATAGAAGTTCATTGAATGAGCAACGAAATAGGCAAGTCATTACGGCGAAACTTCATTGGGCTTTTTTTCGGTTCATCGTAAATTCAACGAGAAAGTGCATTTTTTTTTTAAAACCTATTTGTTGAAAGATCAAGACTATTACAACGATTTGAGGCCTGTTTGTAGCAGCAATAATGATAACTATTTTCTTGGCTATCATACAAGCCATCTCCATCAATAGAGCTTTGAAACCAAATCCACACACAACACAATGTTCATAGTGAAAAGTTAGCACTTTCTTTGATCTTTGCAGATTGGTTTGATGCTTCAAACGATGCATTTCTTATATTGAAAAGTGCATTACTTACCTTTTTGAGCTTCTTTTTGTTTTGAGAGTAGTTTAATAATCTCTACTTAACAGGGCCAACCACGTGAAGGTGGAAGTTCATTTGGCCTTCCCCCCCCACGCCCTCCCTCACATCACTCTCAATTCCCCATACCCGATCATATAACATTAATCATTCATTCATCCATTAATAACATATAACATTCATTCATTAACATATAACATTTTTTCATTAACATATTTAGATTCATTCATTAACATATTTCATTTTTTTAGTTTTTACATATTATCAAAAATATGGCTGTCATAATATGATTACATTCACTTTTTTTTTGTTTCTTTTTTGCAGCTAAAAAAAGCTGAAGTGGAGTATCGTTTTCAAAATCATTTGTCCCCCCTTGAGTTGTTTCAAGCTCTACTCGTGATCTTAATGTACGCCTAGTCGTGTACTCACAGCCGTGTGGACGCGGCTGCAAGGGGGGGTCTGCTGCAATAGCAAAGAAATGTTACATTGATATGTTTTATTATTATTGTTACACGTATTTCATTAATTAAAAGAACATCAGAGTGGTGCTCTTTACCTGATTGGGCCACATCATGTTCCTAATATTGTCTTATAGCCTCATGCTCAACATGTTGAACACCCTCTAAATCTTTATCTGGAGTTGAAACACGAAAGATTACATTAATTAATACACCAATTGCAATTTAAAATGTTTAAAAGAACATTAGAGTGGTCCTGCTTACCTGATGGAGCCACATCATGTTCCTGATCTTGTCTAGCCTGATCATGCTCAACATGTTGATCATGCTCTACATGCTCTAAAGTTGAAACACGAAAGGTTACATTCATTAATACACTAAATACAATTAAAGATGTTTAATTGTATTAATCCATACTGCGTTTTGTATAGCACATGAATACATCTAGTACTGGGATGCACACCATGGCCTTCATCAGCAGGTTGTGCTCCACCCTCACTAGGCTACATTCCAATGTCATGTGCAGGATTATCATTGCTTATCTGTGTAAAACAAATAGGCACATTATTATGGTGGAAATTAATATTGAACAGATTGCACAAGTATTTAATTTGAAATAAACTTTATTGAGTTTATTTACCTGCGTGTTGGATGCAGTGGAAGATTGTGTTTGCCCAGTCGAGACTCTTAGCTGTTCAGTTAGGGCTCCATAGCCTTGGTCGAAGGCAATCTTTAGGTTCTCTTGTGTGGGCACTCTGTTGAAATCAAAGCCCTGCATTTTTTGCATGCGATCATGAATTTTGCTTCTATGATGTGATAAAACCAAAATTATTTGCAATTTATTATTTGGATGCAATATTTCATTTATTGATACTTACAAATTGTGCGACTACTTTCATATAACCACTAGAGCCAAGTTTGTGCTGCCCGTGTTTTTCTAGTCTTGCCTTTGTTTCCTTCGATGTGTCAGGCAGCCTATGAAAAATTTGAAATACATTAGATTATGTAAAAATAAAGATTAATCAATATATAATTAAATTGTTGATAGTATTACATACCTTCCTTGGCCCAGTAGTATCTTTCCTTTCTTCTTTTCAGCCTTCTCCTTTCCATCTGACACCAAGTCCTTCCACTCCCTTTCCGGAATCATGGGGGGACGCTCATACTTTATGTTCTTCTCTAAATGTGACCTATATTGGTCCCTCACATACTTTAGATAGGTACCAGCTTTCTTAAGGACCTTGGTTCAGTTGAATGTTTTATCACCGAACAACACAACTAAACGGTTAATGAGCTCATCTTTTAAATCTTGATTTTGGGCATTCCACCGTGTACGTATGGTGGGCCCGAAGAGCTCCAATGAAATATCACTTAGATGTTTATAAAAAAAATCATTTCCTGCAATTATAATGTAGGCAAATATTGCCATTTTGTAAATCAATATAATAGGGCGCTCTCCCCACTATTAACAGTTACTTAAAAAAATAATAATAATAATTAAAACATTTTAAAGTACCTGGGACCTTCTCTATCTTTATGGGAAGGAAATCCTCGGTCACCACAAATGTGACCAGAAATGTTCCCATACTAGTAATATGGGAAGATCCAGGAAATGCTGCTAAAACATCACCAGTACTAGTGGCCTTTGCATCCATAGGTACTGACACATGTAGTGGCATGTGTTCACTGCCAGAGGGTGGACTACCGAATGCCTGGTATGTGTTGCTGACATTTCAGACTACAATATAGGCATAGATGATGGGGTTGGATGATGTGTTGTATGTGTAGGAAGATCAGGATTGACACTTCTATCGTCCCCTACTTCCTAGGAAACACTTGCAGTACCTTGATCATGGCCAATAGCATGATCATGAGAATGCAAATAATCCTATAAAAACAACACATATTTTAGTTCATGACATAAAAGAGTACAAAATATAAAACCATGAATGAACTTATGTTATAATTAAAGATCTCATGATAGCTTACTTCCAAGTTTTGTGCTCTCTAAGACAATATTTTAACCCTTTCTCTTATCTCATATGTTTGAGGCACTACGAATACCAACTGGAGGATTTCTTGATTGCATTTTTTTGGGCCTTCCTCATCATATCCACAGGGTTTGTGGAAAATGTGATGTCATCATCACATAACAGTGATTGCACCTCCATATGGATGCTCTCCTATACTGCTGGTGCCTTTCCCTGATCAGCCAACTACAACAAGAATATTAAAAACATTATCAAAATTAACCCAATAAACTCATGAAAAAAACATAATAATAAAACATTTTGCTCTTATCTAATTTGTACAATTACAATGACGTAAACCTGTCAGATAGAAGCACCTGAAGATGGATCACGATCTGTGCTCTGGGCCGGAGCCTTCCTCATATGATCAATGTCCCACTGTGACAAAAATTAAATATAAAAAACATTACTGAAATGAAACCAATAGACTTACGAAAAAAAACATAATAATAAAATGGTATATTGGAGTCATTAATTGGAGGTTGGGTAAAATGGTATATATATAGTACATACCACCCCCATAGTAATTGTGTTTGTATCTAAGCAATTCAAATTGTAATCGATTAACAACTCTTCCCCTACAATTATTGATTTTATCGCACATACGAATACACGGTTTCCCTCTCATGCCTCGAATATACAATTGGGTTGCTTATTTGTTGACCCAGGTCGTGTACTATTTATAAACCCTACAATATTCCCTGATTCTTTTGGACTCCCGTCAATGTACCTAGCCACTCCTTTATTTTGATCCTTATCTTTTAGTTGTATATAATTTGCTGGTAGTGCATACCTACGCATACTTCGTGTATATCGAACCAGCTGCATCCAATCTTTGTAACTGTAACAGGGTCCAACATACTCCATCAACTCAGTAACTTTGTCATAATAGACTTTTATGTTGTCCATGCAAAATAGGCCCAAACCATTTAATGACGATGGTGCTATGCGATATATCCTCTCGTTGACACAAAGATCAGTGTTTATTGGAGGAAGTTCCTTGGGTACCCATTGTTTCCGTAGATGTTTGTACCTCAAGGGCACCTCGATGTCACCTATGCTCTCATCATCATAAGAACATGACCCCCCTTCAGTAAGAAAAAATTCCATGCATTTACAGAATTTTCTTCTAATCTTTTGACCTCTAGTTGATCTCCCTCTTGTAGACCTACTACATGTCTCGCTTTCCTCTTCTCTTCCTGAATTTCCCTCGCTTGAGGAAGACAAATCTGAAAAATACCTATTTTGTGGTGCCTGCACTCATAAGGATGTTGGATGAAGTTCTTTCATGGTGATGTGATCCGAAGGTGACATTATGATTAATTTATCATTTCATCGCTAGAAATTGATAGGCTATAAGGTAATCAAGTCTTGATAGATTGCAAGTTATTGTTACTACCGTCCAAATGTGTCCATCACAAATCAAATCTACTTAATGTCTTTGTGCAGCGTCTTTGCAAGCATAAAGTAACTTCAAATGATAGTTTGGAGTTAGTTCTTTCTTCTTTCAGCAAGTATTGTAGCTCATTTTTGGAGCTTTCAAGAAAAAGATAGCATTGTAACTCATTTTCACGGACTTGTACTCAGCTGTATTTTTACCTTTCAATCAATAAAAGCAAGCTATTTTTCCTTCTCTCTTGTCTAAACTTAGCCATGAAATAGGACAACCATAAAAAAGGTAGAAAGGTTTGAAGAATGCAGTCATGATAATATTATATCAACCTTATTGGGTTCTTTGAAAGAAGAAGAAAACCATGAAGTTCCAAATCAATTTCTTGTACCACAAGAGCACCATAAGAGTAAGATGAAGGATATGATCACACCAAAAGAGGAAAAAGGAAAAATCAATCTAAAGCTTTCAAGGGGATGTCCTATTAGGCATCTAACTAGGATGGAAACTAGCAATGCATCACAAGTCATTATTGCACCCAAGCATGAGGACTCTATCCTACTATCCTATCCATTTTAAGATAACATGAATGGTAAGTGGATTTGTGGATTTGTTTTCTCCATTTATGAGGCATTGCAATAGTTGGTTAAACATCTATCATTTCTTCATTTCCTCTTTGATGCTCACAAACATATGGAGCATTACAAGTTGCAAAGAAAGGGTAGCTACTTTCATGAACTAGTTAATGGTTTTATTTAGGTATTCCTTTCCTCAGTTAGTTTAATTAAGGATAGTTTTTGTTTTAAGTGAATAAGTTTTGTTTGCACAGTTAGTTTGTTTTGAGTCATTTGGTAGGTTCAATAAGGTTGGTAGGTGTTATGTGGTGGAGCTTTTATTTTCCTTCCCTTTGGGGTGGTTTTATCTTCGTTATGTTTCTACTAGTCTGGTATTTGGGGGTTTTTTCTTTCTGGCCGTTGACTTGCTATCAGCAATACTCAGTCACTTAAGTCGTGTTTTATTCCTTTTGGCCATCACTTCACCGGCCCCTTTTACCTATCCTTTCGGCTTTGCATTTTGACTTATGCATCCCTATGGTTTTCGGCCTATTAACCTTTACAACATAGCCTTTGAATTATTTTTTGACCCCGTGGGTTATTTCCCCATTTACCTAGTGGTCCCCTTTCCTTAAGGTAACTATTTCACATGTGAAAATTTGTATTAGCCGATGGATGTAGGAACTGCGATCTTGACCGTTCATCGCACACCTCGCAAGGTTTGTGCTTGCGTCACAGAAAATGCTATGAGGCTTGCAAGATGCTACCACCTATTAAGTAACTTGGTGGGGCCAGTTTTTGAGTGTTGACTGATGGACGGGTGATGATGCTGACAGTTGTGTACTATGCGATGCATCTGGGCCATCCCTCGCTGACCTCGCGCAATTAAAACTTTAGTTTCAATAATGTTGCGAGGTATGTGATGTGTTGACGCGTGGGCGCTGGTGTTATTGATTAACAAATGAGGTGGGACCCGTTCCATGCTGATGTGGTACCTAATGGGCAATATTCTTGCTCGCTTGCTGACTGGAAGGAGGATGTATCATTTTCAGACTGTTGTTGACCAAATTTGGACCGTCCATTTGGCCAACTATATCTTTGATCAACGGCATGCTTTCAAACAAACTAGTGTTGTACTATAGTCGTTCTATCTCGCACGAGCGAATAGTAATGGTGAAGTTTGACTCAACCTGCATAATTAAATGCTAAATAACTAGTCGATTGCTATTTCAGTGTTGCATTCTGGTTTATAAGAATTCCTCGATGCTTAGAAAAGCAGCTATTATCTTAGTTCTCCATTATCACAATAGTTGACGCTCTGCAAAATAAACAGTAAGTGATACGAATGCCTTCTTTTGTAATTTCAGAATATATTAGCATTGCCTATTGAATAATTGGCGATTGTGTCCTTTTCGATTCCTAGTGAATTGTTAAGCGAATTGGCTGTTAGAGCTTATATAGGTCATTGCTAGTGATTTTTGTGCATATAAAAAAGTTTTCTGTAACGGCAGTCGAGAATAGGGTGTAATTGTTTGTTTTTCTTTAAGAAAACCCTAGTTCAAATCCCCTTCTATTTAAAATATATGGCATCCAAGGCACGAACTGTTGGTCCGGAGGCTACGCCTAGGGGTTACTCACAAGATATTATTGATATGTTGAAACCTTCTACGACCAAGAAGCAAGAAGGAAGGATATTGTTCTATGGACCCGTGATTCATGAAGGTTTAATGGAAAAACAGTGTACAATCCATGATGCCAAATTGCCGTACACTAGTTGGTAGCTCTTTTCCAATTGGTTTGGAAATAGAAATTTTCATGTTCCTTTGTGTCATCCATGGAGACTAGACTTGGGTAAGTTGGTGGTACCAAATTTCTATGAAGATGTAGACTTATTAAAAGATATTGCTGCAAGGCACGATCCTGTGACTCGAATTGTCAGAACACATCTTGGAAAGCCTATGATTAAAGTAACCAGAGAGGAAATTGTAGAGATTTTTGGCTTACATGAATGGAGCCAGGATATGATTCCCATCAAATTGGAGGTCTTTAGGGAAGAATACAGAAACACTAAGGGTTTGATAAGGACATCCCTTTTGATACCTCATTTGGTTGTGTTGGGAAGAGGGAAGAATCAGAAAAAGGTTGTTATTGGCAAGAATGAGCGTGAACCTTTCTCGGCAGACTACTTCGCCCCTCATTTCAAGAAGACCATCTGTGCACTATGTCAAGTTTTGGGGATTGACCTGAAGAAGACTGTGCCTATAGAGATAATGTATATGGTTGTCAACCTCCAACACCCTGGTTATAATGTGGTATATGACTTTGCCACTTACCTTGCAGAGAACATAGATTCTGGCTTAGCAGCTTTGAAGCTGGGAAAGAATTGGGTAAAATTCAGAGGGTTTTCACTATTGATTCATATATTTTTATATAGGGTTCAGAAGGTATTTGAAAAAGATATGGAGTTGAAGAAGATGGAAGGAGATATTGAAATGCCTATCCAATATTGGACTAGGGTCTTAGACAAAAATGATCATAAGTTTGATTATGTCACCTGTCATAATATTTTTGGATCTAAGTTAAGGAAGGCTTTAGTTGTTGATCCACCCAGGATTCCAAAATAAATTCATGACTTTCTAAGACCTATGGAGAGGAGGCCTGAGTTGAATCTAACCCACAATTGGGGTGATATTATCCCCAATCACAATACTACAATCTTCAGGGTCTTTGGCACCAATGCCATCCCGTCTGTCCTACCTAAAGAAGTTCCTCTCAGACTTGGTTTTGTAGAGATTATGAGGCAATTGGGAGCATCTCAAGATTTCCATTTGCCTGTTGAACATAAGAAAGGAACCTTTTTCCCTGAATATACAGCTTTTGCATATTTTGTTATGATAAAGGGAGGGTGGAGAAATTTACACTTGTTACTCAAGCCATATAGATTGAATACTATACGCCCTAGGAATTATGATCCTGAGGGTTTTATCTCCCAAATGAAGGCTAGACATCGGACTAGAACCTTTGTTCACAATTTCTACTATCCTGAAGATATCATTAAGAATATTTTTGATGAGGACTTACAGGATGAGAGAAAGGAAATGTACATTGCCTATTCAAAAATGGTAAGTAAACAGGAGAAAATACTTGGTTTTGATCCTATACCTGATGCTAAAGATGAGCTCAGCAGGGCAATCTATGTTCTTGATAATTTTGAGAGCATAGTAGGAGTCTTGAAGGAGGAAAGGATTGTAGAAGAAAAGGGAAAGTCACATGTTACTGAGCAGCACCCTGAGATAAGAATCGAAGAAAGGCCTACCTACCAGCCTCAAGGTAAAATAAAAGTGTTTTCAAGAAGGAAGAGAAATAGGACAGAGGAAGTTACGATGAGTGGTGCATCATCCATCCTAAGGAAATCAGTATCTGGTATTATTGATCTGGATTCACCTCGAAAGAGTTCAGAACAGATTAGCACATCATCCCCAAAGAGGCCTAGAACTGATAGTATGGGGGATGTTGGCCAAAAAGGTAATGATGAGGAGGATATTATTGTAACTTTGGATGAAATAAATCCAAAAATGCCACTAGATCCAACTGACATTGCAATGAGCTCAGGAGCCATCACCCTAAGATTGGGGAAGGATGAGATTAAAGGAATTACAAATAGTGATGATTTGAGAATGGAAGCCTGCAAAGAATTCATGATGGATGACTCTTTTATCCATACCTGTGCTTTTGAAGATTTTGTATGGAGAGCTTATCTCTCATCTTATACTAAGCAGGTGGCACATGAGAGAAGTTTGCACCCAGAGCTTCCAAAGCAAGTAATTCAATCAAAGTTCAAAGTACAATTGAAGGAGAGGTTTAAGGAAATCACACCAGAACAGGGCAGAACATTGGTTCAAAAGTGTGGGATATTGTTGATGCTATAGTATTTGATACAGTAAGAAGGGAAAATAAACCACTTCTTGCAATAGAGGAGGAGGCGGCATTAGCACTTAAAGGATCAGCTTTCGATGAAGAGTGTGATTCTCTGGCAATATGGTCACTATCTACAGGGTCTCGAAAACCTATTGTCACTGAAACATCCGATTTTAGTGGTCATTTGATTGTGAAGAGAGTTGTTGATACCCCTAACTTGGAGGCTGTTGACATGGTTGTGAATGTTGCCAAATTTACTAAGGCAACCATGGAAGATTTAACTAAAAACTGAGATACTCTGAGGAACCAGTATAATGACATTATTATTGAGTATAATAAGAGTCAGCAAAGGGTGGGGGAATTGGAAACACAAATGGCCTTATTAAGGCAACAAATGGAAATCTTGAGATCCCAAAAGCAGGTTAGCTCTAGCCAAATTATTGCTGACCCACAAATTGATCAACCCCAACCTCCTGCACAGGTTCAATCTTGGGCTATGGTCCCATATAATATGGGACAAGTGCCTATTGTGGTTGAGAAGGCCAGTACCTTGAGCGAAGATCCTTCTAGGGAAAAGATACTCTAGCAGATTGAAGAATATAAGGAGATGGTAAATCAAATCTGGGATGCAGCAGGAAGGAATAATTTAGAAATTGTTGATACTATGTTAAGGCATCTACATAAATGGGTCCAAAGTAAGCTGAATGGTGTTCATGTGAATTATGCCTTGATGCTGCAAGCACTTGAATTGTTTCCAAGGGACAGAGAATTGGCTATCCCTTTGCTAAATAGATGGGGCCCTAGAATGGAAAAATTGAAATTTATGGCAGTTGGAGCAAAGCAACATGGGAATAAGTATCCTACAGTCATGACAACATATCAATTTTTTAAGACTATTGTTGAGCAAAAATTCCAGGGGTTTGCTGCTCCTATGGAGTCCAAAATCAAAGCACTGAAGGATATTTATGATGGAAAAGATTTGACTCCACTACCTCATATTTTGCATAGTAAGGATAGTGTCAAGCCTTTGTAGGAGTGGAAGGAGCAAATGAATAATAAAATGACCACCCAAACTCATGAGATATGCAAAAATGTTGATATTCGCATGTTGGAGAACACTTTATAGAAGTTATCACTTGTCATTAGTTTCCTGGAGAATTTTGACAAGACAGCCACATCATTAATGATAAAGTATGTACCTTATCGAAAAATGGTGGATCAGGTGGTGGCTTTCAATTGGCCGTCAGAGGAAGATTTTGAGTCATGGAAAAAGATGTTTATTGATGAACTTGAATTATAAATAATGGGGATGAGAGCTACAATTTGGTCATGTAAAATACAGGTCTGGCCTATGGTATTATATTTTGAAATGCATTCTCTTCCCGGATTCAGGTACAAATTGCACAAATAAAATCAGCACATGGAGCGGTTAAAAGATGCTTTGGTGTCAGGGAATCAATACTTGGAACCACACTTTCCTTTCCTCCATAACAAATTAATCATCATTTTTTTTTAAGCTTTTCTTCTCTTACCAAGCAAATGATGTAAAGATAATTGACTAGGAATTAGCGGTCCAATAAAAAAAGGACATGTGTATCCTCCGGCCTAAAGCTTGTTTGCTCCCTTGTTTTTATAAAAGGGAATTCTAGGCTGAGGAATAGGTCTATTGATATTACTTAAGATACGTAAGAGAAGAATCAAGTAGAGAAAGAGAAAAGAATATGTCCAATTTTTTGAAGCTTTGAATCTGTTTAGGAACTTAGTAAATCATGGGGTTTTGGAGCATACTTATGCAAATCTTGTGATTGTTTTGAGCCTATTTTCTCTCCTATTGTAATAATTTGCATGAATTTTTAAGGAAAAGTCTATCAAAGATGATGTTCATTAAATTTCAGTTGTCATTTCCTGTGGATTATGTTCGACTATAGCTTTGGTTCAATGGACCTGTTAAATGCTTCAGTTGTTCAATAAGTTCATGCAAATTAGCACATAGGATTTGCTAAAGAGTAATAGATTCATGTATTGATGAATGGATGGTAATGCCTTACATACAAATCATAGATGCTCTAGATGAAAGTTACCCTATAGTTCAGTTTCCAATTTGACTCTGTGCTTTAGGATATGGCACTGGTACTCTAACTGCTTATTGTTCTTGTATTTTTTGTTATAGCTTCAGGCCATTTCACTCGAATATTTCATAAAAACACACTTAGGTGTTATTTCAATTCCTTGTTAAATAAGAGCTGAATTCTCTTGAGAATAGCCAATTTCTTGAAGGATTATCTTGTTTAAACTTAGACTGGAATTTAGCTATTGTTTATCCATGTATGAGCAAATAATTCTCATCATGAATGACAATATATTTTAGGGATACCCTCTTGGATCTTACAGAGTCCTAAGTGTAGGAGAGATAATAGTTTTGTTGCATTTTTCTCGTTAAGTTGGCACAGTGCCTTCAGGACTTTTAAAATTGAGTATGGCAAGCTCATAGAAGCTTCTGCAAGTTCTACTTGGGTTGTAAAAAATGCCAACATTATGCACTATTTTGGATGAGTTACAACATTATGCAAGACTATTTCTCAAGTCTTTTCAAGTTCCAAGAGTCGACACCATGCCCAATGGATAAGTTTAGGCAACTGGTGAGGATGTTTAGCAGACAAACATATAGAAGATGTCACCAATTTTTTTACCTAATTTAGCTTCTAACTCAATCAAGTAAAGTTGGGATAGTTTTTGCAAAAACAAAGATAAATTTACACATTCAATTCTACTAAGCTCCATTCATATACACAAAAGTATTATCAAATGAATTATAGTTCATTATGCAAATGTTTACAAGAGAAAGATTGCACAAAATTTTCACAAATGTCTTTTATTGATAATTACAAATGTATGGTGTCCCACACAAGTTGTGGGAATAACTATTTGAATACAATATAAGACATAAACTATACATTTGAAGAAATAGAAAGGAAAGAGCATATGGAAAGAGTAGGGATCCTTCATTGCCTAAATGATGAACCCCAAAGTTGAACTGTTGCCTAAATGATACACCCCAAAGTTGAACTATTGCATCATTGGAAAAGTATGATCAAATTCATCTATTATGAAGAATTGGTCTATGTGCCTCTAGCAATCACTATAAAAATGTGAAAGAGAAAGCTATTTTATTTTTTCTGTCTTATCTTATACCATTTTACAAGAATGGGGGAGCCAATGTGCAAGAAGATCTTTGGAAACTAGGCATGAAAATTGCAGGTTAAAGAGGATGGAGGTGCCAAATTTATAGTACTCATTGTCCCTTGGTCGTCGATTTTCCCTGAGTGCCCTCAACCTGGTCCTCGGTGCTGGTATTGACCTTGTTCTAGCTCCAAACTCTTCTTTGGCGCTAGTATTGACCTTGTTTTCACTCCTCCAAAATATTCCTCAGTGCTGGTATTGACCTTTCACTTGTCCAATTTGACGAGCTACAACCTGCTTTAGTTAGGTTTTAGAGTATGTTAATAAAATTTTAAAAAAATTATGGCGCCATTTAGAGTAGTGAATATAAAGCAAGCGATTCCTATTATGGCGCCATTTAGAGTAGTGAATATAAAGTAAGCCAAGCCTATTATAGTCATGAGGGAAATAATAAAACTCCTAGGATACTTTGTGAAACCATTTTCCTTGCTTAAAGGGAGGCCATAAAATATACCTTTGGATTTTTTCAATCTTCAAATATGAGGATTTGCAAGGTTCTTAGCAACATGAGTAATGGAAATGTGTGCAACAAAATTTTTGAACACACATGGAATCTCCTTGCCAAAGAAAGGGGCTTCATAATTTAATATGATAATTTTTCTCAGCTCTAGAATCAACTTTTAAATCTTCTCCTAATAGGGCCAAAATCACATCTTCTTGTGTTTGAGAAGTCACCAGCACTGAACATAACCGTCAAGCAACTTTTCATCAAGATTATAACATCACCGTCGATTTTGAGCACGTGCATCTCGGAGCCGCTTTAGTAACCTGTCATATAATGTACTAAAACTCGACATAAATATTAAAGCACTTTGATTAATAGTAATGTTATAATATTAATATATTATATAACAATATTATATTACATTATATGAATTATAATGATATATTTGATATATTAAGATTATATATAATCTATATATAGATTAATAGTAATTATATTAGATTATTAATATTATTGGTATATTATTAATAATATTAATATTGTATTAGATTAATAATAATTATAATATTGTTAAATGATTAATTATATTACAAATGAACTCTGCTTTCAAATTCTTAGCTTTGAATGAATGGTTGAAGCACCAATGTTGAATGTTGCAACTCTAGTAGGCATGAATAGAAGTAGAGGAGATTGTTTGGGAGAAGAATTTTTTCTAGTGCTAGGTTATGTATTAGGTTATATAGGGTTAGGTTATATAGTGTTTGAGCCTAGCCTCAAACACTACAATTAGGGTTAGGTTATGTGTTTTCTTTAGGGTTAGGTTTGGGATTAGGTTTATGGTTATGGTTAGAGTTTAGGGTAATCCAAATCATAACCTAACCCTTTCTCTCGAAACCTTAACCTTGACCCTAACCCTCACCTTTATCCTATCTTTATAACCCTAACCACAACCAAAACTCTAACCCCAACCCTAACCCTAATTACCTAACCCTAAATATTATTTATTTTATTAATTAGTTGCATTCACTCTAATAACCCTAAACCTATCCCTAAACTTAACCCTAGCCCTATCCCTGGCCCTAATCCTAACCCCAACTCTAAGCCAAATATAAAAACAACCCTTAATCATAATTACAATAACCCTAATACTATAATCCCTAATTGTAATACTAAACCCTAACCCTAATTTCATATCTAATCCCAACCATAACCAAAACTCTAAATCTAACCCTAACCATAAAACATAAACCCTAATCTAACCCTAATCCTAACATTATTTTCCTAACCCTAACCCTAACTCTAAACCTAACACTAACCCGAACACTAAATCCTAACCCTAATTAAATACCCAATCATAACCCTAAATTGTAACATCATCCTTTGAATTGGATACTACATCAAAAATTATGTGTTACAATCATTGCTTCCATTGTTGGCATTTTTACATTGGGATGCATATATTTTTAAAATCAACAAAATCTTTTAATGTCTTGCCAAAATTAATATTATTAATTGTAATATCAAACTTATAAACATGTATCCAATTTAGAACATAAATAAGAAATATATGGTATTAGTTTCTTCAAAAAACAAAGCGATGTGGACTAGAAGGACTATAAGGACTATAATGATTTTAGAATATACGCATAATGGATTTGTTGAAAAGGTTTTAGAAACTTTCAAACAAATGCAATTGGTAGATGCAAAGAAAAATTCCACAACCTAATGGAACTTCAGTAAATTGAAGCTGGGGTTAGAGGGTTTCTAAATTACTCAGGGTAACCTTTAGTATGGATCGGTCAAAACCCTCTTGTTATGTTTTAACGGTGACCTGTTGCCATAGTGGACCGGTCACTTAAGTGAGGTTTCATCCCTCTCGGGTCGTGCTTAATCGGCCCTATTTCACTTGATTTGCCAGTCTTTTTGGCGTAATGGCCTAGGTATTACACCGCTAGAAATTTCAATATGGGCCCCACTTAAATGTTCCATCTGAGAGATGATGAGTCGTCCGATCACAGAATTCGATCTTGACCACTTCTCGTAGACCTCACAGGTTTGTCTGTTGGCATCATCAAAGTAGTGCGAGGTTCGTGAGATATGGCCATGTGGCATGAATGGATGAATGCCTTTTCTTCCCGAGGTGTTTGATATGACAGGGAGCCGTCTTTTCACCAGTAATAGCCATCAATAACAGGTTAATCATGATCTCTCGCACACCTCACATGGGCAGAGTAAATATCCAGGAGAGTGTTGTGAGATTCGCGAGGGAGTGGCACGTGGCTTTTCTTTTCGTGCCAGTGGGATTATATGGGACCCATTGTGCGGTCTGGGTTTATTCTTCTATGTGTTTTTGATTGGATATGTTTTCTGAAGGTGTCGATGTGGATTGTCAACATCCATTGACTTGATCTCCACCCTCCATTTGTTAAAGTGACTCCCGAATTAGTAGTTCATTTATAGGGAAGAAGTGTGTGAGTTGCCCGCGTGGCATGTATTACTTGGTTGTTGCTCATGTCATTAATGATATGAGTTTCTTTTCTCCCAAGGATCTCTACCTGATTTCCTCCTACGTGCGAATAGTGCCATCCTTCTGAGGGTATTCATAGTTATCTAGATCATTAACTGTGCAAGTGCTTGAATCACCTTCAAGTAATTGTACCCTGCATATTGGCTTGCTCTATAAATGCTAACTGAATTGTATGTAATCAGCATTGCATTCTCTTGTGTCTAAGTGCAGTAAGGTTTTTCTTCTGTTTTTGGATGCACTCTATTTCTATCATGAGTAAATCAATTAAGCGAAGGAGTGCGAGGCTGGCTTCACCAATCATGAAGAAATCTGATTCTCCCATGTCTCGCAAGGCTATTATTAGGAACACTGGGAAGAGGCCAGTACATTGTTCGTCCCCGATAATCATCTCAGATTTTGATGAATCTGAGACTGATTCTGATTATCAGTACTATTTGGCTTCCCTGGCCAATCTTATGGGAGTGGATGAGGAGGTTCTAGCAATTGAGCCAGTGTCTACACTAGCACCAGGTCCAGTTGTTCGAGAATGTGCTCACAAGGTTGGTAAAGAGGAGGTGGTGCCATCGCTATCGCAAGCTCGAACTCGGAGCGGTTGCTTGTACTAGGGCCGTGTTGCTTCTTCATGATTAGTGGTAGTGGGTCCGTTGGACGTGTCTTCTCTTCTCTTGTTGTTCTATCAAGTGGATGTGGATGTGTATATGGATGTGCGCGTGCTTTGCACGAAATTTTGTTTTTCGACTGGTTATTTCATAACCGTTTTGATTCCTTTGTTCATGCACAGTATCATTATGACAAGGAATGTAAATTTGAATTTCATTTTGGTGCTGAAATTCAATTTGGTGTCACAATGTAGCCTAATGCTTGTTGCTCTCCTATTCTATAAAAGAGATTTCACGGCTCATTGTGAAGGGTCAGAAAAATTTTGCAATCCGACGCTTGGAAGTTATGCAGTCCTCTTTATTGTTAAAGTGTTATGAACATTTTGTTTCAGGAAGTCATCCTAGGGTTAGGTTTATATACAAATTAGTGTGATATGCTTTTTTAATTACTTATATCAAAAGAAATCTATAAAATTAAGATGGTTTACTCTCCTGGGTGTGTGCCATGGATTATGAATAGCTTTATATAAGATTCATCTATTCAGTTTCAATAGTTAATTGAAAATGTGATTCATTTTCTTGCTTTAATTCAAAGAGTTAATCAAATGCTTGAAAAATAAGTTACATGTTCATGCTTGTATATACTCAAGATGCTTGAAGAGGTACTATCTTAATATGCTAAAATATCTCATGATAGTAATGCTATATGAGATGGGTTCATCGTATCAGGATTTTGTTCTGTATGACTCTGTTGCCCTATGGATGATGCAATGGATAATGTTTGTGTCATTTTATTAGTTCAAGACTGTAGGTTCTAAGCAAGGATATCCAAATATTGAACAAAAAACACTTGAATACAAACTTGTCCTCCTCAGGGAGGTATTGTAACAAATAAGTGGGTCAGTTTCGTTGCTCTTTGGTACTGGTAGTCATTCTCTGGTCTGCCAAAACCTTGAGATGATCACTATCCCTTTAAGTGTGTAGGAATTGTAATCTATACATAGGAAGTGTTCTTACCAATCATGAGACATTCATGTGAACACGTTTAGGTTTACCCACCTTGGTCCTATAGAGCCAAAAGTTTAGGAGAAGTCGGTCCTTTACTGACTCTTGTTAGTTGGCCATTAGTGGTTGTATTTGTCCTCGATAGGGGTTCGCTACCTCTTAGATATCTGCAACCTCTACATGGATTGTATTTTAAACACCAACACAACCTTCACCAAAATCCTTATTTCTTTCCTTAATATGGGAGATTTGGAACAAGGTATAGACATACATCAAAGCATAATATGAAGATGATTTTTTTTCAAATGTTGTGGTTGTAGATGGCCTTTTAAAATTTATACAGAATGTGGAAGGATAGAAAAAGCTTGTGAACTATTTGACAAAATGTCTCAAAGAATTGTAATCTCTCAATTTATTTTAGTGTCTATTTTGTTATACCCCATGTCCCAAATTGGGTATAACACAATAGACACTAAAACAAATTGATAGATTGTTATGAGGGTAGTGATGAGACTTTTCTAATTAGAGTGTATTCCATGAGATTACAATTATTTGAGGCATTGTGTCAAATAGGTCATGAGCTTTGTCTATCCTCCCACATTTTGCATAGATTTCAAAAGGGCATCTACAACCACAATATTTGAGAAAATTCATCTTCATATTATGTTTTCCTTATGATTGGTTGACTCTTATACTAAATTAACATGTTCAATTTATGTTTCCTAGTTGATCTAACTATCCACAAATGGCAATTTAACAATAGAAAGATATGATCCTACTTTGGTATAAATTGTATATGAAATATCAAGGTATGAATTAATATGTTCAATTAAGAGATGTTAAATGAACTGAATAAAACTAATGTAATGTAAATAAGGGAGACTAGTGCCTTATTGGGTAAAACGGAGTCAAATGAAAGCCTTTAATGAATGGTTTCTATCTAGCAGGTCCTCTAATTGTTTGGCATATAACTATGAGTTTACAACTGGTATAAACATGCAAGAGTGTAAATGATAAACCCTAGTTGAGGCAGAATATCAAATCTAATAATCTGATTCTTCTTAATGATCCAAATGGCATTCCTAGATTACTGTAATTTATTGAAACGAATTTGAATTCTTCTTTAAAGAATCCAATAAACCAAATCACACAAAAACAACAAATGTGTACTGATAAATAGAATATATACTTGATACTTCAATTTAAACAACCAAGAAAGATTAGATTGGAGACAATCAAATAATCGCAAGAATCCAACAAATAATTGATACCAGAATGAAGCCACTAAATCAACAGTCTTTCATTATCTCCTTCAAAGTTCATACATGCAACATAGTCTCCTTGAATGTCATCATTTCTGAAAATTTAATGCTTACAGCAGTCTATCCTATTCTAATTCTATCTTCTACCCCTTAAATTTATCCAACAATGGATACTTATACATCAGTTTGCAAAAGGACGTACCTTTTCAAAAAGGTTTAAAGCATAAAAGGTTTAACAAATCCACTATTAACTAATTTCTCTTGAGCCACAAATGGACTGCAGACATATGCTCCATATAATCCTGGCGCTCATGAGTGTCGGCATCTCCCAACGCATCACGGATCACAATCTCCATCATTATCATTTGCTCATTTTGCTCACATGCTGCATCCAATATCACATCTTTTGCAGTGGATGTCTCCAGCATCCCTTGGAGTATTGTTTTGCACTCACTTTTCCATGTAGTCGCTTCCTTCATTTTCCCTTCATCATCACATAACTTGGTGAATCTATCTTCGGCAGCCTCTGTCAATTCCTGCATATCCCCTTGTAACTCCACATAGAAATCCCTATGCCTATCCATAATACAATTGACATATTTTTCAATCTCTTCATTACTAGAAGTGTCCTCCTCCAATTCCTCAATTCTTTCCTGAATTCTACTATCCACTCTCCTATGTTCCTTTATTGCATCTCCATACTGTGAATGTTTTCCCTAGAGTTTATTTAACCAAGTGGTTAAAACAACCTTCCTTTTTTTTATTATTGCAGCAAATGCATCCATTCTCCCTTGAGAGTATGCAGTTGACCCTTCCCAACGGTCTTTTTTCTGTGAACTCTCACCTTGAGTGAGCATCCTTGTTGGTTCTGTTACACCACCTACCAAGTCTTTCAAGTTTTCATTCTCTCTCAACATCCTCTCATTATTGGTTTTGTACATCTCCCTTTCCCTTATCAATGCTTGGATTTGGGCTTTATTCAACTTGGCTATATTTATCCCAATATCAACAGTTGCTACAGGATCAACCTCCCCAGCCTTCAGGGTCATGACATGTCTGAATGCCTTTTCAGTATCAATAACAATTGATTTCTTGTGAGGAGGATACAAGGCCCAAATCATCAATGTTTCATCATCAGGATTGTATCTTGATCCTGTGTATACCTTTGTCACCTTCTCTATACTAAGCTTGTGGGTAGCATTGTTATCTTTTAAGAAACTATCAAAAACTAATACAGAATTCATATCCAAACCTAGAAAAATCATAACACCTACCTTTTCAAGCAGCTCCCTCCCCTTTTCAGGGGTCATGTCAATCATCTCTTTGTCCACTTCATCCTTTAAGCTTTTTAACAATTGATCCTCATTCCCTGGAGTGACATTGTCAACATGTCCCCTTATCTCTTTCCCTTTTTGCTTATATAAAAATGTCTTAAACTCTGAGGTCTTTATAAATTCATCATCTGATATGAAAGACCTATAGTCTTCATGTCTTGTATCTACATCCATGGTTTCCTCAACGTCTGTTTATCTGGCAACATAGACATACTCCTGAGTCTTCATTCTTGAAACTTTCCCAGATGAGCTTTGTGGCCTGTCTATTTCTGAAATCCCCTTAATGGAGGATAACAACTCAGCATCCACTAACTCCTGATTATGTTTTTCAATCACAATTTCAACTTCCTCTGCCTCCAGGTTTCTGATTATGTCATTAAATTTAAAGGGCACATGATGGTACCCTCCAAGATTTACTTTTTGTCTGGCAGAGTGGATGTACCCTTTTGGATCAAAGTTCTTTCTCACTGGTGCTCTGCTCATGTTGTAGTGCAATAATTTGTCCAGAATCAGATCATAACCTTCCTTGGCTAATACAGTGAAATCACTAAAACAAAATGTACTGGGCATAAAATCCTGTTTCCCATATGAACTTAAGTTCATAACATTGGAGTAATCCATTTGCCTAACAATTTCAAGGTATGCAATTCTATCTAGGATAGTTCTGGGCAGAATGAAAGGTGTATCCTCAAATCCATAAACCCTAATCATTGTGGCATTCTCTAAGCAATACCAATCCCCCCAGTTGTGGTTAATTGGTCCATTGTAATCTCTAGGCCTAAGAAACCTTTTTACTTGTTCAGATAAAGAATAATCACAAGGATGGATAAAAAATCTATACAAGGGTTTCACAAAGAATTCTTCAAAATGCAAGAAATTTGAATTGGCAAACCTGTTGTCCCAAACAACAGTCCATAATTGAATAGGCAATGGCCTACCTTCCTTGTCGGATTGTGAAATCCTAAGCTCCTGGGGCCATAAACCTAACTCTTGTCCAAAATACAACACTAAGTGCATCAACAATGAGTAATTTTTGAGATGGAGAACAGAAGCACCACTCTTTATGGCCATCAAACCTGCATCCAGCTCCTTAAAAACATGTGCAGCATAGTCAAATGATTTGGAATTGTGGTACTGAATGTCTACAGGAATCACCATGGGCATGACTGCCATATGTTCAGGTACCTCCATCCCTAATACATGTCCCACTGAGTAGTAATTATATTTTAGGTAAGGTTTGAAGAGGTCTACATGAAAGGGTGGCCCCTCACTGTCTTCCATTGGAGTAGGTTTGCCATGACACCTAATTTTGTGCAGAGGTAACCTCCACCCTTTATAAATGGTGTCCATCCTTCTGAACTCACTATCGAGCTCTTCACTCACTACTTTGTCATTGCATATTCCCTCCATTCTAAAAACCTCAGCAATTGCATTCTCAGATACATGTATCAAAGGATTCCCTAACAAATCACATATAGCTTTCTTTTTTGAATCATAGTGTTCGGCCAACAATTTTACCAATTCGATGTTAATAAAAACATTAGGGCACACTAATTTCCCTAAATTGAGCCTCCATGGATTGCATACTGGCTCAAAGCGATTTCTCCTGTGGTACTAGAAGTTGAATAACTCATAGCCTCTAATCGGAGTCCAAACATCACCTATAAATTTGCATTTGTCGTCCAATTTGTCAACTTCCACTTTGAGCTATGCAAAACGCCTAGCTTTAGGTCCAGAACTAGGTAATTGGTCTATGAAGTCTTGATTTAGCTTCCTTTCAGTACCTTCTGGTTACAACTCAGTCTTTTGCTTTTTTTCTTTTGATTGGCTTCCCTCCCCGAGTTTTCTTCCCTTTAGTTTTCCTAAACCAGTGCCTTCCATAATTCAAATTTTTACGAATTCTGAGAGGATGAGAAACTTACTGTAACTTCTTCCAAACTCAAGCCAGGTGAATGCCTTAATTGCTCTACTGGTTCCCTTGCTCTCCTTCACTTTGAATTCTGTGAGACAATGATTTCAATTGATCATACCCTAATATGCAAAATCTCCTATGCTTGGTCGTGCCATTAATGTCTTTTACCGATCGAGACATGAATGTTGTAAGTTTTTTTTCAAAATTCTCACTGTCACATCAGGGTTCAACGATCATCCACCCGCCAAGATGTCTTGCAGTTTCCCCGACATCACAAGTCTCCCTGATAGTTTCTTTCCTTTTGCTTTTATATAGCCATGACTTTCACCGAAACAACTATCGCTCAGACTTAATGAATCGGGCCAACGGCTCTTTGCCTTACTCTGAAAGTACTTTGTCTCACCGAGATGTTCACTTTATCGAGTATGTCGCTGATACCAAGCAATTTGTTCTAGCGATAGAATAATACTCGATGTGATGTCTCTTAGATCTCCCCGTGGTGACATGTCTCACCGATACGCTTTTTCTTCGGCGAGACCATGCACATTGTCTTCTCGACACCCTTTATCTTCATATGCTTAGTTCTGTCGATGTAACCCAAGGGGTCAGTAAGACTTTCTGAATTCTCCCCGGCATCGTTTGTCTCACCGAGTGAGTCCTCCCCTTGCTTTATCGGCAAGACTAATAATGCTATGGGTAGTGTTTTAAAATCTCTCTCCAATGACCAAAGTCTCTCTGATAGACTTTATATTACTCCAATCGGCAAAAGGTAATTTAGCTCAATGTGACCTTACATCGTCTTGTTGATACTTTTTGTCTTGCCGATAAGATATAGAAACCTGCATTCTCTCTGTGTATAACTTGATCGATGTGACCCTTGCTATGTCTTACCGATACATTTAGGATATGTATATTATCATCAATGAGACCTGCATCAACTTATGCCGATATTTTCATATGTAAAGATTTTAATGTCAGATGAAATTTATGGGGCGTTATGGCACAATTTTAAATCGGATTTTGGTAAAATATGCTATGTGAGGATATTTTTGTTTGCATTATGAATCTTTTTTCAGAGACTAATAATCATGAAGAAATAATGAATTTGTCAAAATTTGACAGTTCCAACAGCATCAAGGTTTGATGTTTCATGATAGTACCAGCATTTCAGTTATAATGATATATTTAGAGCTCATGGCTCTCCTTTGTATAAACATATCACAATTTTGAATAATATAATCAAGGGTTATGGCGTTCATCTCACTGTTATCATGGTGTGTATGATTTCCATTTTTGCTTTAATTCAAAGAGTAAATTAAAATGCTTGGATGGAGCCATAGATGGATATGTTTGTAAAGGGATTTGATAAGAAGTATTGAGTTAGGATAGAAATTGACACTGTTGTAATGCAATATTGTCAGAGATCTTATATGTTATGTGTTTGAACCTGTTATGGAAATCTAAATATTTGTGAATTAATTCAACTCCCCAATAGTATATGGCACTGGCCTAAATCGTATGTGTTTGTAAGGTTCTGTGTCTATTTGTCTTAGCTTAGAGCCTGCTGCCAAATTGCAAATTAAATGACTATCTTATGTGGTGAAATATCATTGTAATCATCTCATGCTCGAAGTAGTTGATACTATTGATGCTTTTATGTTGTTTAAATTGATATATCAAGCATATATATATATTCAGTTTAACGATACACATTTGTTGTATTTGTGTGATGTGATTATTTGGTTCTTTCAAGTAAAGATTAAACCCTCCTAGTCAATCATAGTAACTAAAGATTATTAATTGTATCAATAAGAAGAATCACATAACTAGGATTGTCATTCTATCTCAAGTAGAGTTTGTCAGTCATTTACTTGCACATTTATACAAGTTATAAACTACATCTATGTGCCAAACACTTTGAATTATTGCCATCATAGATTACACTTTTATAGATCTTCATTAGACTCCATACACCCAACAAGGAAGTGGTCTCACGCTTTTATCTTTTGGTTTATCCATTTTATTTTTTACATCTGTTAACTGAACATATTCTAATATAATTGAAATATAATTAAAATTAAAAACATCATAAATTAATTATGTAACCACATAAGTCAAATATAATTCTTTCAAGAAATTAATATCAAATAGACAATACAAATTAATGTCATTGATATTCTTCTTCATCCAACTCTTTGTCTGTATCATCCGATCTAGATTCAACATTGTAAGGATTGGTCATATCATCATCATCTTCATTGATATCAGTTTTGATAATGTCATCATCCACATGGATATCATCTTCATGAACATTAACTCCTACATCATCATGATCTAGTTCCTCCTCTTCGACATCTTCATCAGGCACATCATCAAGTAACTGTTGATCCTGATCATCATCTACATCATCTTCTATTTCTTCAGTATCTTCTTCTTCCACCACATTATACTTTACCGGCCTTCCTCTTGGATCATGTCTAACAACTTATGACCAACCCGCTTTACTTGGAACCTCTGAGTAAAATACCTGCTCACATTGGCTTGGAAGAACATAGGGCTCATTTCCAGTTCACTCAAAATACCTTGTGTTAACCATGGTAAATCCATTATCATGTTCAATAACAGTTCTCTCGGGATCATTTTCATTCAATCATAGCCTGTACCATAGGAGGACGAACAAAACTAATTTGAAGGACTTAAAGTCACACTCAAGTATATCATCCAAAATCCCATAGTATTGATTTTCTGAGACTTCTGGATGTATGTCGCTTCTAGATGAAACATTAGTCACCTGGAAGACTGCAGTTATCCTAGAATCACAAGTTTTCTTCATGTCATCCAACTTTTTGATTCGAAATTTATGACCATTGCACCACATAGCCTTGTGGTGTTTCACCTGCAATATGTCAAACATGCAAAACTTATTGCAATATCGTCAGTTGATAAACATATTTATTCTTGGCCGAATGTATGCAAAGAAAAAATTCTCAACATATATATACATCAATATAATTAAAAATAATTAAATAATATGGGTGATTAATATATTTATACATACCTGTTTATCTCTTAAACCATATGCTAAATCAATTTCCCTTTGTGTAACATTGGAATCTCCATTATGATGAGCTTCTTTAACCAATGAAGCCACACCTTCCCATGTGAATGCGCGACCAGATTGTTGACATCGTTCAATCCATACTGTCATCCAATAAGATTGTTTGTGATGTACAAATGTAGTGCATCCCACTCTTGACCAACTGCATCAAAAAGAAATGAAATTCACAAACAACTTATAATTAGTTAATTACCACGGTATACGACCTTAATTTATAAGTACAATATACATAAAAACCAAATGTAAAATGTATTCTAATTAATCTCTGGTGCAGGAGCACACCTAGGCTAACCTCCATAGTTAGGATAGTTTGGGCTTGTATCTGACATTAGCCAAGTCAAAGTAATTTTATGTTTGTTTTGGACCTCAGAAGGTCATTGTTGTGGCTAGGTGAGTTAGTCATTAGGACTAAGGTCACCAAAGTTAGTCATTGTTAATAGTTTTTACATTGCTTAGCCTTAGTAGCTTAAGTTGGGATTTGAGTCTTAAATGTGTTCTAAACACATGAATGATGTTAGAAAGATGCCATGAGGCCTTTAATGGTGTCGGTTACTCGAAATATAAGAGATAGAGGTCCTAAGAGTTAGGAAGGTGGCATAATGACAGAGTTGCCAAATGTTGTTACAAAATTATCATCACAACAGTTGTCATTATGGAAAATGTCGCATGCAACTCAGTTAAATAGGATCCCCTAAAGGATAGGAGTGGGGGATCGACCAACATACCCTACAAACATGGTGAATGGCATCTAATATGAAGCAGGCTCAAATTCAAGAAAGAGGGAGATTGTAATCAAGTTTTTGGAATAGAAGATAGCTCTGCAATTTCTGTTTTTATGTGAACTCTGAGTATTATTGAGTGACAGTGATACTAAGTGAATTGGATGTTTTGATTTAGTGTTAGAGTCGTGTTCATAGGATAGTATTAAACTTTTTCATTCTGCAAGTAAGTTGATTTAAGCTATTCTAGTGTCCTGAATAGATAGGTTAAGGTTTGAAGGTTTTACTAGTCCTATCCTGACCAGCTTGTGTTTTTATGGCTCCCCCATGAAATCTAGTCACGGGATTTTCCTGAGGGTAGATGGATGTATTAGGGGAGACATTGGTCTATACATATGTAGAGTTAGGAGTCATGGAAAGTGGAACAGTTGTGTTTAATGTCAAGTCCTAGGCGAGCTTAGAGTGCTCGGTTAGAGGTTTGATAGTAATGAATTGAAGGATTTAGGTAAGGGATTGAGGTATAGTACGGAACAAGTATAGTTCCAGGTAGGGTATAGACATATCCTAACATGCTAGAAGGATTGAGGTTCTATCAATCCATTTAACTGAGGTTTGAGCAAGAAAACCAGTGGGGTCCTACAAACTAGGCCTAATAGCCCTATTTAACCTAGATAATAGGAAACTAGTGTACAGAGGACTTAGGAGTATAGAATCTTTTGAATCCTTCAAAAAATCCAAAAGGGTTTTCAAATGTGGAATTTTTTTTTAAGTTGTTTGGAAAGTTTGGGCAGGAACGAAGTAAAGGTCTCTATCAAGGGCTACAAGAAATAGGCCTCCTCAAGACCAATTCTTGAAACTGGTAGGAAAGGCGTTTGGAGATCCTCCAAGATGGATCCAGTTGCAAGTACATGGCATGTTTCCAATGTGTTTGGAACCCCTGCAATCAATTCAATGTGTGTGTGATGTTGGCACTTAGAGTATTCTAAGTGTAGGAGAGAGTTTGTACATAACAAAGTGGTGTTAGTCCTTCAAGGTGAAGCACAAGGTGTGAGACTCTTGGAGAGTAGTTGGATTAGGACTTATTTAATCATCTAAGCTTAACAAGGACCTAGAAAATATTAGGTTCACAGAAGAAGACAAAGAAAGGTCTTCTTAGCTAGTTGTGCAAGAAAGCCTTGGAACACTTACACCAATCTCCATGACCATCTTATAATTACCTGACACTTTCCTCAATCTACCTTTCCCCATCAAGTACTCCCCTTCGAATTTGTTAATGGAGCTGGGATCCCAAATGCGATCTACATGGATCTTTACTACAAACTTAGGACGATATTCAGTAATGTACACCATGGTCTGGTATACCATGTATCCCTCCACCATAGAAACCTCGGGATGTGCTCTCTGTCTAACCAAAGCCTTCAAAAATTTCAAGTGCCTCTCAACCATCCACATTGACATTATGTGTACAGGTCCACACAATTCAATCTCCTCAACTTGGTGTATGAGGTAGTGTTCTTGTGCATTGAAAAATGTCGAAGGTAGACACTTTTGCATTTCACACATTAGACGAGGAATTCTTCTCTTCCAATAATTTATATCTTCTTTATGGATTGCTTTAAATGACAGCCATCTACAAGTGATTCAAGGCACAAATATATTAATGAGATTTAACAAAAATATACAATGAATTGAACAAATATCGCTACTTACCTCATGTATTTTCCAAGATCATATATAACTTGCTTGACATTGTTGTTGAAGTTGTCTGGGAGAGATAGAGGTAGAATGTACTGCAGCAATTATAAAATGATCTTTTCATTAATATTTTTCCAAAAATAGTAAACATAATACACTGAAAAGTATATGCAGTATACAAATATATATATAGTGTACCAAAATAATTACCTTAATGAAGGTATTCCAATCATGCGTTTTCATCTCTGACCCAAATTCACCTTTCTTTGTTATGATATTGTTTATGTTGGTAGCAAATCCTATGGGAAATCAAATTTTTCGTATGACTTGTTTTATAGCATTGCTTTGCTACTCTGTTAATAACCAAGGAAGAGCACTTATATTAATTTGGTCTCCATCACAATTTAATTGAATGACATTTTTCATTGCATGACTGGCTTCCTGAATGTCACTACAAATTTTGATAAATTTTTCTTTGTCATGCCTTCCATCCAATATTTTCCATAACATTTTTGTCATATTCTTTCCGATATGCATTGTATCAAACAAATGCACAATTTGTAGCTGCTCATAGTAGGGCAACCTACTAAATTGTCTAGGATAACTTTTCAGTCCCTGTGGAAGCCGACCATTAATGCCTTGACGACCTTCATGAAGCATATAAGTTAAACAAATTAACAACGACAATCATTGTCAAATACAACATGATCACAAAATAAAAATATAAATTCAAAACATATCATAAATGATAGATAAACAATTTGATCTGATGTATAACCTTGACGATTAATTCTATTATATTCCAACTTCTATAGGCGAGGTGTCATTCTTCATGGTTTTGATGTAGTCTCTTCTTTCCCATTGAAAAGATGTTTTTCAGTAGTTCGATACTTATGATTTTTGTGGAGGAAGTTCCTATACTCATCAAACACCTACTTTCCTAAACTTGTTGAATGGCGAGATTTCATCTTTGGACCACAAATTGGACATGCAATTTTTTCCTTTGTTTGAAGACCTACAAATCATATATAATTGGATTAAATATGTCAATTTTTATAAGTATATATAATGAATAGATTATTTCAAAAACATGCATGATATCTAATTCATAAAATTAAATATCGTTAAAATCATGCAGTCAAACGTTATAAAATACCAAAAAAATGTGTTAGGCGTAGGGCATCATGAATTGTCCATAGAAGCATTGCATATAATTGAAATTGTCTTTGTCCTATTGGTCTAGATACGTCATACATAGTGACGCCATTCCATAACTTTAGTAACTCGTCGATAAGAGGCTCAATATATACATTCATATCTTTAATTTGGTACTTACCTAGTTGAATGAACATAAACATTACATAATTATTATAACTATTTTACTGCAATATATATAAATTCATGTACATGACTATTAAATGAAAAAACATATAAGTCATTATGCAATAAATAAGACAAATGAGATGCTACTACATTAAAGAAAATTGATGTAAATAAATACCTGGAACAATCATTGCCAACATTATGTGCTCCCTCTTTATTGACATCCATGGAGGAATGTTATTGTTGATAACAAAAACAGGCCACATCGAGTAAATAGATCTCAGCTCTCCAAATGGATTGACACCGTCCGCTGCCAATGAAAGCCTGAGATTACAAGGTTCTTCTTTAAAGTTTGGCCATTTTTCCTCCATGTCCCTAAATGTAGAACCATCCGCAGGCATTCGAAGAATCTCATCTCCACTTCTATTACGTGCATGGTAATCCATAAATTGTGTTAAGCTTTCGCACCTAAATAATTGTTGCATATGTGGAATAATGGGAATATAATGAAGAACCTTGCGAGACACCTTTTTTGTTAGTTGATCTGTTCGATATCTACTAATATGACATTCTGGGCATTCTATTGTAAATTCATGTTGATTATGATATATAATATGATCATTGGGACATGCATCTATTTCTTGATACTCCATTCCAATATCTTTCATAATGCTAGATAAATCTCGGTATGAGTGAGGTAAAATATTTGATGGTGGTAACAAAAATTCACCAATCAATCTACAACAAAAAATAACTTCTTAATATAAAGAATATTAAAGGTACATACTTCATCCTTTATTTACTAGCGATGAACTAACAACAATTAAAATAGATGAAAAAAAATGACATATATGACATACCTTAACATCCGTGAGATTGCTATCTTGGATAAACCATTCATAACCTTCAAGTTCACCAGCAACAATACAGTAGAGAGAAGAGTTGTTTGGGAGCCTTCATAAAGCGGCTCGTATGCCTTCTCAAGTACAGGTAAATCATGAACATCATCAAAGTCATCTTGATCAACATGATCAGATGTGCCACTACATGTATCATGGATCAATGTATTTGTACCATCATCTTCAATTGTGTTTTCTGGTGCATGATCATCTTCTTCCATAGGATCATTAACTTCATTTTCGATATTCATAGCTCCATGTTCCTCCGCTTGCAAAACCACATTCTCTGGGCCATGATAATTCATATCCTGTGCCCTAGGTGCCCCACCTTTACAATAATGATAGACACAAATAAATCATGATCATGATCAAGTGATTTTATATATATATATCAAATGTTAAAACAATATAAACATTTACAAATTCAATCAATATAAACACATATAATGAACAACTTACCAATGGACGATAATCATGCCCCCCTTCAATCTGACCATGCTGCCTATAATTTTTCTCAGCTATTGTGATTAAAAGTCTTCTCATCTTTAAGCCCTTGCAATTATTGCAAGGACAATAACATTTCTCATCACCCTTTCTTTTCAATATAGCCCACAATCTAGCAACTGTCTCTTCATTTTGTTCTGGACTAATATTATCTGACATGATTTTTCTTTACCAAGCTTGAATATTTAGATCTTCAAAAAATATCAAACTCACACGCACTTCAATAATTTTTAATCGTACATAGATAACAAAATATAATAATTATGATATTTTACACCAAAAAAAATTGGCATGCAACCACCCCTGCAAAAGAGAAGATAGTCTGAAGTTAATGACCCCAAAAAACACTTTTAAATGCTAATTCCAAAAATTATTAAATTCTGATTTTACAATGATTTCCAACTGTTATACTCCTAAAATCAAAATATTGAACTTGCACAACAAAATCTGGAAATGAAATTCTCAAAATGCAGCTAATAGGCCTCAACAATTAAGGCCTACTCAAGACTTTGTGAAGTCACTGCAAGGTTTCTAGGCCTTACCTGATGATTTGAGCAAGAGGATTAAAGAGTTGGTAAAGAGTTTTGATGACTGGAGTGGCACATATTTACTAGATATTGTAGATGCCTAAGGAAATGTTAGATCACTGCAGCAATGGCAGGACAGGGTAGATGAAATCATTAACACTAGCACATTTTTGGAATCTTTTGAAAGGGAGGCGAATCAAGTAGCAGTAAAGTATACAACTTACAGTGCAAAGGTAAATTAGGTGGTAAATTTTAATTGGTCAACAGATGAGGAATATCAAGGATGGGTAGAAAAGTACTTAACTGAACAAGAATAGGACAGAATCTACAACCGACAGTTAACAGCTCAGCGGTTATGATTATAACAAATTTTGGCTATGTCTTGGTGGCAGTTTTGGTGCAAGTTTTCAAAGTTTGGTAAATGGAACAGTTATTCTCCAGTGGACGAGATGAACAAGAAGATTCTCCAGAGACTCAGCTGTAGTAACCAATTTTTGAAATATCATAAGGCGGTCCAAGTGACCAGTGACAGGTGTATTTCTGGTCCGATGCTTGTTGCTCCTTCATTTTCCCTATAAGAAGGATTTCAAGACCAAAAATATGGCTGGTTAGCAAGTTAGATATCTTTAGCTCAAGTCTAACTAAAGTTGCAGAGCGAATTTGCAAAGAGCCTGATATTATAGTGAAGATACTATTCTTAGGTTTGGTGATGTGAGTGTTCCAAGGCTTGCTTGCATTGCAACTAAGAGACCCAACTTGTCTCTTCTATGAACCTAGTCTCCTCTAGGTCCTGATTGGCTTAGATGATTAACTAAGTCCAATTCTAACTCTTCTCTAAGAGTTCTATCCTTTGTGCTTCACCTTGGAGGACTAACACCATTTAACAGGTTCAATTTCTCTTCCTCACTTAGAAAGTTCTAAGTGCTAACTTCTCACAAACGCCATTCTTCATTGTAGAGCTGCCCATCCTATTGAAAACATTCATAACCTTGCATATTTGAACCATTTTAGAAGGTTCTTCAACCCTATCCTTACCGGGTTCAAGGTTTCACCATTTAAGACCTTAAATAGGCCTATTCCTTGTAGCCTTTACCAGTCCTGTTTTGTCAATTCTTGCTAAATTTTTCCAAAGACCCTACAAAACTAAAGGAATATTTGGATACTCATTTGGAAGTTTTAAAAGGTTCAATGGGGCTTAGGGCCTGACAACCTCCGTACACTAGTTTCCTACAACTTAGGACAATAGGGCTAAAAGGCCTAATTTCTAGAACTGACTGTAATCTTGCTTGGAACCTACTCAAACCATAAACTAAATGATTGACATGACCTCAGTCCACCTAGTATGATGAGCTATGATGAAACCATACTTGAACCTGTACCTATTCTATACAATACCTCTTTACCCTGCAAGAAATCTTCAAAGACATTCCTAGACCTCTAACCGGGCTCTGTATGCTCGCCTAGAGACTAGTGATAAAAAGAGCTCTCCACTCTTTTATGCTTCCTAATCCTAAATCTATATACACTAATGACTCCCCTAACATTTCCACCTATCCTTAGGTGTTTCCCAAGGCTAGATTTCATGGGGGGGCCATGAAAGCACAAATTGGTCAAGACTGGACCAATAAGAACTTAAAACCAAAACAATTTGCCTAACACCAAATATCCTACTCTAAACAACTTGCTTATCAATTGAAAAAAGCTAAGATAATCCTATAGAACACTAAATAAATACTAAACTCAGTCTCTCAATCCATTAAGCATCTCTGTCATCACAAAATTTTGGGTTGTTTACTTTCAAAAACTAATTACCAATTACATCATGTCATGAGATTTGAGTCTTGGGTCATAATAGATGCCATCCCCATGATTCTAGGGCTTGTTGGCCGATCTCCCACTTCCTATTCTCAAGGGAATCCAAAGGTAACCGAGTTGCATGCCCATGCTAACTTCTTTACAACATTTGGCATCTTTCTCTATGCCTTGATCCTATTTCCTAGGACCACTATTCCCTCTAGATTCCGAGGAACCAACTCATTTAATGGCTTTAAGGCATTTTTACAACAACCACTAAGTGTTTAGAACATCTTTAAGACTCTAATCTCCCATAGACAAATAACATTAAGAAAACTTAAATTACTAACACTAGCTATTTGTGTGACCTTAGTCCTAATGACTAACTCACCTAGCCCACAAAAGCAATGACCTTCTAAGGTCTGAAAACAAACTAATATCCTGACTTGGCTAGAGTCAAGTACAAGCCAAAATAACAAACATGGAGGTTAGCCTAGGTGTGCTCCTACACCATTTGGTGTCATTCTATTGTAGGTTTTAGTTTCATGGGTACTTAATTTTCAAGACAGTACTAGCATCTGAATGAAAATTACTCATTTCAAGGTCATGTATCTCCATTGTATGAATATATTATTATCTTGAATAAAATGATCAAGGGTTATTCTGTTCATCTCATTGTTATGGTGTGTGATTCTCATTTTGGCTTTAATTCAAGGAATTAATTAAAATGCTTGAGTGAGGTTATAGGTGACTATGTTCATATAAGGATTTGATAAGTAGTATTGGGTTAGAATATAGATTGATGGTATTGTAAGGCAGTATTATCTGAGATTTTATATGCTATGTGTCTAGAAGATAAACTTGGTTACAGTAAAAAACAACCAACACCTTTGATATTATCTAGCTATGGCTCCCAAATCTATTGAAAATTGATCATTAGGGTTAAAATTGAAACCTTGCAAATATAATCTTTGTCCAAATCCATCAAGAATTTTCCATCAATTATAAACAATTCCCTTATAAAGAATTTGTGAAGCCAGGTCTAAAATCTGGAAATGAAATTCTAAAAATGCACAAGACTATAAATGAAATCTAATGAGATGTTGCTTTCAAATATGATTTTCAAACCTGGAAGTACAAATCTGACTTCACAAATGAATTTTGGAAAAATACAATGACTTCCCTCAACCTGGTGATATCTTCTTGAGTTTCTTCTGATTTTCCCCAAGAAAACCGTCGAGCAAAACACTGTCACAATAAATAGTCGAGCTCATTTCAATTTATGCCCACCACAATTTAACTTTGCAAGACCGCCCCAATTTTGGCAAAAGATCTTCGTCAAAACGTACACAAAACAACGACTCGTCGAAATTCCGACGAACGTCGGGGTAAAAAAAAAATTTAAAATGGAAATTCGCACAAGTGCCCGATGATACATCTGATTATATAGGTTTCATCGGAAGGTTTCATCGGAAATTGGGGTCAAATGAGTTAGTGAGACTAGTTTGGATGGCTTGAGCATGTTTTAGGATGATTATGAAAGGAAATTTTACAAGAAGGTTTGATCTGGTGAACTTGGTTGATATGAAAATTGACTAAGTGTCAATACAAGTATTCTGGTATACAAGACATTTGGTTTTTGGGTCCACATTGGTCTTCTATATAAGACCTTTCTCTATGCTTCTAATATAATTTTGTTGGATGGTAGAGGAACCTAAATCCAGAATCTTATAGTGTCTTGGCTCTTGGTGTTGAAGTTATGAGTGATAGTGTATCGACTTGACGGTAATAGCCAATTTCCAATTCAATGCACATGTTCTGGTGAATCTGCACTTCTCTACACATTGGAATTTGGCTTTGTGGTTTTTTTTTATTTGCTAACAGGTTTCAGTAGAGTGTGTATTACAAATGGCTTAGAGTTTGGAGGACTGTGTGTCCGAATGTGGGTGTATAGTTCACAAATTTTGATATTATGTCTTGTGTGTTGTGGAGGTTGAATATGTATTGATCCATTATGTGAGTGCTTTTTTGGGTCCATGCTGACCAATTTTGAATTGTTATAAGTTTTGAATATCGGTGTGAAGGCTATATGTATGGATCTTGAGCCAACAAGTTTCATTTTGCATATTACATCTAATTAGGTTGACCTAATTGATGTTTTAGGTGAATCAGATATATATGAAGGATATTTTTAGTGTTTTGTGTTGTAGTGACATGTGGTAAGAGTTTGTGGATGTGAATTGTGTGAATATAGAGTGAATACAGAGCAGAGAAGAGTATTAATTCAGATCAATCTGGAGTGTGTAAAGTCTGTATTTTGAGCTTCAATGGAACTATAATTCATGCTTATGTTAGATGCAATTGTAACAGTTCAAATTTGGTTGTGTTCCACAATCTCTTATATCTATTTCTTCTTTTAATGAGCAGTGATTCCACTTGTAGTGAGCACTTCGGTAATATACTATAGTCAGTTATAATATAGTGTGAGTTGGGTGCTGCCACAATAGTGGTTTACACTTTCTAGGAGATCCTGATTTTTGTTAAAATCACATATTTTTAGAAAATATAACGATTTAAGCTTTGAAAAATTTCATTTAAAGGATTCCAATTGAAGAGGTTTTGATCAAACCACCTTAGGCCAAGCCCCCTTGGATAGAACCCTGCTAGTTTTAAAACATACCTATAATGTAGTCTCCTTTACACCTATCAAAATACTAATAAAAAACCACTTTTGATTTACCTTTTGGGGGATCAAATGAGTTCATTTAAAATTTATTTTTTGTAATTATGTAGTCCTTATTATAAGCTTCCAAAAAAATATAGTTTTAATTAAATTTAATCTGATTATTATATTTATTTTGAATGTAGGTTTTTCACCGAAAATCAAGCTCTTTGTTTTGCACATGTGGAAAAATAGTAGATAATCAAAATAAAATTTTCAAAAAATATGTTCAGGCTACGTATTGATGTCCTTGATCCTTTAGAAAAAAATTGAATATCGATACGTATAGAAAAAGTTATGTTGTATACAGTCCTCCTATGTCTAAATTGTAATTGGTTTGACTTCGAAACTTGATTGAGGAAAAAATATTTTATAAAACACTATGAAACCAAATGAACTGGCTAGATATCAAAGTTACAAATCTAAATTTGAAAAAATTAGAATTTTATCCTTCATACAAAAAAAATTATGTTGTATACGGTGAGCATCACTCCTTTAAAATGTTGTTTATTGATAAAAACTAGTTTTCGAAGGAGATGGAAAAAAAAGTGTAATCTGATTCAAAAAAATTTGAAAAAAGTTATATTTAGAATCTATAGACAAAACTTCACAAATCACTAGTTTTCATCATCTTCAAATTCCTCGCAGTTTAGCCGCTATAGGAGTCCGAAGGTGAAGATTTAATTAAAAAAATCAGTTCAATGTCCAGTTTGCCTAGAAATTGTAAACTAGTATTGTGGGATCACCCAGCTAATCCTCGTCATGGTTTTTCCCACTTTGAGTTGTGCACATAAAAATCTAGTGTTCATGTGTTATTTGATGTTGTTGGATGCCTACATGCTTTCATTCATTACTACAAATTGAATATGCTATGAGTATTGGATGCTTAAATATTTAAATGGTTTAATAGAATATTGATTTCCCCCCCTCTCAATATTGTAGATGTTCAACAATTGGTATCAAATCTTGGTTCCTTGGAAGGAGCTTAATTGCTTGGGGAAGATCTTGGAGGTTGAACAAATAGCTATTAGAATATTTCCTACTCCTCTGAAAGAGATACCTATTGCTAGGTTTATAGAAGAAGAGTGCATGGTTGACATGAATGGAGAACTTAGAGTAGCCCTTGAATATTAAGAAATAATTGAAAGTAAGAATAATAATATAAAATAAAATGTCAAAGAAAAAATGAATGCATCAAAAAATTGAGAGAGAAAATTAAAAAGTTCAAAGAAATAAATAAGGAAGTCAATGAGCAATTGAAGCAAGATAATGAGTCAATTACCAGGCTAAAGGTGTAAATTTAAGAAGGAAAAATAATTGAAGAATATGTGAATGTAATGGTGAAAATAAAATCTAAAGAATTCACAAAGCTTGAATAAGAAGTGAATCTGAGATTGGATCTTGAAAAAGAAAGGAATCATGAAGACAAATTCAAAATGAGCTCTACAAAGCTTGATGAAATGATTGAAAATTAGAAAGGATCTAAAAAAAAATGTGGATTATGGTTTGAGATAAGAGAAAGCTCAAAGACATATCAAACTACAAACCAACCTAAAAAGAAGACTACAAATAAGAAGGAGAATGACAAGCATATCTAGAATCAAAGGAATGAAGCTAGAAGACCACTGGTCAGACAACCAAATGCACAAATTTACCCATCTTTTAATGGTTTCTATTATTATTGCAATATATCCTGACATAAGGCTATGGAATGTAGATGCAAAATGAATCATAATGTTCAATCTTTTCTTGGTCAGTGCTTTACATGCAAAAGATTTGGTCATAGAGCTAATGAATGCGAAAAGTCAAATGATGAATGGTTATAACAATGGTAGAATGGTTCAATATTTCAATGGCTACTATTATACATGTAGTGTATTTGGGAATAATGTTAATAAATACATATCTAGAATGAATGGAGGTAAGATTGGTCAAAATAATGTCATATGCTACAATTGCAATAGACCTGAACACATTTCTAAGTTTTTATAGAAGCGGAAATATGAAGAAGGATGATCTAGTAAAGAAGAATGATCCGGTGAAAAAGGTTGATCCATTAGAGATGAAGAAAGAGATGGAAAATATTTGGAAAAATAAGGAAGAGATAGAGGTTAAGGATGAGTCTGTACCAACATTCGGTGAAAAATTTTCCTCTGAAAACTACGAAGAAAGCTTTGGCTCATGGGGAGATTTAATGGAAACCTTTTATCCCTTGCCAAAGAAATGTTTTTTTATTCTTTAGCATGCGGATATGATATGTAGATTAATATATTTGATCTATTGGAGAAGTTCATAGTAGAAAATATTGAGTTTCTGAAATTTGCAGAGTGTTTGAAGTTGACTATGTAGATAGTTAGGGTTTTTACTAGCTTTTCAATTTTAGTATTCAATGTAAAATGAGGTTAAAAGGAAAAGGTTTATAAGTGATTAAACTTAATAAAAATTCATTTGAAACAATAATTTGAGAGAGTAGAGCAGTGAAGAAGTGAATTAAATTGATTTAAGTGATTAAGTTATAGTCTACACAAAACCTTAGCTGAAAAGCGAAGTAGAAGGTATTTATAGTTTTTAACTTATCCTAGGTTTTTATAAAACACTTTGAAAGAATTTAAAATGGCTACTCCTAAGGTTATTGAGGTCAGTGAAAAATCATAACCTAAGTTCAAGAAACATCTTGATAAATCTATGGAAGTTGACCTTGACTGTGCTTTCTTGAGGCTTCCCTATGGTGTCCTGCATACATAGGACATAAGAATCTACATTCATGGAAAATTAGAAGAGTGTGATCATTCAAAGCTTGGTGGTGTGTAGTAAAATGAGCTCACTAGTGATGACTTTGCATTGAATCTAGAATATAATGATTTGGTTGCAAATAAGTTTTATGTTTAGCAAGGGTTTCCCAACTTTTTCCATAATAATGCTTGGGTGAGAATTGCATTAAGCCACATTCATGACAAGTTTGTGTGAACGAATATTCCTAGGATGATCACAAAGGAAGTTATTAGGGAATTTATAGGGTTATGGTTAATTGGACCAGTTTTGGTGCTTAAATCAATAAAGAATGAGGTTGAGATGGAACTCATCAGTGCGATATATGACAAGAGGGTTTTAACATTAAAGAACATTAGGAATCCTATGGTGAAGTATGTTGCAATGATGATTGGATACAAAATCTACTTTTCAAACAAAGAAAATTGTACTTCAGCCACGACCATCAATACTACCTATGAAATGATGGAGAAAGTAGATGATAATGATTTGTGCAATATTTTGAGACAGCTTATAGAGAATTTACAAGATATAGAAGATTCTAGGTATCCTTTTAAATATGGCACACTAGTCATATGTTTGTTATTTTATTTCTTGAAGGAACTCCCCAAAACAAAGAGTGTGGTGTGGTTGAAAGGAATACCTATTTCACACTAGATCAGAGACTATTTGAGAGGTCTTCAAGATTCTAAGGCATAGGATGATTCCCTTGTGGAATTATTTGTAGTGTTTCAAAAGAGGATGTAAGAAAGGGATAGGATTCCTTGAAATATTGTGGAAATGTACAAGAATGACATTGTATTATTGGTGACAAAGGATGAATACATCATATAGACTGTTGAGCCTAGAATAGTGTGGATCCTGATAATGGGATATCAATTTTTTTAGCAAGATATTGTAGGGTTTACATATTATATGTTGAGAAATAAAAGAGACATCTTCAAAGAGAGGTAAGGAACATATGAAGATAAATCAATGGAAGTCCACTTGGATCAAAGGAAATCACAAATAAAGAAGACAGTGGAGAATAAATGACTACAATATTTGTAGAAGCAATGGGCCTCACACTGGAACAACTTGAGGAAGCTAAGGATAATTCTGGTGCTCTGGGAGGTTCATCAAGTGCAAGAAGATCTAGTAGAATAGCTACCACTCCTCTAGTTACTTAGAAGTATTTTAAGAATAATCCTACCTCAGGAGAGAAGAGGAAAGTACTTGAGAGTTCTTCGGTGAAGGAAAATACTTCTCTACTAAAGAAACAAAAGAGGTCTGAGAAGGTAAATTCTTCTCTGGCAGCACAAAAAACTAGCTCAATTAAAAAAATAGTAAAGACCAAGGCTACCAGAGAGAGGTACTTGGGGAAGAGGAAGAAGAAGAAGGACCATAGTTGGTCTACAATAGGAAAGGATAAGCTTCACAAGGTGAAGCAAGCACAAAGAATAATTTTTTTGACATAATTGATACAGATAGTGAGGCCAAGTTCAAAAAGGAGAAAGAAGGCTTGAGAATGGAGATGAGACAAAAGAAATCAGAGTACGAAAAGGAGAAGACATTAGAAGAGAAGAAGAAAAATAAAAATAAATCTCCAGTAAGGACTCATAGTCCTATGAAACTTGATGCATTATTTAATGGGATTGTACAAAATAAAATGTTAGAGGAAAATACAACACTATACATCGAGGCAGATGATGTGGAAAAGGCAGCCATTGTTCAATCTATTGTAAAATATATTATTGTTCTTAAAGTAGATATGTGGAATATAGAAAAAAAAAATACCTACAAAATTGTGCAATGTATTGATTGAGAGAAGACAAGAATCCATAGAGGAAGAGGCTAAATTTAAAGCCTATGCATTGGAAAATATTAGTGCTCCTCTATCTGAGGAAAATAAAGCCACATTGGCTACATTTTTCAATAAGGAATTCAAAACAAAGAAAAGAGTGATAATCCTCATGAGCAAAGATCAAAATGATCTCAAGAGGATTCAAAAAGAGTCTATAGAAAAGGTTACAAACTTAGCACAAAGATTGGGGATGACCCGAAAGAACAAATAAGAAATGAATGTGGAGATTCTTGATCCAAATGAGAATATTGAAGAAGATGTACATCTTGATGATTATCAACACATGAGCATGGAATAGATGTAGGGAATGCACAAGATAATGTTCTTCTATATGTGGAAGAGACTATAGAATAAAATGTAGAAGCTGAGAAAGATATTGAAGTAAAAGAAACTACCGGAGAAGATTCCACAAAGGAGCATACTTCTACAGATCCTCTAGTATCTGAGGGAAAGGTATAAAACACTCAATACTAACCAAAGACAATCATCCCTCCAGATAACACATAATTGTCTATTGGTAAAGATGATACAGAAAAAGATGATGAGAAAAAGAGTGAAGATACCTCTTGTGATGCAGATGGAAAGAAAAAAGTTGAGACACCAACTAGCAATGGTGACAAGGAGAAATAATTGAAAGAGACGGTTGCAGAGGAGAGCTTGAAGGAAACTTGTAAATATTTTGGCACCTCTAGAGATTCTTTAAATAATTTTCTAAGTATGCAATTGTAGTTCTAGCCTATTGTGTCTTCCCAGCTGCTATAATTGCTTATGCAATAGGGGAATGTGGACTTGGACAATATCTTGACACTCCACAAGCTTCAATTCGGAGATGTCTTCCATGCATCTACCCAGAAGGAAATAATTGAGACTCATCAAAAGAGTGGAGAATTAATAGATGATGTTGTGAAGGTTCTGCAAGAAGCCATACCCGATGGAACCATTGAAATTCACTCTCCAATATGGAAAACTTGAAAAAATTTATTGATTCCTTTAGAGAATATGCTATCGGATTAAAAGGAAATATAGAGAATGAAATAGAGAAAAAGATAAGTGATAATAAATTTATGGATATAATGGTTAAGTGTGCCCATGCACATAATAAATTTTGAGAGAATAACAAGGGTGCACAGGCTTGTGTGGTAGAGGCCAAAGCCTTGATTCAATTTTTTATGTCGTGGCCCAGAGCCACAAAGAGCATAAAGGATGAAATGGACTCAATTGAGTCCTAGATTAACAAATATTCTAATGCCTATGATGTGGAACATGACCTGGATGGAAGCACAAGGTCCATGATAGAAGATCTACATGAGAATTTCTTCCAACTGCAAACGCAAAAAGAGATCATTTTATAGTTCAATAATCTTAGGGATCTGGTGAACTCAAAGCTCATATTTGTCTCTAGTGACTTGTTGTTTGATGATAAGGTTTCAAAGCTTAATTTGGTACTGAACACTCCTAAAGAAGGTGAAGAATTGTTGATGGAATTAGAAACCCAATGCAGAATGCTTTGCATTGTTAAGAAGATTTGGGAAGAAGTGAAACAAGAATGGCAAGCTCGCCTTGAGAAGTTGCAAGGGTCAAATTATTTTAGTTGACAATTTTGTATTTCTTTTAAGCATTTCAATTTATTGTTTTAGATTTCTATGTACATATGTGAATGGTGTAATGTGTTTTCTAGTACAAGTTTTTGATCCAATTATGGTAAATGGAATTCTTAGGGGGATTCAATTCAATTTTTTAGTTTCTATACATGTACATATTCACAAGGAGATCCGGTATGTAAGATTGTTGTTGTATGCACCCTTTGCCCTTGATGTCAAAGGAGGAGAATAATTTTGGAGATGTTTAAAGAATGTTGCCATCAATGACAAAGGGGGAGATTATTAAAAGAATAAGGAGTTTGTCATTCATGTATTTTTTAGCAAGATGAGCATGTGGATAAACATTATATTCTGGTATGAATACAATTATGAAGAATAGTTTGGATGGCTTGATCATGATTGAGGATGATTATGAAAATTCACTAAGTGTCAATACAAGTATTTTGGTATATAGGACCTCTGGTTTTTGGGTCCGCATTGGTTTGTAGTATAAGATATTTCTCTACAGTTCTAATATAATTGTGTTGGATGGTAGAGGAATCCAAATCCATAATTTCATCTTGTCGTGGCTCCTAGTGTTGAAGTTATGAGTGGTAGTCTATCAGCTTGACAATAATAGGCATTTTCCAATTTAGTGCACATGTTCTAGTGAATCTACACTTCTTCGTGGATTGGAATTTGGCTTTTTGGTTTCATGGAGTTTTTAAGAGGTGTAAGTAGAGTGTGTATTTCAAATGACATAGATTTTGGAGGTCTTTATGTTTGAATGTGGGTGTACAATTGGAAAAATTTGATATTAGGTCATTACCAGTGTCGACCTAATGAGTCTTGTGTGTTGCGAAGGTTGAATATGTATTGATTCATTATGTTGGTACTATTTTGGGTCCATGTCGACCTAGTTTAATTTTTTATAAGTTTTGAATCTTGGTGTGAAGTGTGTATGTATGAATCTTGAGCCAACAAGTTACACTTTGCATATTACATCTAATTAGGCTGACCCAATTAATAGTGTAGATGAAGTGAATATATATGAAGGATCTTTTTCGGTGTTTTGTGTTGTAGTGACATGTGATAAGAGTTTGTGGATGTGAATTGTGTGAATATGGAGTGAATGTGGAGAAGAGAAGAGTATTAATTCATATCAGTATGAAGTGTGTAAAGTTTTCTATTTTGAGCTTCAATGAAATTGTAATCCATGCATATGTTAGATGCAATTTTGACAGTTTAAATTTATCTTTGTGCCACAATCTCTTCTATCTATCTTTTCTTTTAGTGGGCAGTGATTCCACTTGCAGTGAGCACTTATATAATATACTATAACCGATTATAATATATTGTGAGCTAATCCTCACTATGGTTTTTCCCATTTTTGGTTTTCCTCATAAAAATTTGGTGTTCATGTGTTATGTGATGTTGTTGGATGTTTACATGATTTCATTCATTACTACAAATTGAATATTCTATGATTATTGCAAGCTTAAATATTTAAATGGTTTAGTAGAATACAACATCCTAGGAACCTAAAGGTGCTGCAAATAGGTTCACTTTGGTTGAAAAAATAGGAAGAATAACCTTGGCTTCAAAAAAGAATTTCTCAACCTGAAATTTTGTCTAGTTAGCATACTCTACTAACCATGGTTTCACCATATAACTAGATCTTCTAAGAAATTTATCTAATATTTTTGGTGGAATAAAACTCTTAGATGCATCAATGTCAATTAAAATTGAAATAGGGACACCAAACAATGTACCTGTTGTTTAAATTGGAGTAATCAGGTACTTCTCTTGGCGGTTATCTAATGTTGTATGGATCCTTTGTTGAAATGTTACTTATTGATGAGGTAAGGGATTACCACATGGCTAAGCTCCTTCAGACTTATTTGGAAATTTATTTTCATAATGGTCTCCTTCATATGAGAAACATCCACCAGGAGGTCCTCACCTTTCAAAAGGCTTCCCCAAATTATCTCCAATCTTTTTGGAGATATTGTTCTTCTTCTTCTCACTCTTGGTATCAATCTGATTATTATGAAATCCCTTATCATTTTTTTGTTTAGACTCCTTCTTATCATTCTTCTTCTTGAAATACTGGGATGATTGCAACCAATTGAATGTTTTATGGTTCTTCTCCTAGTAAGAAGAAATAAAACTTCAAATTTTGTTCCTAATTTATTGCTTTCTCCAAAACTTGGTCCATTGTTGTAGGACCTGTTACCAAAATTCACTTACAACTCAATTTGGTGGAGCTGAAACAATTGATTGCATCAAAAGTGAAAGGTATTCCAAAAACATTACGCTAAGGCTTAACCATTGCATATGAATTCTTTCAAATGGAATTCATTTTTTATTACGCAATGTTCTACAACACAAGGAGATTGTGTAAATTGCATGATATTGTTCTCTTTAATTCATTTTGTAATGAAAATGTATAAAAGATTACATAAATGTTGTTGTTTTATACATTGAGAGTAAAATAATGCTTAAATGTCCCACAGAAGCCGTGGGAGTAGCTGAACTAATGAAAGATAGAAACCAAGGTAAACATATGAAGATAAAATAAAGGAAAATATATGAAAAGAGGTCATATCCTTCATTGCCTTAATGACTGATTTTGGTTTTGGTCCTCTTATATTCAGCTCCTCTTGTTTTTTTTCTTCAAATGTACCTGCAGATGATTGAAAGAATTGGTTAAAACTCAGGACATGAAATCTCATCATATGTTTCATCAAAAAACATTTAACCTACATCTATGATGCATTAAATCAGTTGATCCAAAAAACTAGATCATCACATGAGCATTGAGCTTCACTATTTTATCAAACTTGTTTGTTCAATATGGAGGTATAGGTGAAATTTTCATTGCTGGATTATTTTCATTTGACATCACAGCATGTGGAGTACAATCGGCTCCCACAAGGGTTGAGCCCAACATTTTTCCCTCCTGATATTTGAGAGGGATAAGAGAGCATTGCAGAGGCCTTAAAATTTCATGGAACAACCTAAAAGATAGTGATACTTGTAGAAGATGGTGCCATGGAATTCATCTGAAATGGTCACTGACATAATAGTATGCAAGCATATTTACAATCATGTAGTTTCATTAAGACATCATACATCCTTTGTATTTTCTTAAGACATTGAAATTCGATAACCTTTAAAGCTAATACATGCCAAGGACAACAACACATGATGTCATGAACAATGATAAATAATGAAGTAAGTATAGCTTGCACTAAGATTGGACCCATCAAGATCACTCGTCTTTAGAATGCTAGAAAGGACATCAAAACAGTTTGGGCATGAATGAAGCTTCCAAGAAATAGTGAAAAGACATGATGAAAAGTAATTGAGGATATTACTATTATGCTAAGTGCTAGGGTAAAGAAAAACTCAAGGTGATTAGGTTTTAAGTCAAGCAAAGTGCATAATATTGGTAAAAGTAAAGTGGTTCTAGAGCATCTTCAATATTTCATGTTTCTGAGGATGTCATAATGAGTCAAATCCTATGCTATTTCATGTGATCAATGTTTGCTCTAGTGAAATTTTTTTTATGCTCCATGACCCATTCCAAAGGCTCTATGAATTAAAAGCTTGGAAAGGAATCTATTTCTAACAGGTTAGAAACCATTGTAGGTTCTTTGAAGTTTTGATAGTGGGTAGAAAGGTTGATACACAGTGAGCAAGGTCTCATCATATAGATGAATGTCATGTAAAGAACTAACAAAATTAATGGAGAAATCCTCATAAAGGTGGAAGAGATAGAAAAAGAAGAACAAAATATATAAGACTTGCATGGATTACAAGAGAATTTTTGTCAAGAGACTAGGGCAAAGAGAATACAATGAATAATATTTTCAAAATCTATAATAGGCTTGCCTTGCAAAAGCGAACAGTGGGTTCAAAGGTTTAGGTAATGCTAAGGTTAACAGAAAATATGCAAAGCACTGTGAATTATGAGTTAAGATGGTTGGAAAGATTAGCACTCAAAAATAACATGCTTCATTATTGATTAATTTTAGGAAATCTAAAGAAGTTGAAGAAACTTTATCAATCTCCATTTTTTGTAAACCTTGAATTTATAGATATTATGAAGGTTTCCATTTGTTATGGCTTCTTTTTAATGTTTGAAATAGTTGGTTTCCAATCATCTTTATGGTTTATTCACTATAATTTTGTATGAGAGTCATTGGTACCAATTTCATATTAAATTTATATGATAACAAGCTACATTCAAGGATTTTAAATTTAAGCTTTGTCTTGAACTGAGAAAATATAATTTGACTATAAGGTAGCTACTGCAAATATGGAGACAATGGAGCTGCAACAATATTCATCGCACAACTATAGAGGCTCAACTACTGATATGGAGGTCAAGACATTGAAAAGGCTAATGAATATATAGTTCCAACTTAAACAAATAATAGTTTCTCTACCAAAATAGTCATATGAAAGTTCAAATGATAAATAGGATAGTTGTATAGTGCGGTGGCATAGAAGGAATATTTTAAGAGACATGACAAAAGTTTAAGAGGATAGTGCTCTATTAAATACAGTTATGTCACAAATGGCAAAGGATTTCACCTTGAAAGTCTCCTTGAGAACAAAACAAAGATAATGTTAAACTCAAAGGGCCGAGAATGAAGCAAGAGGGAGCTCGAGCTTTGGACAAAGAAACCCTCATATGTGAAAATGAGCAAAAATCCTAAAATTATTTCCAAGGTCAAAAATTGACCACAATGAAGTTGAAACCCTCCCTTTTACACAAGAACAAAATGAGAAGCCATGACTAAGAACCCACAAAGACCAAGCTTCATAAAAACATGGTAGATTTTCAAGGGGCCGAACACTTGGGTTACCCAGAAGAGAAAAACCACGGCCTTAAAAAGAGAAGACTATATCATTAGCAAAGGCCGAGTACAAATAAATGATAAGTAACTTCTTTTCTTCTTTGAAAAAATAAGAGAGCGAAATTTTTATAGTTTCTTTCATAGGCAATTTTATTTTCTACATTTTAAAAGCTCGAAACAAGCATTTTTATTTGTAGATCATAAAGGGAAAAGAATGTTTACATAGAAAGAGAGATTACCGAAGCTTATTTTTGTTTATTTCTCATAGAATCTACATACAAAAATTCTCCACAAAAGATTTAGAGGACTCCATGAAATCTCGAGAAAACCCTAGCATGGTGGCGCCCAAACCAATAGTGAATAAAAGTTGCTAAATGAAAGGCCGCAAGTTGAGTTTAGGGTTTCCTTTTCGCCCTAAGTTTGGTCAACCCCTTTATGGGATTTTTTGAAATTTATTTTTTAAACTCTTGCCTTCTATTAATACCATGACTAATGTTAAATTCCTTTGAATCTTTTGCAAAATATAGTCAAAACATTATATACCTTGTAATTTTTGCAAAGTCATGAATCAAATTCAAGTAATAAGTCATGATTTAAGTCTTCCTCCCTCTTTCTATTTTGAAAAATTGAAACTATAGACAAATGTAAGAAACTATTAAAATAATGTTTTATAAATTGCTTTAATAGATGTCAAGTAAATGCAGAAAATAAAAGCAAGTACAAAACACCAATTAAGGAATTTTTAGTTCACTTACCTTTTTTTGTTTGAGTCTCCATTTTCCAAAATAGAAGGAAGCAATCAATTGAAGTTTCTATTTTGGTTTTCCAATCAGATCAAAGTGATTTTGGAGTCCTTTTGGGTGGATCCACTTAGGAGGGAAAGTTTCAACCTACTTTCACTCAATTTGTATCAGTTCTAGGCCCTCATTTTGTAGTTTTTTCCCTTTGCTCATGAGGGAGACTTTGGTTTCTATTTTGGTTGACAGTTAATTGAGTTTCTTTCCCCTTCACTCTTAGAGAGTCATTTCGATATATATGGTGGGAAAAACTTAATTTTTTGGGGAAGTTCTTGCTTCTTCCTCTCTTGAGTATTGCAAAGAGTTTGTTTTGTAACTCAAATTTTCATAATATGATATAGTAGCTCCTTTCATATCAATAAAATAAACTATACATTCCCTTTTCATAGTTTTTTTGTCTCATTTTGTAGTGGATGATTTGATGTGTGATTTTGATTCTTAGTTTTGAATCCTTTTGCATGTCTCATTATTACAAATATGTGTGCAGAAGTTGCATGTAACGCAGGTTGTATGTTGAGTTTAATTTCAAACCTTCATACACATCACTTTTGTATTGCATGTTTCACATGAAATTCTGAGAGTAAATGTTTTTAGAGATGATTGTGAACTGAATTAGTGAATAAGTTTACAATTTTATGGTGCATCAGCCTTTAAGTTTTAGGATTTCCATTTCAAAATCCTTCTATCCATTTTCTTAGAAAAGTTAGTAGTTTTAGGTGATCTACTAGGGGGAACCAGCCCTCTATGGAGATTCATTCTCATTATAAGCTATCCACAGTTTTACAATAATTCCATGTTACATAGGATGGTTTAGTGCAACTCAACCAAGGTGTAATCCTCATTTATAACAGTTTTTGGCACACCCAATGGGACATATCGGACTATTACAGTCCATAAGTTCTCATCCATTGTTGATATTTTGTGTGTATATCAATAAGAGCAACCTTCGGAGGTAGTATCTCACACACCTGGTGACTCAAGGAACAAATCTATTGGTTTGAAAAGTTCTAGTGTTGGTATGTTACAAAAATTATCTATTCACACTATTTTCTAGCTCTTTTTATGATTAGAAATATCAATTTTTCATAGTCAATATAAATATCTACCACCATACTGTTAAAATGGTGTCCATGAGGCTCCTTATCGTCCATACCAAAGTAGCTATAATGTTGGTTTTAGTCCAAATACTCAAGATGCTTACCACATACCCACCTTTGTCCAATCTTCCAATTAGCCTCAAAATTCTGAAATTATGGAGTTAAGAGATATGACAAGCATGATTAAAGATACATTGCTAGGCTTCAACAAGAAAATGGATGGTATTTAAAGGGAGAAAGAGATAAATTTGAACTTGGAAGAATTTTATTATCAAGCTTATCTCCATGAGCAGGAGGAGTTGGCTCATCAAGCCCAACTTCATAGGCAAGAATTGGAGGCACAAGGCAGATAGTTTGCAGAACTTTTTGCAAAAGAGTTGGTAGCTCAAAAAATGAAATATGAGGAGAAACTTGAAAAATTGGAATCACAATCAGCACCTTCTCCTTCATTAGAAAAACATGTACTTAAGCAAGAATCTAACCTAGCTATTACCTTTCCAAACCTATTTTTTTGGAAAAGGAATTCCTATGTTCAATACACTATGCTTCATACAAGATGAACCTATTCTTGACCAGGTTTAGTGTACAATCCCTCAAGATCAGCCTCTTGAAGAGCTTGTTTATCCTCTAACATCTCAATAAACTCCAAAGGTTTATCTATTTGGTCCTATTGTATCTCCAAAGACCTGTTATAGTGAACATAGCGATCAAGAGCAATAGGGTATAGATCAAGAAAAGGTTGATCACTTTCAAGTTTTAACTGATTTATTTGATGAATTACCATGTTTTTTGAATGATGAAGAAGGTGTGATTATGATTTCACTGACAGCAGGTTTAGAACAACAAGAAGATGCTCAACAATATGAGGAGTTGTTGATTGAAGCTAAGCAATCTCACCCTAGGGTCTTCGATCAAGTAGAAGAGTGTGAAAGTAAGCCTTTCGTCCAGCCTACATGGTTGGTTGAGAGTTTTTTTGAGGTAGAAAATAGTCCTCTTTCATTAGAAACACATGAGGAGGAAGATTCAATTTCTTTATTTGATCAGCTATCTAGATTTGTTGATAATGAAGAAGAGAGCCCTATTTTCAAAGAGGACCAAGTTCTCCGTGAATGTCAAACGCATAATTTATTTTCAAAACTCCGTTTGTACTACAAAAGAGAAGCTAACATAGATACATTGAAGGTAGCTTTCCTTGAAGAACAGACAAGTAAACTAACTTAAGAAGATCAGTCTTTTCAAGACAACTCAATGCTTGATTGTCAGGATCCTAGTTGTTCAGCTTGTAGAGAGCTTGCCACTCTGCTGAATTCTCATGATGACCAAGTGAATTATGAGGATAGAAAAGTAAAACAATTTTTTGAATATTTCTTGTTTACATTTGAATAATATGAAGCTAATCAATTTGAGGATAGCAAGGAAATTATGCAACTAAAGCCTTTGGAAGAAGAGGTCAAATGTCAAGAGGTTGTTTTGAATGAGTTCCTTGATCATACATTCACTTGGGAAGAGGAGCAAGAGATAGACAACTCCAATTTGGGTAAGTTTTTAGACCCCCTAATCAGTCCATAATTCATATTTAGATTGAGAAGGTAGCAGAATGTAAACAACAAATCAACATTGATTCTTCGCACATTGGTTTATTAGGAGGATGTCCAATTCAACATCTAATCCAATTGGAAAGAAGTTGGGAGAAGCCACTACCTATCAAGCCTATTGCAAGGCATTAGGATGAGTAGTAGGAAGAGGACCAACTGATTTATCAACCCCATAACAATTGTATTTTCAGTCAAAGCAAGAAGGTATGTGTTTTTGTTCTTTTCTTAGAGAGGCATCACATGAATTTATTCAACAACTACCTTTTCCACACCCCTTGTTGGCTACTTACAAGCAGAGAAGGTATATTCAAAAGATCAAAAATGGAAGTTATTTAACAATACCAATTAATGGCTTTGTCTAAACACTACCACTACTAGTTAGTGTAGGCTAGGGTGGATTTTTTAGTTAATAAGTTCTCTAGGAACATTTCCTTTGTATTCAGTTTGGTTTTCAATAAGTGTTGTTGCAGATTTTGTTTGCCTCCAAGGCCTTGGTAGTTTGCTTTTGTTTTCGTTTTTGTTGCTATTGAGGTTTTAGCTATTGAGTTACAATGGTTTTCTGAGTTTAGGAGGGGCAAAATTTGACTCCATGCCTAATCGATTATTGAAGGCTACTAATCTAATATGCTTAGGAGGAAAGCATTCAATAAAAATCATGAGAAATGTTACCAAATTTCACTTACAACTCAATTTGGTGGAGCTAAAATAGTTGATTGCATCAAAACTAAAAGGTATTCCAACAAATTTCTGCTAAGGCTTAACCATTGCATATGAATGGTCTCAAATGGAATTCAGTTTTTATTATGTAATGTTTTACAACAAATTCAGAAAAGGAGATTACATAAATTGCATGATATTGTTGTCTTTAATTCATTTTTTAATGAAAATATATACAAGATTGCATAAATTTTGTTGTTTTTTACATTGAGAGGAAAATAATGCTTAAATATCCCACACAAGTCATGGGAGTATCTAAACTAATACAACATGGAAACCAAGCTATACATATGAAGATAAAATAAAGGAAAATATATGAAAAGAGGTCATATCCTTCGTTGCCTTAATGGCTGATTTTGGTGTTGGTCCTCTTATCTTAAGCTCCTCTAATTCTTGATCTTCAGATGTACCTGCAAATGATTGAAATAATAGGCTACAACTCGAGACATGAAATCTCATCATATGTTTCGTCAACAGGCATATAACCTACATCTATGATGCATTAAATCAGTTTAGCCATTATCACATGTTTCCAAGAGATCCAAAAAACTAGATCATCACATGAGCATCGTGCTTCACTATTTTATCTAACTTGTTTGTTCACTATGTAGGTATAGGTGAAATTTTCATTGCTGGATTATTTTCATTTTACATCATAGCATGTGGAGTATAATGGGCTCCCACAAGGGTTGAGCCCATCATTTTTCCCTCTTGATGTTTGTGAGGGATAAGAGAGCATTACAAAGGCCTTAAAATGCCATGGAGCAGCCTAAAAGATAGTGATACTTGTAGAAGATGGTGCCATGGAATTCATCTAAAATGGTCACTAACATAATAGTATGCAAGCATATTTATAGTCACGTATTTTCATGAAGACACCATACATCCTTTGTATCTACTTAGACATTGAGATATGATGACCTTTAAAGCTAATACATGCCAAGGATAGCAACACATGGTGTCATGAATAGTGATACATAATGAAGTAAATGTTGGCAATCAAGATTGCATCCCTACCCAAGTTAGACTTTCATATCCTATTGCAACATGGAAACTCTCTCAAATTATGGGTAATTAGCAAACGAGAGTGAATCTCCAGAGTGATTTGGTTCCCTCTAGAAAAACACCTAATTTCTAAGACTTTCAAAGGAAAGGGTTAAGAGGAAAACAGGAAAATGAAATCCTAAAATGTAAAGATGATTTACTAGAACTTAAACGAGATTTTGATAACTTAGACTCTCACGAAAACCTCTCAAAAACCTCAACCTTCACAAATCCACCACAACATATAACTCAACAATGTTTTTTATGAAGGCTCGCTAGATTGAGCACAAAATATAGCCTGACTTATACGAAGTCCTTGCACACAAACTTGCCATAATAAGACATAAAAAGGACTCTGCAAATTTGAATCACAATAAACATTAGATCATCACTGCAAATTTGAGTTAAGGAAATGGAAAGGAAAGCTCTATTGTTTTATTGAGAAATATGGAGCTACAAGCTCAAAATCTGAGTACAAGAAAATATTTACAAGACTCTCTCAGTGAGTAGGAGAGCAAGAAACAATCAATTTGAACTCAGAAAATTAAAATTTTCTCCAAAACTTATATCTCTCAAGTGTCTTCAATGGAAAAATAGGAAAAATCAGATCAACTGTATCTCTGAAAAAGCAATTCTGATCCATTTTCGAGCTCTACTAAAAACCTAGAAAAATAGTGGCTCAAACTGCTCCCGACTACATCAAAAAGATAGAAACTTGCTATCTCCAAAAGGACAATCCAAAAGCTCCTCAAAATTAGGCCCAACTGACTCAGAACTAAAAAAGAAATCTCAGTTTGATTGCTTTTTTTTCAAATTCTCCCAAGAACTCAACTCAGAAATAGAAAGATTTATCATATACTACTTTTATCAAACTACAATTAGAAATACTAGATATTAAGATAATTTATAGAAACATTATCTTAACATTGCTTTACAATATCTTGTAGTTCTGATTTTCACAAAAAGAAAGCTCCTATTATTCTGAATTTTTACAATTTGGGTAAGATTTGATATTTCATAAAAACAAAATAACATGCAAAGGCTCCTATTATATTTGATTTTTCTATAAAAAATCATAAAAACCAAGGCTTTTATCATACATCCCTAACCAAAGTTTCAAGGGAAAGCTAAAGCATTAAGACTTAGGCAAAATTAAAAGACTTAAGGTTATTGATTTGATTTTAAAATAAAAGAACAAGGTAAACCTAAGGAATTAAAACCTAAGTCGACATGTATGTAAGGGTCAACTACTATTTCAAAGGCATTTGGATTTTAAAAAATGAATTTGATAAAATACCTAAGTTTGAATTAGGGCATTTGGAAACCCTAACATCAAAATGAACACCAATCTCTAATCTTTCGCATCATTTGCACTTGGAAATTTTGGAAGAAATGAGCTCTGCATTCGGCCACCATGGGGAACTAGGGTTTTATAATTTTCCTCTGCATTTTTCAGTCGATTCCTCCATGCGTGGGGTTGAAATCCTCTTGCAACTCGATGGTAAGTTGTTTTTGATCATTCTATGGCACTTTGACTTCATTTTTGAAGGGTTTCAAGGCCTCTTGGCCACAGCTTCTATAGTTTTTCTGACTTGTCTTTCATGCCTTATCTCTCTATTGAATTCTTCTTCACTTCGAGCCACCATGGAAAGCTTGATTTGAACCTTTTTAAATACATGGCTCGTGGACTTTGATGAGTTTCCTCTTCACATAAATCTTGGGTAAGCTCAATTCTTCCATTCTTGTGCATTTCCCTCTTAAATAAACTCGATTCAAGCATGATTTAAAAGAAAATGTTTATCTCCTATGTGGAAACAAAAAAAAATGTGTGCTCCAATTCATAGGCCACAACCATACCATGTTTATTTCCTCCTTTTTCTAGCAAAAAATGATTGATTCTAGGCTCAACCCATGATGTAAAAATCAATGTAACTCACAGAGATAATGGTTCTTTTCATTTTGTTTTAGCATTTTCTAGGTTTGAAATCCATCAATGGCCATGACCATACACTTCATTTCTTTCATTTTGAGGGCTCTAACACTTACATTCTCAAGCTTGAACCTTTCTATATCTTCTGCATTTTAACTTTAAGAACAAAACTCCAAGTGGATTTTTGCTTCTATGAAGAAAAATGCCTCTCCCAGGCTCGACTATAAGAATACAAAATGAGTTTTCTTTGCATCATAAATCCTTTGTTGATTTTTTGATGTGTAGAAAGCAACATTGTTCTTCTATTTTTCTAAATGGAAACCAAAATGAAATCCATTCTAAGCAAGGCCAAAGCTATAAACTTTTCTGCTTTTTTCATGAGAAAATCACCATTGTTTCATTTTACTTCAAAACCGTAGCTTTACTTTAGCAATAGTTCAATGTTCTAAAAGGAACAAAATGGTTTCATTTTCTATGTGTGCACTGTAACTTCACTTTTTTTATCTTCAAAATGAAAAAATCCACTTCATACCCAAATTTATTACATGAACAATGGTAGCTTTAATGATGATGCCTTTATTTTGTTCATTCATTTATTGCAATGTTTGCACTCGGCCAATCATGATGCATCTATAAGTCATGAAAATTACCTTATTGTTTGTAGTCACCCATTTAATGACACTTTGAAACTTTGATTTTTTAGGCTGAAATTATTTTTCATTTAGAAAGATGCACTCAAACCCTCACTCTTTACCATTGTTTCATTCATCTTGTAACTTCCATAGTTCATTTGCAGTTGCTTTGTACTTCCATTGCTTGATAGAAACAAAGTGTCCTTGCACTCTTCATTCGTTTTTATCTTTCTTCTGAGAAAAACTATAGTTGATGTAAATCTTATCCCATAATGCACAGACGATCTTAGAATGTGTAAAACTTACCATGATTTTTTGAGGCTACTCAAACCATTTCAATTGCAGTTTTGATTGTGAACTCATTATGTATGCATGTTCACTATCACTCTCATGATGATGCACTCCTTGTGATTTTTCATATATGACAAATTGATCCTTTATGATCTTCAACTCATTGCATTCTTAGATTTGATTTTCCTAAATGATCAATTGTTTGAGCTCTTGCAACACTTGTGATGTATTCCTTCAGATGCAAATTTCCATTTAGGCAACATGAATTTTTTTCTCTTCTCAAACCCCTCTTGAATGTTAAGGGGTAGCATGCTAGCTCAACCCTTGTGGGAACCCATTTTGACACCACATTCTATTTTGTCTTCAAGATAGATCAGAAAGATGACTTTTCCTATACCTGCATAGTGAACAAACATGTTAGATAAAAAAATAATAATAATTTCAATGTTCTTGTGATGTTTCATCTTTCATTCTCCTAATATTTTCTCAACGGATTCAATGCACCATGAGAAATGCACTATTATTTTGTTGATAGATCATATAGGAGGATACATAACCGGAGCTCTAACAAAAATTTCTCAATCATTTGTAGGTTCATTTGGAGACCAGGAGAAAGGAGGGATAAGGAACAAAAAAGGCCAACTTGAAGACACCTCATGCAATGATGGCTATGTTTCTTCTTATGTGTTTCTTTCCTTCCTTTATCTTTAGTATCATAGTGCATTCCTTGTGTTTTTTTGACTCGGCTATTCCCATGGCTTGTGTGGGACACTTGATCTCTCTGTTCATCCCAATGAACATGAAAACAACATTTTGTGCAATCTTGTTCAATTCTATATATCTCATTTGTAAAAACGTATGAAAAATTATGGAATGGATAGTTTAATACATAATGAAAGCACTATTATTTGTATCTCATGCAATATTTTCTATGTTGTAAAAATTGAATGGCAAATTGAAAGCTCTTAAAATGAACTTAAATTAATCAACTCTACCAATTTGAGTTGTGGTGAAAAATTAGAAACAGTAAATATAGCTTGCACTAAGATTGGACCCATCAAGATCACTCATCTTTAGAATGCTAGAAAGGACATCAAAACAGTTTGCACATGAATGAAGCTTCCAAGAAATAGTGAAAAGACGTGATCAAAATTAATTGAGGATATTACTAATATGATAAGTTCTATGGTAAAGAAGAACTCAAGGTGATTAAGTTTTAAGTCATGCAAAGTGCATAATATTGGTAAAAGTAAATTGGTTCTAGAGCATCTTCAATCTTTCATGTTTCTGAGGATGTCATAATGAGTCAAATACTATGCTATTTTATGTGATCAATGTTTACTCCAGTGAACGTGTTTTTATCCTCCATGACCCATTCCAAAGGTTCTATGAAGTAAAATTTTGGAAAGGAATCTCTTTCTACATGGTTAGAAACCATTGTAGGTTCTTTGAAGTTTTGATAGTGGGTAGGAAGGTTGATACGTAGTGAGAAAGGTTTCATCATATAGATGACTTTCATGTTAAGAACTAAAAAAATTAATAGAGAAATCCTCATATAGGTGGTAGGGATACCAGAAGAAGAACAACATATATAAGACTTGCATGTATTGGAAGAGAGGTTTTGTCAAGAGACTAGGGTAAAGAGAATATAGTGAACAAGGTTTTTAAAATCTATAACATGCATGCCTGGCAAAAGAAGAGAGTGGGTTCAAAGGTTTAGGTGATGTTGAGGTTAACACAAAATATTCAAATCATTGTGAATTATGAGTTAAGATGGTTGGAAATATTAGCACTCAAGAATAACATGATTCAGTATTGATTAAGTTTACACACTCTGAAGAAGTTGAATAAACTTTATCAATCTCTATTTGTTGCAAACCTTGAAATTATAGATATTATGAAGGTTTCCATTTGTTATTACTTCTTTTTAAGGTTTGAAATAGTTGGTTTCCAAACATCTTTATTGTTCATTCACCATATATACTATTGTATGAGAGTCATTGGCACCAGTTTTCTATTAAATTTATATGATAACAAGCTGCATTCAAGGATTTTAAATTTAATCTCTTTCTTGAATTGAGAAAATATAATTTGAATAGAAGGTAGCTACTACAAATATGGAGATAATTGAGATACAAAAATATTCATCACACAACTACAAAGGCTCAAATATTGATATGGAGGTCAAGACATTGAAAAGGCTAATGAATATACAGTTCCAAGTTAAACAAAGAATAGTTTCTCTACCAAACCATTCATATGAAATTTCAAATGAAAAATAGGATAGCTGTATAGTGGAGTGGCATAGAAGGCATATTTTAAGAGATATGACAAAATTTTAAGAGGATACTGCTATGTTAAATACAGTCATGTCACAAATGGAAAAGGCTTTCAACTTGAAAGTCTCCTTGAGAATAGAACAAAGAGAATATTAAACTCAAAGGGTCGAGAATGAAGCAAGAGGGAGCTCGAGCTTCAAACAAAGCAATCCTTATATGTGCAAATGAGAAAAAATCTCGCAAGTATTTCCCAGGTTAAAAATCGACCACAGTGAAGTTGAAACCCTCCCTTCTACACAAGAATAAATGAGAATCCACGGATAAGAACCCACAAAGACCAAGCTTCATAAAAGCATGATAGATTTACAAGGGGTTGAACACTTGTGTTACCTAGAAGAGAAGAACCACGACCATAAAAGGAGAAGACCATATCATTAGGAAAGGCCGAGTATAGAGAAATGATAAAGAATCTTGTTTTCTTCTTTGAAAAAACATGAGAGCGGAATTTTTATAGTTTCTTTCACTGGGAAGTTTGAGGGTGAACAAAAAATGCACAGAAAAATCAAAACACTTTCATAATTTTCTACATTTTAAAAGCTCGAAACAAGCATTTTTATTCGTAGATTTTGAAGGGAAAAGCAAGTTTACATAGACAGAGAGCTTACCCAAGCTCATTTTTGTCGATTTCTCATAGAGTCTGCATACATAAATTCTCCACAAAAGCTTCAGAGGACTCCATGAAATCTCAAGCAAACCCTAGCATGGTGGCGCCCAATCCAGTAGTGAATAAAAGTTGCTAAATGAAAGGCCACAAGTTGGGTTTAGGGTTGCCTTTTTTCCCTATGTTTGGTTGACCCCTTTATGGGGATTTGTTTATTTCTATTTTAAACTTTTTCCTTCGATTAATATTGTGACTAATTTTAAATTCCTTTTCATCTTTTGTAAAATATATTCAAAACCATATATACCTTGTACTTTTTGCAAATTCATGAATCAAAGTCAAGTAATCAGTCATGATTTAAGTATTCCTCCCTCTTTCTATTTTTTAAAATTGAAACTGCAAACAAATTTAAGGCACTATTAAAATAATGTTTTATAAATTTCTTTAATAGATGTCAATTAAATGTAGAAAATAAATGCAAGTACAAAACACCTATTAAGGAATTTTCAATTCACTTTCCTTTTTCTATTTAAGTCCCCATTTTGCAAAATAGAAGGAAGCAATTAACTGAATTTCTATTTTGGTTTTCCAATCAGATTAGAGTGATTTTGGAGTCCTTTTGGGTAGATCCACTTAGGAGGGAAAGTTTCCACCTATTTTCACTCAATTTGGATTAGTTCCAGGCCTTCTTTTTGTGGTTTTTTCCCTTTGCTTGTGAGGGATATTTTGGTTTCTATTTTGGTGGATAGTTAACTAAGTTTCTTTCCCCTTCACTCTTGGAGAGTCATTTTGATATATATGGTGGGAAAAACTTAGTTTTTTGGGGGAAGTTCTTGCTTCTTCCTCTCTTGAGTATTGCAATGATTTTGTAAATTTTGTAACCCAGATTTTCATAATATGATATAGCATCTCCTTTCAAATCAATAAAAGCAATAGCACATTCCTTTTTCATGGTTTTTGTCTCATTTTGTAGTGGATGATTTGATGTTTGATTGTGATTCTAAGTGTTGAATCCTTTTTAATGTCTCATTATTGCAAATATGTGTGCAGAAGTTGCATGTAACATAGGTTGTATGTTGAGTTTAATTTCAAACCTTCACACAAATCACTTTTGTATTGCATGTTTCACATGAAATTGTGATAGTAAATGTTCTAAGAGTTTATTGTGATTTGAATTAGTGAATAAGATTAAAATTTTATGGTGCATCACCCTTTAAGTTTTAGAATTTCCATTTCAGTATCCTTCTATCCCTTTTCTCAGAAAAGTTAGTAGTTTTAGGTGATCTACCAAGGGGAACCAACCCTCTCTATAGATTCATTCTTGTTATAAGCCACCCACATATTGAGAATGTTTTCCATGTTACACAGGATGGTTGAGTGCAACTCAACCAGGGTGTAATCCTCATTGATAACATTACCATGGACTTCTACTTCTCCTCCAATTTGGGCATTCAACCCCATGATGAATTTCCTTATCATGAACCTTTCATATTTTTGATACTAAGGTACATATTTTAGGAGACATGTAAACCTTTCCCAATACTCCACTACTGAAAAGTCTCCTTGTTAGAGATTATAGAAATTAGTTAGTTTTTGATTGAAGAAAAGTAGTGGTAACCATATTTTACTAAAGATGATTACTAACTGATCCCATGTTAAGCTCAAAGAACTTAACCTTAATTCAATCTTCTTGTTTATCCATTAAGTGGATGCTTCTCTTGAGAACTGGTAAGCTACCCAAACTACCTTTGTAACTTCAAAATAATTACTTATTTCAAAGAGCTTCTCCATTTTTTTGAGTCAGGCCTCTATAGAATCATTTCTCATTATTCCATCAAACTTCAATGGGGTTACCCTTTTCATGTCCCTTGATAACTCAAGAGCTAATTGATTTATCTTCTCATTGTCAACTCTTGAGTTAGATTTGTTTTCACTACACCCACTCTTAGTGGTGTGCTTATGTCTATTCCCATCTTCTCCTTCATGAGATTCTTCCATTTCACTTTGAGGCCTACGTTGGCCCCTAACCTCTTGCTCCAAGGTGCCAATTATTATAAGGATGTGATACCTCTTGAATTCCTCCAGGGTTAGTTTTGGTTCACACCATATTTGTATTTCTACATCACCCAAGTTTCACTTTAATGCATTTTTTAAGATCTTGTAATTTTTCATTTTTATTATAAATAATAAAAAATAATCACAAATTTTCTTAATCCAATAGAGATTGATAAAATTTCAAAACTTTATTATATTATTCAATGGATTTATATAACAAGATCTTATTTAGTACAAAAACATTTGACCATTTGTGACTACAGGTCACTATTAGATAGTGGTATTTCATCAAGTTTTTCCTCACCCTCAAATTCAACTAATACAAACATCGAGGGTGGATGTACATGTAGGTACCCCTCCATAACCTCCTTACTTATATTAGGTGAATTGCAACCACACCCAAAAGGAATTTCCCTATGAGTAGATGGTTTAACTGGTTTGATAGTAAGGATGGGTACAATGACCTTCATTGTTGTTTTCTCATGTTATTTCTTTTCCATCTTAATACACTTAAGTGCATCAACTAGATTTTTAGAGTCCAAAAACCATGCACCCATATGTAGTTGATTTTTTCAAGGATTTTGTTCTCTGAAGATGACTCCTTCTTGGCTACTAAACTAGGCAAGTTTCTAGGTACTCACTTCCTAGTAGTTTTCCTAGTTCTTCTTATTTCTACCATTCTAGCACAAGAACATTTCAACCATTAGCTAATATTAATGTTTGAGAAAAACCTTTGCAATGAGATCATATGTTCATGTGTTTAACCTAGTAGCTTTGATACCATATGTAAACAACTCACTCATAATACAAAGTAAATACTTAGGTTTTTAACATTGAAGTAAATACAAGCATATGCTTAAAACCGAGAATATCATTTTTTTTCTTTTTCATACATCATGTTTTGCACATGATCATATAAGAATTTATAAAAAATAAATTTCAACTATATTAAATTTCAACTTGAAAATGAGATAACATGTCAATTACAATTCAAACATGATATAATTTCAAGTATACAAGTTTACAAAATACAATAATGTTACAATGTAAAGTATTCCATATCTAGAAAATTATTCTATTTCATAATCCTTGGTGTTATCATCTACAAAATGGAGACCATCACCTGAGTGCTTTACCTCCAATCACAGACTAGCACTCCCCCACATACCTTCCAACTAGAAGTGGCCCTATCCTTCATGAAGAGTATAGACTAAGGAACCCACAAGTATTTCATCTGAGTATCTTGTGTCCTACATAACCAATCAACCATACAACTTTAGACATCTCTAACTAAGTATGACCAATCTGACTGAATATGTAACCTAGATCATCATGAACTGAATAATGCAAGAAGAGACTTTTGCATTGCTTTTCCCAAAGTTTTGAATCATATCAAACACTTCCTTAAGAAGTGAATTTTTATGTTCACACACCTCTAACTCAGCTTGGAAACCACCTTTGAAGGGTAAGAATAAAAAGATGGGAGGGCCAAAAAGGGGTCTTAAGTGGCTACTTTTTTTTCTGAAATCATGAAATATTGACCTTAGATCTGAAATTGAGGATAGTTACACTCAAAAAAATTAGATGCAACAAAAAAAAGGATCATAGTGCTTTGAGTCTACTTTCTAAACTACTAATTTTTTTAGAAAATGGTTGATATTAATGGGTTCAAAATGAAAAGAAGTCAAGTGAGAAGAAACAACTTCCTACACTAATCTAAGTAGGAGAGAGTTACAAAAAAAATTAACACCTTTAAATAGTTACAACAAGAGAAGCATATAGTAAATAAATAAATAGAACAACAACAACACATATAAAAGTGATACCAAATATACATTTGGAAAACCCTTTCGAGTAAAAAACTCCACCCTTCAAAAGCACACTACTATTGTATTACTTCAAAAGGAATTACAATACAACCCCAAGTACAAAGCCTTCTTCTACAAGTGCTTCAAAATGAACACCTATTATGGAGTGATATCGATAAAACTTCATTACCTACAAACAAACTATGCATTCTACAATGCAAGGCACTCAATATATAGAGTGATACAAGCTTCAAGAATCATATATAAGGAGAGGGTCATCCAAATCCACATGGCACAATATCTCATGCCATAGACATTCATTTGGACACATGTAACATTCCCCTTACACCCCTTACAATTATCAAACATGCAAATATCCCTTCCTCAAGCTTGGGCACCTAGAACATACTAAAAATAGCTTATGACATATGCCTTACACATATTACAACTTTCATAGAATCTATCATATTTGACAACACTTACAAGTTTCATAGAATCTTCCATAGCTGACAACATGTACAACTATAAGAGAATTTTCCATAACTGACCTAGAATACTTGATTCTCTTACAACTTGTCATAATCTAACTTGAGCACAAAATTTCTCCATGCAACAAGATGCCTTATTAAGCATAATAGAATTTGTCATAGGTCAAAGATTCCAAAGTGGGAAACCTATGTTTTCTTGGGATGATTATGTGTCATCTAGTCACTTCCAATGTGGATACCACCCATCCAATGGGTCCCAATTTGTGACACGACACCATAGGAAATTAAATAATACAATAATACATCAATTAAATCAATATTAGGACTCTAGGGTTAAGACACCTTAATCCCAATGTTCTCCCACTTGTTGAAGACCTATTGAGAGTCATAAAATATCATTTACTCAGGGCCCCAAGGCCCATGGAATCATAACACCATCTGAACTTCTCCATGATCACTGCTTTTGTAAATGCATCTACAACATTGTAACATTATTATATTTTGTAAACTTGTATACTTGAAAGTATATCATGTTTGAATTGTAATTGAAAAGTTATATCTCATTTTCAAGTTGAAATTTAATATAGTTGAAATTTATTTTTTTATAAATTCTTATATGATCATGTGCAAAACATGATGTATGAAAAAGAAAAAAAATGGCATTCTCATTTTTAAGCATATGCTTTTATTTACTTCAATGTTAAAAACCTAATTATTTACTTTGTATTATGAGTGAGTTGTTTACATATGGTATCAAAGCTACTAGGTTAAACACATGAACATATGATCTCATTGCAAAGGTTTTTCTCAAACATTAATATTATCTAATGGTTGAAATGTTCTTGTGCCAGAATAGTAGAAATAAGAAGAACTAGGAAAACTACTAGGAAGTGATTACCTAGAAACTTGCCTAGTTTAGTAGCTAAGAAGGAGTTGCTTCAAAATGAACACCTATTATGGAGTGATATTGACAAAACTTCATTACCTGCAAACAAACTATGCATTCTACAATGCAAGGCACTCAATATATAGAGTGATATAAGCTTCAAGAAGCATATATAAGGAGAGGGTCATCCAAATCCACATGGCACAATATCCCATGCCATAGACATTCATTTGGACACATGTAACATATCCCCTTACACCCCTTACAATTATCAAACATGCAAATATCCCTTCCTCAAGCTTGGGCACCTAGAACATACTAAAAATAGCTTATGACATATGCCTTACACATCTTACAACTTTCATAGAATCTATCATATCTGACAACACTTACAGCTTTCATAGAATCTTCCATAGCTGACAACACTTACAACTATAAGAGAATTTGTCATAACTGGCCTAGAATACTTGATTCTCTTACAACTTGTCATAATCTAACTTGAGCACCAAATTTCTCCATGCAACAAGATGCCTTATTAAGTATCATAGAATTTTTCATAGGTCAAAGATTCCAAAGTGGGAAACCTATGCTTTCTTGGGATGATTATGTGCCATCCAGTCACTTCCAATGAGGATACCACCCAGTCGATGGGTCCCAATTTGTGACATGACACCATAGGAAACTAAATAATACAAATTAATACAATAATACATCAATTAAATCAATATTAGGACTCTAGGGTTAAGACACCTTAATCCCAACATTCTCCCACTTGTTGAAGACTTGTTGAGAGTCATAAAAAATCATCTACTCAGGGCCCCAATTCCCATAGAATCATAACACCATCTGAACTTCTCCATGATCACTACTTTTGTAAAAGCATCTACAACATTCACAAAAGTTTCAACCTTCTGCAAGTTCACCTTTCCATTCTCTACCATATCACAAACAAAATGATACTATACATCGATGTGCTTTGTTCTGGCATGGAAGGGAAGATTCTTTGCTAGGAAAATTGCACTTTGACTATCGCAATAAATAGTAATCTATCCTACATCTAAAATAATATCAAAACACAATCTCTTAAGCCAAATGGCTTCCTTACAAGAATTATTGGTTTCCATATACTTTGGCTCTATCGTGGACAATGCGACTACAACCTATTGCTTACTCATCCAATTGATAGTACCACCAAACATCATAAACATGTAACCACTGGTGGATCTTCTACTCTCAATGTCACCTACCCAATATAAATCCACATATCCATGAATGCTCATAGAATACTGAGGTCTAGTAGGATAACCATGAAAACACAAGGCAAACTTAGAAGTACCTTGTAAATATTTGAGCACTCTCTTAATCACATCCCAATGCACCCATCCAGGATTAGCCATAAAATGGCTAAGGACTCCCACTACTTGGGAAATGCTTGGTCTCATACACACCATTGCATACATCTAACTGCCAATTACACTCGCATATGGTACTTTGGTCATTTCCTCCATCTTAGTAGGATATTTTGGACAATCATTCATAGAAGTCCTCATCCTCTGCATCACAAGAGGAAAGCTAACTATCTGCAATCCACCATGTGGAATCTCTCCAACACATAGTTCACATACTTTCTTTGGCTTAGCCAAAGATTTCTATTATCTTTGTCTCTTGTGATTTTCATTCCCAGAATTTACTTAGTTGTACCTAGGTCTTTCATGTAAAACTGTGTTGACAACTAAAACTTTAGATCTAAAATCATACTTTTACCATTCCCAATAAATAAATATCATCTATGTAAAGGACAATAATGAGAATCCAACCATTATCAGTTTTAAAGTGTACACAATGGTTAGATTTAGATCTCTGAAATCCCAATGACCACACATAAGTATCAAACTTCTTATACGACATTCTAGGAGACTGTTTCAAACCATAAAGAGACTTCTTTAGTTTGAAATCAAATTTTCTTTACCTTTTTCAATGAAATGTTTTGGCTGTGACATGTAAATCTCGTTATCCAAATCACCATGAAGGAATTTTGTATTGACATCCATCTGTTCCACTTCTAAGTCGTAAGCTACTGCAAGTGACAACAGAAGTCAGATAGATGTCAGCTTCACTATAGGAGAGAATATCACCCCATAATCAATTCCCTCCACCTGAGAAAACCCCTTAGTGACCAATCGTGCCTTATACTTCTCAACACTACCATCAAGACCACACTTTTTCTTGAAAACCAATTTAAAACCAATAGGTTTACATCCAACAAGAAAAGGTACCAAATCCCAAATCCTGTTTTTCTTTAAACAAGCCATCTCTTCATCCATGGCTTGCATCCAAGAATTTGAATCACTCATACCTAATGCCTCTCTAACTGTCCTATGCTCATCAGTCTTAGTAATCAAGGAAAAAATGCAACTAGAATCCAATAGTGAATAACCAAAACTTTCTAGTTGTCGCCTAACTTGTGTAGACCTCCTCAAAGGCTGACATTGAGTTTCTCCTTCTTCTTCATAACTTCCAGAGCTACTTGATCTCTCCTCATCATCAGTTCAAAAAAGAGTATATAGTTCTTCTTTCTTTGAGGTAGGTGGAATATGAACTACATATTCTATTTCTCCTCTTTTCTTGGTTGTAACTCAATCGTAGAAGGTTTTATCTCTTTGAAGATCATACTTCTCCTATAGATAACCTTCTAACATTTTGGATCCGCAAGCTTGTACCCTTTCACACTGACACCATATTCGGTAAAGATACACTTAACAACCTTATTCTCCAACTTAGACCTCTTATCAATCAGAATATGAGTGTAAGATTTGCAAATAAATACTCTGAGATGTCTCATAAAAGTCTTTTTATGAAACCACACCTCCATGGGTGTTTTTTACAACTAGCACTAATGTAGGAGATCTATTGATCAAATAACCTGCAGTGGATACCACTTCAGCCCAAAAAAATTTCTCAAGGATAGCACCACTCAACATAATCCTAGACCTCTCCATCAATGTTATGTTAATCCTCTCTACAACTCCATTTAATTGTGGAGTATAGGGAGTAGTTTTATTTCTCTCAATCTCATGTTCTTTACAAAACTTTTTAAACTCTGTGGAACAAAACTAAGCACCATTATTAGTCCTCAAACACTTAATCTTTCTACTAGTCTGATTTTCTACCAAGACCTTAAACTCCTTAAACCAGCTAAAGACTTCAGCTTTACTTCTAAGGAAATAAATGAATGTCCTTTTATTGTAATCATCTATGAAAGAAAAAATATATACAAATTTTGATAACGAAGGAACATTTACAGGACCAAAAACATCTGAATGAACATAGTTTAAAACCCCAGAAGACTTATGAGAACTAGAGTAAAAAGAAACCCGATGTTGTTTTCCACATACGCAATGTTCGCAAAAGTCAAACTCAATATTACAATCATCAAGGCCTCCAACAAGGCTCTTATTTATGCAGGGTTCTACGACCCTTCTCACTAATGTGACAAAGTCATTGGTGCCATAACATTGTCTTCTCTACAGGAAGCTTTATTTACATGGAATGAGAACCTTTAGGTACCAAAAATGAATGACCATCAAATGTAGCTGCAACATGCTTCTTCTCTGCATGATCTAATGGTAAGGATGAAGAATCCAAAGATCTCTTCTTTGCTACATTAGAATAACTATTCCACTGTACAATGCATGCATCAATCTAAAACAAATTTCTAATACAAACACCCTTAGCCAACACCATAGCCCCTCTAGTCATCTTACATCCTCCACCAAAGAAAACAACTTGGACTCCTGAATCATTCAATTTACTTCCAAAAAGAAGGTTTCATGTCAAACCTGGTGTGTCCAAGACACCATCAATCCCCTTCAATCTTCCATCAAAAAATCTAATTTTGACTCTTCCACGACCAATATTCTTTAGGTGAGAGTCATCACCTAGGTACACCTCTCAGCCATTATACTCATCATACTTTAAGAACAGATCTCTATGAGAATTCATGTGAAAGGATGCACTTGAATCTATCAACCACACATCATTTAATGCATGGGATACCAAGGCTGCAATAAACTCTTCTCCATAATCTTGAGATGATTTCTCAGATTTAGAATCAAAGAAAGACTTTTTTTCTTCTTCTCCTCCTTCTTGCAATCTTTCCAAATTTGACTAGTTTCACCACAGTTCCAAAACAATTCCTTGGACTTCTTACCAAGAGACTTAGATTTCTTGTCTTTCTTTTTGTCTCTCTCCTTTGGTCTGCCACAAACTGCAAGGGCCTCCTTGGCCATCTCAGAAGACTTCCTTCGCATCTCTTCAGATAATAATGAGGCAAGAACCTCATCCATCTTGAAGGTGGAAGTAGTTCTTCCAATAGCCATTACTAGGTGATCACAAGAGTTCGGCAATGAAAAGGAGCATGCAACAGTCTTGTTCATCAATCTTGTCTCCAACGGAACCTAGTTATGCAACCAATATGTTAAAAGAGTTCAAATGATCTACCATGGATCCTCCATCTTCCATTTTCAAAGAATACATCTTCTTTCTTAGGAAAAACTTGTTTACCAAGGATTTATCTTGATAGACATCACCAAGATTCTTCCACAGAGAAGCATAAGTTTTCTCTTCATGGACATTAAGCATTATGGAATCAACCAAATAGATTCTAATAAGACCCTTGGCTTTCCTATCCATGAGATCCCAATCCTATTATTTCATGCCTTGTGGTATGGTTCCAAAAACTATAAGCCATAGATCATGGTCTACGAGCATGTCTTCCATTTTGAGCTTCCAAAGTTTAAAATTACTGCCATTAAATTTCTCCATCTCAATCCTCCTAGATGTGTCTGCCATCTCTTTCTTGCAAAAAGGTAACGAAACACACAATTCTACAAAAACTCTCACCGAAACAAGGATCGGCTCAAAAAAACCCTTCTGACCCAACAAAGGAACCAAGGTTGGCCAAGCTTTGATACCAACTGAAAGGAAGTTGAGTGAGCAGAAACAACTTCCTACACTAATCTATGTAGGGGAAAGTTGAAAGATTTCATTTTAACACCTTTATATAGTTGCAACAAGAGAAGCACATAGAGAATAAATGAATAGAACAACAACATATATAACAGTGACATGAAATATACATGGGGAAAACCCTTTCAGGTAAAAAACCCCACCCTCCAAAAGCATAGTACTATTGTATTAATTCAAAAGGAATTACAATAAAACCCCAAGTGCAAATCCTTCTTCTATAAGTCCTTCAAAATGAACACCTATTCTAGAGTGATATCGGTAGCACTTTTTTACCTGCAAACAAACTATGCACTCTACAATGCAAGGCACTCAATATATAGAGTGATACAAGCTTCAAGAAGCATCTAGAAGGAGAGGGTTACCCAAATCCATATGGAAAAATATCCCATGCCATAGAAATGCATTTGGTCACGCGTTGTTGGATGTTGTTGATATTTGGTTTTCATTGATGTCAACACTATTGGCATTAATGCATTTGAGGCTATATATGTCGAGGATATTGAGAAAATTGTAATAAAATAAGTTGAAGGTTGCTAGTGGTGAAGTCAAGTTTAGTATGTTGGCTAGCTCAATATGTTGATGATCAAAGGTTGTGGATTAGAGTATATCTAGTTTATCCACATTAAGTTTTTGAGATATGCATGAAGATTTGATTGAGTTATGAGTATCTATGTTCTGAGAGTTTTTTTGTTGCTTCAGTTGGTGTTCCTAAATGCTGGTGATGTAATTCTAGTAAGTTCGATTGTTGTGGATGCTTCTCTAGTGATTCATGATCCTTTTGGATGTTTCTAGATCGTTCTCTATCTATGTTGTACGTCTGCATTGATCATTGCGCTTGTGATTGGTGATTTATTTTTCTGTGTTCATTTTTTTCATGTTCATGGCCGACAGGGTGACTGTAGCATGTTGTGGATCTTCAAGGAATAATTATTGAAGATTTTTCATGTTCAAGGATGTTGTTTTAGGGACTCACTATGTTGCGGCCGACATTGGTTGTTTCACATTGATAATTATTTATGTTTTGAGCTGAAATTTTGTATTCATTTCATATTTTATTGAAGAGACATGTAGATGATTTTATTCTTGGTTGCAGATATATATGAGCAATTGTTTATATCATTTGATGTAATGGTGAAGCAAAGTGTGTGAGTCTTGTGTGCAAAAAAAATTTCTAATCATTTGAAGTTAGATGTTAAGTGTGAAGGAGAGTGAGTAGAGTTTATTTTCTTAACTAGAACTCTAATCATGCATGAGAAGATGCTATCTTCTGAGTTCAAAATCTCTCGGATGGATGTAATCTAAATCTTTCTATAAGACAGTGTCTTCCTTTGGGCAGTAAGCCTTTTTGTATTTGAGCATTGAGCTCTAGGTAGTGTGCCTGAATGCATGTGCATTCCCCATTTTCTATACTTTTGTGTCGCCAAAAATTATATACCTTTAGCACTTTTTCACTCATTTTTGCCTTTTCCACTTGGCCTTGTTTACCTTAATTTAGCCTTGTAAGCTTGCAATTCATCTATAATCTAACAATGTTTTACTAAGGTGTTGTGAAGTGTTGTAATGCATTTCCTCACTTTTCTAAGACTCTTTCAACATAATTCACCTAAATAAGACATTCTTACACCTTCCTAAGCCTTATGACATAGTGTTGTAAAGTGTTGTGATGCATTTCCACACTTATCTAGGCATTAGGGTTTTCAGACTAACTCCATTGGAGCTCCTCTTGCATGTTGCAGACATCTTCATCAAAGGTTTGGTCAGTTTTCTCTCAAGTTTATCATTCCATATTTATTTCCTTTGATTTCATTTCATTTGGCTTTAATCACCTGCAAAGGGGTTTCACTTAGGCAAACCCCTATTTCCTAACCCCATAAATCTCTTGGTCTTTGCATGTGTTTGTAGGTATTTCTATATATGTTTGACGTGCTTGGAAGGTTCTCTCAACTCATCAAAGGAATCCAAGTCAACAAAGCCCTAGTTCCAACTTGGAGACCTCTCTCTGCCCGTTTTCAATAGAGTCTGAACCAAACACCTACTAGGAACCAGAGTGCAGTTTGAGAGCTCCAATCTCCTTTTTCAGGTTCCTAAACACCCAGAAGAGGACTAGGTCAACCATAATGGAAACCTAGTACCTCTGAGCTTTTTTTTCGAGGATTTTCATATTTCTGGGCACCCATTTCATAGAAACCTATTCCGACAGCTTTTCCCGAGAAGAGGAATAGGTCGCCCAACTTTCCACGAATGTCCCTTTACACATTTCAAGCATTTTCTAGAAGATTCTGGGGCCATTCATCTACAACTTCCAATACCTAGGTGCACAATTTCTATTACTTCCTATTTCCTTTTTGTTTATACACATTTAGGTCATTTAGATAGTTTACATTTACTTACATATTGCTTTCATTTAAATTTCATAGATTAGTTTACTATCATTTTATTTTAGTTTTAGCCACACTACACACACATTCACAAACCTTGATCAATCAACCCCACCCCCCACCCTTTGAATTAAATCAACAAAAGCATATCAAAAAAGCAGAAAAAGTGGCATTCCTACACTAAGTGCTTCTAGGGTGAAAAACCCTAGGAGCCTACTTGGGGAATCCTCTTTCCCTTGTTTGTATATGTTTTTGGTGGTACATTTTGGTGAACCCGACTTTCGAATCCCCTCTTTGTTGCATGGGAGTCCATCATCATCCTAGGTTTGCATTATGTTGCATTGTCCATTGTTTAATTTGCATTCTAGGGTTTTAAATTTTTGCATTAGTGAAAATTGCATTTAGATTACATTTTTGCATATTAAATCATTCACAGTCACCAAAATTTTATATTTTCATTTTCAGTCTACATCATACAACCCCGACACCATCAAAATCAAACAAAAAAACTAGAAAAATCTCCAAAAATTCACCAGGAGGATTAGGTCGCCAACCTGGGCGACCTAGTCCCTTTAGGCCTCTGAAACAGCCTTTTACAGAGCTGAAAACTCTATTTTTAGGCTTCTATTTTCTCCCTTTATCCATCCATATCTTTGGTTTGTCTTTTTGTTACATGCATTTTACTCAATCTAGCTTAAATTGGTGCGTTTCATGCATTGCTTAATTTGCATTTTGCATTCACCACATTTTATTTTCAGTAAAATCAGTAAATTACATTGTTTTAAATCTGAAATTTGCATTTCATTTTGTGTCTTTCCATTACATTTTAAGTTTCCGTAGCTTTTATTACATTCAACTTATTTTACATAAGCATTGTTTATGTTCATGGCAATTAATAAACTTTTACAATTTTCATTTTCCTCATTAGTTCCTAAATCATTTCAATCAGATTATGTAGAAAATGAAAATAAAACATTAACAACATCACATGCACCCACTCACACCCTTCTTAAGCCCTTTAGTAGAAATGACTTGGACATGTTAGATGAAGCCCTTGAAAACTTCATCTCTTCTAGTTCATCCACTAAAGCCTTTACCAACGAGGATACAAACAGTGATAATCATGATCATCATAATTGGTCTTCTGTTGATATCTCTCCCATTGGTGATGAAGGTATCTTGTGGAAATAAGACACAATAATTGAAGATCATGATGGTCATGCTTGTCTTCCTCTTCCTCCAACCTCTTGCAAATACCTTATAACAAATGAAGCTAAAATCATCTTTACTACCTTACCTAGTCTTCAATCCTCTCCCAATACATCGCCTATTTGCAATGATGCTTTAATAACTAAGGCTATGTTAGTATCAAGCACCCCAATGATTGAGAGTTATATCATTATTTCTCTCCTTCCTAATATTCCTCACATTTGGAAGGTTCCATTTGAACAAAATAGTCCAATCATTGATAACCTTCTAATTCCTAGGTATCCTTCTCTTAATGCATCCCCTATGAGCGATGAAGCTAATTTACCAACTCTAATCATGCCATGTGATAAACCTGTTGTTTTTCACATTCCAAATAGCTCTCCTCTTAGGATAGATACTATGGTACCATAGAATTACACCTTAGAGTAAATGAATGCAACCATCCACAATCACAATAATCAACTTTTCCCCTCTCCTAATATCTCTCATATTCATGAAGAAGATATTATTATGGGACAAGACACTTCAACCATAGATCATTCCCTTATTTGTGATGAATTCCATAGTGTAGAACCAAAAATTGAATATCTTGTTTGTAGTTCTCCTACTAACTCTCCTATTTGGGAAGGTATCATGGTGGAAGAAACCAATAACATGGTTGCACTCCTTTCATGCAATAGTCATATCTCTTCCTTGGGCAATGGTAAAAACTTGATACTCAATTGCCCTTTCCTAGAGATACATCAACCCAAGCCCACGGAGGTTATGCATACACACATGTCCATTAGATCCCCATCTCCTATTGGACCTCCTAAGCATCCTCTAATCCTTCATCCACCTAAGTACCACATTTCACATCAACCAAGTTACAATGGCATTGCTCACCTATATGACAAAGTGTATCCTATCAAGTCCACCTTTGTCCAAACCTTGTTCCCTTACCCACATAAATAACATTAGTTGTTGCTCTTTCCTTGTAATAGTTTTAGGGTCATAACACACTCACTATTACATGTTTTGCATCCCTCACGAGGAGCATCATACCATCATACATACCAAGCTCACCTTTTCCCTGCACTAAGTGGGGGCAAATTGGTTGAGTAGCCTTTTCCCCCATATGTCACTTGTCATTGCCTCTTGTGACTAGGCGTTAACCTCTCATGAACATACAAGAGCAATCTTGGGATGTGGACTACATGCATTAAGTTGGTTCGCATGTGACATACTTCCCCCCTCATACCTTCTTCTACTTTAAAGCAATTTCTCACAGTACGATGTGTAGAAATTCCTTTAAAGTGGGGGAATACACTGGCACTATTTCCTTTTGCATTTTTCTTTTTCTTGGTTCTTAGTGCAGCCTTATCATTTCATACAATGAGTCTCTCACTTGGTGGATGACATTGTGTGTAATGTACTTCATGAAAGTGACTTATCTTAGCATATTACATTCCTCTTAGTGGTCCGATGTGATGCACTGCATCCCCTAAGTTGTGAATATTCTATCCTTTGATTGGTCCTCTCTTGGAGAGATTAAACACAATGTTCCCTTAGTTAAATACCTCACATGAACGAAACAAGAATCCTTCAAACATCCCCTTTTGCACTTTACTTTTTTGCATTTTTCATTTTGCACCTTGCATACATGGCCACATTGCATAACACAAATTGCATGTTTGTGCTTCCATCTTGCACTTATTCATGAGTTCTAAGCATCCAAAGCTTTTCTTGTCTCATGAACTACACCCCTATCTTTTGTGGTGCCTTATCAAAGTTATCAGGAGGTATAACTTTGGTATGGTTGAGCAGGAAGCCCAACTAGCAGAACAACTTTCCCCATAGCCACCTTTTTGTGTGTGAGTGCATACAAACAATGTGTATGTATCTCACCACCTTTTGGCATTCTCACCTGGCGAACAACTGAAAATATCATCCGCCCAGAGTGAGTACATCCTTTCCTTTCAGACAAACAACCTAGATCTAATCCACAACTAGATGGACAAACGATCAAAGCTTGATTTGAATTTTTCTCATCACTCCTTGTGTGATCTGCTATAATTATGTTTATTTTTCTATGGGATCTTGATCCTGGGGGCTTGATCATCCCTCTTGACCATAGTCATCTCACCTTACTAGCATGAGTACATTGGATCCCACTCGACACGCATGATTCAGCTACTTTAGTGTGAGTTTGAAGAACGTTCATACTCTCACTAAAGTGGGGGCTACATGTGTCACCAAAAAATGTATACCTTTGGCACTTTTTCACTCATTTTGGCCTTGTTTACCTTAATTTATCCTTGTAAGCTTGCAATTTCTCAATAATCTAATGGTGTTTTACTAAGGTGTTGTGAAGTGTTGTAATGCATTTCCTCACTTTTCTAAGACCCTTTCAACATAATTCACCTAAATAATACATTCTTACACCTTCCTAAGCCTTATGGCATAGTGTTGTAAAGTTTTGTGATGCATTTTCACACTTATCTAGCCTTATCACCCCTAAATTAACCCTTTTTCAATGTTGATTTTGTCCCCTTAATGTATTTTTAGGCCCGATTAAAGTGTATTTCGGAAGGAAAAATTAATAAACATTATTAATCATCATTAAATTCCTGACCACCACTTGGATTTTGCCAAGTGGACTAGGTCACCACTTTGTGCGACCTAGTCCCTTTAAGCATTAAAATCATATTTTAAATAAGATTCAACGGGAATCTTGCCTCCTGAACCCTAGGGTCAACCTATTAGGTTGAATTTTGGGAAAATTAGGGTTTCACATCTACAAATAAGGGTTTTCACCTTCATTTTTCCTCTCTTAGACTCTTCTTGGCTAATTTTTCACCTTCACTCCTCTTGACAATCATTCTAGCACTCAAGTCTTCCAAAGCAAGCAAACAAGCATTAGGGTTTTTAGACTAACTCCATTGGAGCTCCTCTTGCATGTTGTAGACACCTCCATCAAAGGTTTGGTAAGTGTTCTATCAAGTTCATCATTCCATCTTGCTTTCCTTTGATTTCATTTCATTTGGGTTTAATCACCTACAAAGGGGTTTCACTTAGGCAAACCCCTATTTCCTAACCCCATAAATCTCTTGGTCTTTACATGTGTTTGCAGGTCTTTCTATACAAGTTTGAGGTGCTTGGAAGGTTCTCTAAACTCATCAAAGGAATCCAAGTCAACAAATCCCTAGTTCCATCTTGGAGACCTCTCTCTGCTCATTTTCAGCAGAGTCTAAACCAGACACCTGCTAGGAACTAGAGTGCAGGCTGAGAGCTCCAATCTTCTCTTTCAGGTTCCTAAAAACCCAGAAGAGGACTAGCTCCCCCATAATGGCGACCTAGTCCCTCTGAGCTTGTTTTTTGGGAATTTTCATATTTTTGGGCACCCATTTCATAGAAACCTATTTCGGTAGCTTTTCCCGAGAAGAGGACTAGGTCACCCAACTTGGCCGGAATGTCCCTTAGTACATTTTAGGCATTTTCCAAAAGATTTTTGGGCTAGTCATTTGCAACTTCCAATACCCAGGTGAACAAGTTTTGTTACTTTCCGTTTCTTTTCTATTTATACACATTTAGGTCATTTAGATAGTTTACATTTAGTTACATGTTGCTTTCATTTACATTTCATAGATTAGTTTACTATCATTTTATTTCAGTTTCAGCCACACTACACACACATTCACAAACCTTCATCAATCAACCCCATCCCCCCTTTGATAGAAATCACCAAAAGCATATCAACAAAGAGGAAAAAGTGGAATTCCTACACTAAGTGCTTCTAGGGTGAAAAACCCTAGGAGACTACTTGGGGAATCCTCTTTCCCTTGTTTGTATATGTTTTTGTTGGTACAACTTTTAATAGAGTATAATCTTGTTGATTAACCTCCACCATGGTTTTTCCCCTAACAGGGTTTCCACACAAAAATCTTGGTGTTATGTGTCTTTTTGATGTGATGATGGTTTATGCTTTCTGTGTGCGGGTGTTTTATCTAAGCCTAAAAATGCAAAATTAAAAGCGATGCAACAAAGAAAACACAAACACCACCTCACTATTAGGCCTAAGTTGAACTTGAACAAATGCAAGAAAAGAATGATTGTACCTTGTCTAAGTTGATCGGTTGGTTGGCCCTGTTGATTTGTTCAATTTTTTTGCTCCTAGACTGATTTCGATAGCATAACAGCTTGTTGTAGCTTGATTTGGATGCAAGATGATCGCTGGAGATTGAAGGCTTGAGAAGTCTTCAGATGGGTTGAGAGGATGAGAGCTTGAATGTGGCTGGTTGTGAATGAGAGTGGTTGAATGTGATTAGAATCCTTCTTAGCATTGCAAAATGGCTAAATGTTGGCCATTTAGCCAAGGAGAGATGAATGAATGGTCTAGATTCATTCTTGGCCAAGGGCAAGAGATCAAGGGTGGAGATCAAAGGTTAACCAAATGGAATTAAAAATTCCTTTTTAATAGGCATGGGGAAGACAAAAGGAATAAAATATTCCTTGGAAATCCTTGGGTGAATAAATGGAATTTAAAATTTCATTGGTAAGTACATGGGGATTGTAAATGGAATTAAAATTTCTATTAAAGATGTTGGAAGAATAAAAGGGAATTAAAAATTCCATTGGGATATGACAAGAGTTGACTAAAGGGGGTTGATTAGACTAGTTGATGAAGGATTAGAAGAAGGTTAGGTGGCTAATGATGATTAGGAGCCATCTTGCAAAAGTTGGAGGATGTGACACATCCTAATCATGGACCAGGGATGTGTGACATCCCTAATGATGGGATTAGGAGAATAATTAGGATTAAGTGTTGATGGGACATAAAGGGAATTAAATAAGTGGGTTATTTATTTAATTCTTTAGAGGAAAGGGATAAAGGGGTAAGGTATTTAATTATTTACCTAAATACCTTAGGGATTTAGAATAATTTAGGGGTATTAATTAAATAATAGTAACATTATTTAACTAATGTGGATAAAAGGATATTTAGACGAAAAAAAAAAATTTGACTAAATGTAAGCAGTCAAATTTAGGTGTCTAAATTTTGCCCCTCTTTGATATGGTGTTATGAAGTAGCATCATTTCAAAGAAAATTAAAAGATAGCACCAGGAAGAAGATGGTTATATTGGGAGGATGCCCCAATCATTCAAAGGAGTGACTAGGAGGAAAGATGATGGGAACAAAGATGAATATTATGGATTGAGGATGTCCCCTCGAGAGGACATGCGGGTTCAAGAGAACACGGGTGTGCTCTCGAAATGGATGAGATGATGCAAGGGTAGAGGGGGAAGATGAGACAAAGTGATGGATAAGAGAGGATGATATGTGATAAGATATTGGGAAAAGAAGATGAGAAGAAAGAAAGAACAAGTGGATTCTAGGACAAATATGATGTTGCCCCAGTCAAGCTACAAGCTAGGATGGATTGATGATGGATGGAGTGTTGTGGATGAGGGAACAAAATATCCCAAAAAAGCACAAGGATAAGGGAAGGATACATCTCGATGATGATGATGATGATGAGAGTGTTGTTGATGAGGGAACGATACATCCCAAAACAACACAAAAGGATACAGAAGGATACATCCCGATGATGACGATAGGGAAAGATACATCCCAATGATGATGAGGGTGTTGTTGATGAGGGAAGGATACATCCAAATGATGAGGATGGTGATTGGATAGAGGCTTGTAGAAATGTTGGGAAAAAGACCAAGGATATGATTAAATTATTTTTGCTAGATTGGATGGAGATGCGAAATTGTTAAAATGAATGAAGATGATGGAGGGAAAGATGCTTAGAATAATAAATCTATATTATTCTAAGAAGATGGATGAAAATATTCTTAGAATAAAAAATATCTATGATGAAATGATGAGCAGGGATGAAAAGATTTTTAGAATAACAAATATCTATTATCCTAAGTAGATTGAAAATATTATGAAAGTAGATAAGATGGATAGATGAGGGAGAGTGATGAAGAATGAATGGATTAGAAAGATGTAGGATGAATGGATGGGGGGGTTGGGATAGATGAATGAACAAGAGATGAATGGTTAGCAACCAAATCAAGAAATTTAATTGTTACATGCTATACTTCCCTATAATGAGAATTTAATTTGATATAGCACAAGACAAAAAATGCCATGGTATGAGGAACCAAGGTAGATATGTGTCTAGTGCATGAAACAAACGCAACAGATAAGAAGGCTATCCCAACACCCCAAAGTCGCAAGTAATTTGGTCGTGCTAGGTATTAGGATAACCACAAGCACAAAGGATGCCTTAGTGTAACACAAGACCACAAGGATCTTGGTGGGTACTACGTGGGACAACCAAGAAGACAAAAGAAGACAAAAAGATCAAGATACACCCCTATGTTTACTAGTCAAAGCGCACCATGATGTGATGGATCGTGCCGACCTTGACGAGGTATGATAGGAAGCTCAAATGATAAGAAAAATATCAAAAGCATCAAAAGATCACAATCAAATTTCATACGTCCTTTCCCATAGGATCAAAGCGATGGATGGGATTGATGTGGTCAATTAGGAAGGATGCATCTTGTTGAGACCAAAGATGAAGACTAAACTAAATGATTGATATGACACAAGATATCTAAAATCGATTGGACCTCATGAGACTAAAGACCTTTTTTTGTAAGTACCAGCTATGATGGGGATGTACTTGATGACAAGCAAGACCACAAGACATAGGGAACAAGATAGACACACCCTTAAGACCTAGGGGCTCGGGGGTTGATCAAAGATCAACCTTGCCTACATGAAAATGTTGAGCCCTCATAGTTCGAAAAAAGACCGGAGATAAAAGTGGAAAGAGGACAATGAAGACCACAATAAAGGACAAAGATGAACGGACAAATTCCCTGGGGCTGGATCAAATGATTAGCCTTGCCTATGTAAAAATGTAAGGGTAATGTAGTTCGACACAAGGCCAAAGACAAATAACGGACAAGGGATGATGAGATGACCATGATAAGAAGATACAATGATGGAGCTGATATATTGAGCCAGGATAGGTCATGCGGGTGGGATGGTTGGTATGCCTAAGATGTCAATTATATGAAGCAAAAGGATGGGATAGTTATCCACATCATCAGAAAATGAATTGGGAGGATGAGGTTATGGATAGATTAGTGACGAAAGAGTGATAAGATATTAGGAAGATGGAGGAAATAGATAGGATTGATAATAGTGAGATAGAATGGCATTGCATTGCATGGGGGTAGCTATAGCTAGATACCAATGACAAGGGATTATAAGATGGAAGGAAAATAGAGATAAATGGATGAAGTGATAAAGATAGGGGATAAAAAGATGATAGGATGGAGGGATAGAGGGATAAGGATTTGAAAAGATGGATTGGATTACTAGATGGATAAATTGATGAGGAGATCAGGATGAAAATATGGAAGAGGACTAGTGGATGAGTGGATGGGTGATATCGCCAAGGACTATGTCACAAAGAAGAAGATGCCCCACTCTGGATGTTTCATGTGTGATGAGGCAAAATGGATGGAAGATAGAAGGATGGGGAAATAAAGGAGTGAATGGATATGGATAGGATGCATGGATAAGGAAGGTAGATGGATGTAGATAGGATGCATGGATGAGGAAGGTGGATGGATGGGGATAGGATGCATGGATAAAGAAGGTAGATGGATGTAGAGAATGTATGCCAAGAGGTGTCCAAAGCATGTTTTTATATGTTCCTTTGTCGTGATCAAGATCACAAGGAAGATGGAGGGAGTAGATACAAATGGGATATGATGGATAGGATGTGGAAGATAGGCAGATGTAGGGGATGAAGGAAGGGGATGCATAGATGGAAGCTACCCCTAATTGTGGAAGTAAATTGGATGGGGGATTTATACATGATGCTTGTTTATAGGTTTTCATCATGGTACTTATCCAAGGTGCTTGTTTGCCAAGTTTTCACCATTCGATGGATTATTTCTCTTTACTATTTTTTGAATTATTGATTTTTTTGTTTTTGTTTTTTTTTTGTATTTTTGGCATTTTTTAACTTTTTTGGGGATTTTTTGGCTAGTAAGCGGGAGGAGATGGATGAGGAGAGGGATATGGATAAATTAATTCGAAAGACATGTGATAAGGCGATGGATGAATGAATCAAGCATTAAGTTCCATATGAGGTAATAAGAGCCCATGTGTAAAGAGACTATTGGATGTTGGTACAACCTTATTAGAATGGATGGATTATGCAAGAGGATGGATTAAAGAGATTTGATAGGGGAGATATAGGGGATAGTGGATGGGATGTTGGAAAGTGTATGGAGGGAGTGATGGAGTGGATGTGTGATGGGGGAATATGTTCAGGACCAACATTGGCACATGTGATAGTGGATGTGAAAGGATAGGAAGATGAATGGATGGAGAGTGTGGAGATAATGGAGGGGTTAGGATAGTGAATTTTGGGACATAGGGACCCAAAATAGATTTAGGAGATGGAGGGTGTGAATGATTTTTTGGTGGATTAGCAACTTTAGATGTCATTATGGAATTTTCATCTGAAGGCATTGTATCTTTTTTCTTTGGGATCCACATGGTTTTGATTTTTTCTTTAGTGGGCCTTGATGGCCTTTTGAATGGATTAGGATTTTGGATTTCATTTTTCTTTTCTTCAACATGCCTTTTTAAGGGGACGTGAGGATCTTTACATTCATGTGGATGTTTGGATTGGCATCCAAAGTATTTTTAATAGAAATGGGATGGATATGAGGCGATGGATGATATGGAGATGACGTGGATGGAGTGATAGAGGTAGGGTTTTGACGGTGATGTGTGGATGGAGGATGCAAGATAGCTTGCATGGAGAGGTGCCTTTGTTGATCCTGATCAAGGATTATGAGTTTAGGATTCTCATGATGCGTGCTAGGGATTGGTGATGGATGGATGTGAGGATGAAGAGGATAAGATGGAAGGGGTGATTTTGGGATATAAGGGCCCAAAATGGATGTTGTATATAGAGGATGCATTATGGTGGATGGAGGTATGTAAGGGCCCAAAATAGATGTAGTAGATAGAGGATGAGCGATGGTGGATGGAGGGGCATAAGGACACAAGATGGACTTGGAGGATGAAGGAGGAAGATGGATGGTTGTTTTGAGGTGATATGATGAAGGAGGGGGGATAGCAGCAAATGGTTTGGCAGAGCGATGGAAGTGCATCTTATTCCTTTGGAAGAGGATCCTTTAGGATGTATGGAGGTTGTATCAACATTTTTGAATTGTAATTCTTGGGATATATATCCAAGGACTTGTGCACTTGGGACAATGTTAGGAATGGTAATGGGAGTGATAGACATAGGATGGGGAAGGGCCTTATCACTAGTGGTCGTACATGATAGAGTAGGAGGCCATGGTTTGACAACATCAAGATGTGGATTTGGGGATGTCTCTTTTGTCATGAGTCCTTGGCCAACACTTGGAATGAGTGTAAGATTAGGTGGGGTGATGGTAATGGATGTAGGATTAGGATTAGGGACTGGTGGATTAGGATTAGATAAGGGGATGGGATTGGATGTAGGACTAAGAGGAGATGGAGGATTAGGATTAGAGACTGGTAGATTAGGGTTGGATGGAGAATTAAGGTATGATGGGTTGGGGGTAGGATTATGATAAGAGGATGTGGATGCTAGATTAGGTTGGGAAGATTGGGATGATGGATTATAGTAGGAATATTGGGATGGTGTATTAAGATAGGAGGGTGTGGTGGTTGAATTAGGATGGGAAGATTGAGATGATGGATTAGGATAAGAGGACGTGGGTGGTGGATTTGCATAGGAAGATATGGGTGGAGGATTAGGATGGGAAGATCGGGATGGTGGATTAGGATAAGAGAACATGGGTGATGTATTTACATAGAAGGATATGGGCAAAGGATTAGGATAAGAAGATTGAGGTGGTGGATTAGGATAAGAGGAATATTGGGATAATGGATTAGGATATGAAGGCGTGGGTGTTGGATTAGGATGGGAATATTGGGATGTGGGATTAAGTTAGAGATATTTTGATGGTTGATGATGATAAGGATAGGAGTATGGGGATGGCGGATTACTATAGGAGGATGTGGATGTTGGATAGGAAAGAGATGTAGATGGAGGAAATGATCGATATGTGGATGGTGAGGGTACTAGATATCCTTTGTCAAGGGTAGTATAAAGACTATTATTAGATGTGGATGAAGGCATGGGGGGACAGTTCAAAGGAATGGATAGAATTGGAGAGGGGATCAGAAGAAGCTGGATAATAATGATAGCATCAAGGGGATCTACATTATACTCATCTTGATCAATGAGACTTTTTTTATCATCATCAACATAGTTGGGATTCCCTTTGACTACTATTATTCATTGTGCGAGAGGAGGATAAGGATCAAGGAAAAATTTAGTGGTGAATCTTCACCAATTGGCAAATATTTGAAATTAGGACCTCCAAAAATGGTGAATAATACAAGCTAGAAAGGATACTGAATCACTAGGTTTTTACAAAAAAAAAAAATTGTCTCGACTAATTCGCCAATGCATTATTTTTCAAATGATCTGTCATCAGAACTGATTCACCAGTAGTTTATACTGTAAATACAAATATTACTTATATTTGCCAGTAATTTTATATTCTTACAATTATTTTTTGGGAGATATCACCACTAATAATAGTTTACCATTTCATTTTAGGGATATTTTAGCCTTGAATAGGTTTATTATTTATTGCCATCGATTATCTTTTTAATTGAATGGCTACAAGTGAATTCCATGACTTTATCATGTGGCCCAAAACAAATTTCAGGACTCAACAACCATTTCAAAAGGCACGTCCTTATAAAGTCACGGAATTCACTAAGTAACGAAATTCACTATGTGCATATAAAATTGTTGTATCTGCAGGACATCCCTAAGTGTCCCATCGATGATGTTCACCCACGCCGATATTCACTCATGGAATGAGCTTGCAGCCGTCTGATTTAAAAGTTTCATTTAGTCTTAATTTTCAAGTGATATTTTTTAAAAATGCTTCATCTGTGTGTGCTCCAATGCATTTTCAATAGTGAATTTATGCTTGATGGTGAGGGGCTCTGCCCCTCCACCCCGCTTGTATCGCGGCAGGAGCGCGTTGGGGCCGCTGTCCCCGAACCCCACGAGGGGGCGTTGCCCCCTCGATCACCACAAGGGGGCTCTGCCCCCTTGACCCCGTCAGTGGTTGCCGCCCTCGGGCACCTACTTCAATATTTTTAAAAAATATATATATGGGGGAACTACACTGACCAACTATGCAAATTTTTAAAGGACAGATTCGCCATTGTAATTAATCGTTTTAGTGATTATTCACTAGCATTCGCCAATGTGATTATTTTTTTTACCAATTATTCATTAAGATTCGCTAGGATTTTACAAGTTTTTGAATAATGTGCATAAGATTCGCTAGGGAAAATTAATAATTTTTTCAAATAGAAGGAAAGATTCGCCAGGATTTTACACCTTTGCTGAGGGGGGGGTTTCTTAAAGTTATCCCTGATAAGGATTCATGATATTAAATGGAAAATATGGGAATAGATGATTAGAAGGAAAGAATAGATGAAAAGATAAATAGGATGGATTGGAAGAAGATGGAAGAAGATATAGGTGGACTAAAGCTCAAGTTAGGATTCAGGTTAAGCTCAAATGGGAATTGGATTGAAGCTCAGATTCGGATTAGATTGAGGCTCAAATTAGGATGATGGGATTAAAGCTCAGATTAGGATGATTGGAGGACATGATAGGATTGGTCAAAGAAGTAGATTTGGTCATCCATAGAAGTGGATTTCATCGAAGAAGCGGATTTGGTCGAAGAAGCGAATTTAGTTGAAGAAGCAGATTTGGTTGAAGAAGCAGATTTGGTCAAAGATGTGGATTTGGTCATTTGTAGAAGTGGATTTGGTTATCCGTAGAAGTGGATTTGGTTGAAGAAATGGATTTGGTCATCCGTAGAAGCAGATTTGGTCAAAGAAGAAGATTTGGTGAAAGAAGCGGATTTGGTCGAAGAAATGGATTTGGTCAAAAAAGCAGATTTGGTCGAAGAAGCAGGTTTTGTCATTCAAGGAAGAAAAATCACCCCTAAAGTCAGATTCTCCCAACTAGGGAAGCAAGTTCACCCAAATAGAGAAGTGGGATCACCCCTGGGAGCAGATTCGCCCAGAACAGTTGGTAGATTTGCCCAAACAACTGTAGACACTAAAGAACAGGCAGAGGTGACGGAAGAATGAGAAGGGGTGACTGAAGAATGGGAAAGTGTGATGTTAAATATTTTCCTAATGGGATGAAAATTGTACCTAAATAGATTCGAATAGGGTCTTGGAAGGAAAACAGGATGAGAACGGAGGAAACAGGCACTAAAACCGACCTGAATGGGGTCCCAGATGGAGAAGGGGATAGCCAATGGAAAGAATGGATTCACCTAAATAGAACCAAATGGAAATTCAAATGGAGGATAGGACCACTAATGGATAAATGAATATGCCTAAAGGGATCTGAATGAGGATGATGACGAAGAATGGGGCAGAAAACGGTCGAACGGGGTCCCGAATGAGGAAGAAAAGGAAGATTCACCCCTTTGTTAAGGTAGGTTCACCCCTATACTAATAAATTTCACCCAAGTACAAGGAATGGGCGAATTTGCAAAGGGGATGAAGAACGGAAGTTAGAACGGACCCGAACAGGGAACGAGATGACAAAATGGATGAATGGATTCGACTAAATGGATCTGGATGGAGACTAAGAGGGAGGATTTGACCACAAATGGATAGATGGATACACCCAAAAGGATCAAGATGGGGACTAAGATGAAGAACGTGACATAAAATGGTTGAACAAACACTAAAACGGACCTAAACGAGGTCCCAAATGAAGAAGAAAAAGTAGATTCGCTCCTTTGTTAAGGTAGATTCACCCCTATACTAAGAAATTTTTCTGATGTGCTAAGAAAGATCACCGGTGACAAGGGGATGGGCGAATTTGCAAAGGGGTTGAAGAACGAACGCCATAATGGACCCGAACGAGGTCTCGAATGGAGAACAGGGTAGCAAGACGGATAAACAGACTCGAAAAATAAGATCCAGATGGAGACTTACAGAGAGGATAGGAAAACTAATGGAGAAATGGATAATACACCCAAAAGGATCGGGACAAAGACTCAAACGAAGAACGAGTCTGAAAACGACCAAATAAACACCAAAACATGCTTGAATGGGGCCTCGAATGAAGAAGAAAAGGTAGATTCACCCCTCTATTAAGGAAGATTCACCCCTATACTAAGAAAGTTCACCCAAGTACAAGGAATAGGCGAATTTGTAAAGGGGATGATGAATGGACCGAAACGGGGTCCCAAATGGGGAAAAAGATGATAAAATAGATGAAGGGATTCAACTAAACGGATGTGGATGGAGACTTAGAAGGAGGATAGGACCACTAATGGACAAATGGATATACCCAAAAATATTAGGACGAGGACTCAGAGGAAGAACGAGTTTGAAAAAGGCCAAATAGACACCAAACCAGACCCAAATGGGGCCCTGGATGAAGAAGAAAATGCAGATTCGCCCCTCTATTAAGGAAAATTTGCCCTTGTACTAAGAAAGTTCACCCAAGTACAAGTAATAGGTAAATTTTCAAAGGGAATGATGAACGGATGTCAGAACGGACCCAAACAAGGTCCCAAACAAGGAACGGGATGACAAAATAGATGAAGGGATTCAACTAAATGGATCTAGATAGAGACTCAAAAGGTGGATAGGACCACTAAAGGATAAATGAATGTGCCAAAAGGGATCAGAATAAGGACGAAAATGAAGAATGGGTCTAAATATTACCAAACGGATACCAAAACGGGCCCGAATGAGGCCTCGGATGAAGAAGAAAAGGTTGATTCATCCCTCTATTAAGGTAGATTTTCTCCTATACTAAGAAAGTTCTCCCAAGTACAAGGAATAGGTGAATTTGCAAAGGGGATGATGAACGGATTTCAGAACGAACCCGAATGGGGTCCCGAATGGGGAATGGGATGACAAAATGGATGAAGGGATTCAACTAAATGGATCCAGATGGAGACTCAAAAGGAGGATAGGACCATTAATTAAGAAATAGATATGCCAAAAGCGATCAGAATAAGGATGACGATGAAGAATGGGGTCAAAAACGGTGAGACAGACACCAAAACAGACCCAAATGGGGTCTCAGATGAAGAAGAGAAGTAGATTCACCCCTCTATAAAGACAGATGTGCCCCTATACTAAGAAAGTTCACCCATGACAAGGTGATGGGAGAATTTGCAAAGGGGGATGAAGAACGGACGTTAGAACAGCCTAAATGGGATCACAAACGGAGAACGGGATGGCAAACGAGGTTGAACGAGACTCGAAATAGGGGATAGACACCTAAACAGACCCAAAGGGAGATGCAAAATGGGAAATGGACTCCTAAATGGAGTCAAACGGGGACTCAAAATGAGATAGGATGAAGCACCGGATGAGAACAGGGAGCAAGATCACCTCTGAAGGCAAGGGGGGATTGTGGCAAAGGACAACAAGCATGAAAAACAATAGACAGAAGGTTGCACTAACTCAACCGAAAGTAAAAGCACTAATAAAGCACAAAGAAGACAATCCAAGCAACACGATCCTAGGACTAGTGATAAGGATGTCTATCTAGGCTGAACAAAGCTATCTCGGGCGTCCTTGATATATGCATGGTATATGAGGCACAACCATGAACACCAGCCTATCATAAGCGTGAGTCGGGAGCCCCAACAAGGTACTCGAAACTCAGACCAACATAACATGACTGGATTGAGGTACAACTTTCGCTCTCCCCCTTTATATACCCCACCAGTAACACGTGGTTTGAATCATCCCTCAGGTGATGAAATCCCAAGAAGGTCCCCCTAAAGGAAGAAGACACTAGACATCTCGGCTAGTCCTCAAGCTTGCACGAAGCACAAGGGGAGAGCCTAAATGCACTATCACCTCCTAGGAAGACATGATTGGACTAGAGAAAGTTGTGATTTCTAATCACCCAGGATCACCAAATGGTGTAAGGGGATTGGATATGTTCACAACCCACTCACAAGCACATCAAACAGTTAATTGACCCTTTAATTAGAGCTATGTGTGCCTAGCTAGTGTAAAAAACAACAGAGAGATTACCTAAAGGTGTTGGATCGATCGTTCTACAGAAGATGCGTTAGTATTTTTGAACCATCGATCTTGGACGAGTGAAAAAAAACTACACAAAACCTTAGGTGGAAGTAGGGACACTCACAAATAGCCAAGTTGGTGGATTAGTATTAGAAAATAGAAATGAATTAGCACAAAAAATAGAAGATTAGGGTTTCAAATTCACCTCAGATTTGCCTTTGTGTGAGGCAAACTCACCCCTATTTGCAAACTTGCATGTTTGAAAAATTGCCTGTTTGCAAACTTGCCCATGTTTGCAAACTCCCTTGTTTGCAAAATCACCTGCTCACAAACTCACCCCTGTTTGCAAACTCATCTGTTTGCAACTTCGCTTGTTTGCAAACTCACCTATTTGCAAAATTGTCTATTTCTAAACTTGCCTATTTGCAAACTCGCCCATGTTTGCAAACTCACCTGTTTGCAAACTCACCTATTTGCAATAGGAAAATTCACCCCTCTTGGAAAATTCACCCCTACAGAGAAGCAGATTCGCCCCTCCAAGCAGGTTCGCCCCTAGGGGCAATCAAGTTCGCCCCTCTGGGTAGTTTCGCCTTTGTAACTGTAATTTGGAGCTACAAAAGTCAAACAACAGAGGACGTGAAAGAAAAGACCCATGATGTGGGTCCCACCGAGCATGCCAAAAATGTGTGCAAGTGTTTTATCTAAGCCTAAAAATGCAAAATTAAAGGAGATGCAACAAAGAAAACACAAACAACACCTCACAATTAGGCCTAAGTTGAAGAAAAAATGCAAGAAAAGAATGATGTTACCTTGTCCAAGTTGATCGGTTGGTTGGTCCTATTGATTTGTTTGATTTGTGTAATCCTAGACCGATTTCGGCAGCATAACCTCTTGTTGTATCTTGATTTGGATGCGAGATGATGGCTGGAGATTGAAGGCTTGAGAAGTCTTGAGATGGGTTGAGAGGATGAGAGCTTGAATGTGGTTGGTTGTGAATGAGAGTGGTTGAATGTGATTAGAATCCTTCTTAAGGTTGCAAAATGGCTAAGTGTTGGCCATTTAGCCAAGGAGAGATGAATGAATGGTCTAGATTCATTCTTGACCAAGGGCAGGAGATCAAGGGTGGACATCAAAGGTTGACCAAAAGGAATTAAAAATTCCTTTTTAATAGGCATGGGGAAGACAAATGGAATAAAATGTCCCTTTGAAAGCCTTGAGTGAATAAATGGAATTTAAAATTCAATTGGTAAGTACATGGGGATTGTAAATGGAATTAAAAATTCTATTAAGGGTGTTGGAAGAATAAAAGGGAATTAAAAATTCCATTGGGATGTGACAAGAGTTGACTAAAGGGTTTTGATTAGACTAGTTGATAAAGGATTAGAAGAGGTTTAGGTGGCTAATGATTATTAGGATCCAACTTGAAAAATTTGGAGGATGTGACACATCCTAATCATGGATTAGGGACGTGTCACATCCCTAATGATGGGATTAGGAGAAGAATTAGGATTAAGTGTTGATGGGACATAAAGGGAATTAAATAAGTGGGCTATCTATTTAATTCTTTGAAGGAAAGGGATAAAGGGGTAAGGTATTTAATTATTTACCTAAATACCTTATGGATTTATAAGACGTTAGGGGTATTAATTAAATAATAGTAACATTATTTAACTAATTTGGATAAAAGGATATTTAGACAAAATAAATAAATTTGACTAAATGTAAATTATAAAATTTATGTGTGTACACTTTCATGTTTATTTATCAGATCTGAGAATAAGTTTAATAAGTATAATTTATGTGACAACTGATTCACCCCCCCTGCCCCCCTCGCCCTCTCAGTTGTTTTCCCTTGTATTTCCAACACATGTAACATATCCCCTTACACCCCTTACAATTGTCAAACATGCAAATATTCCTTCCTCAAGCTTGGGCACCTAAAATATACTAAAAATAGTTTATTATAGATTCATTAGACATCTTATAGCTATGATAGAATCTATCATAGTTGATAGCACTTACAACTATAAGACAATTTGTCGTAACTAACCTAGAATACCTAATTCTCTTATAGCCTATCATAACCCAACTTGAGTGCCAAATTTATCCATGCAAGAGGATGCCTTATGATGCATCATAGAATCTTTTATGGGTCAAATATTCCAAAGTGGGACTCCTATGTACTCTTGGGATGATTATGAGTCATCTAGTCACTTCCAACGGGGATGCCACCGATCGGATGGGTCCCAATTTGTGACATGACACCATAGGATATTAAATAATACAAATTAATACAATAATACATCAATTAAATCAATATTAGGACTCTAAGGTTGAGACAATTTAATTCCAACACAAAAGAGGGAGCCAGAGAAACTGGTGTTGTTTTTGTCAAAAAAATGTAACATAGCAACTTTTATGGCTCCCTCAAAAGGCTAAATTTTTTTTGGTATTTTAAAAATCACTTCAGTGAGAAATTAGCTAACATCATGTATTTTATGCCCAATTTTTTGATAATTTTTTAATGAATACTTGATTTTTTACTAATTTTCAAAGTGGACACTTCATGAAAAATAGAATTTTGGTCACGCTACCCCCTATAAATTTTGAAAACTAATTGAAAATCAATTTTTTTAATGTGTAGAATGGATTCTAGTTCTAAAAATGTAATCTATTTAAAATTTCAATGAACGAATAATTATAAAGAAAAAAATACCAAACATTTCTTTTTACCAAAAAACTATACACACAAACAAAAAAAATTAGAGATGAAAGGCTTAACATTGTCAAAATGTGAAAAAAAATTACATCGTTAGATAGCTAAGAGAGAGCCTAACATTACCTAGGTGTTCAATTTTTTCGAACTTCAAACATGTGAAAACCTAATTCTTAGCACGAACGTGATTATGTGAAATATTGTAGAATTTGCAAAAACACGTCTTTGGAAATTAAGAAGGAACTCCAAGCCTTTGGGTTGGTATTCTAAAGAAAATACCAAGCCTAAGGCTTGGGGATTCCCAAAGTAAGAAATAATGTGAGTGTGTTATAACGTGCTCGCATTATTTCATAGTTTTGACATGTTTTTTTTGTGTTTGTGCTTGAGTTGCCTAAGCAAGACATAACACGAGTGCATTATAACATGCTCATGTTATGTATTTCTTTGTGTTAAATGATAGTTTACTAAATGTATGTATATATATTTGTATGTGTTGGCATATGGCTTGTAAGTGTTGTCATTGATGGAAACCTAAGTCATGCATCTAATCTACAACATAGTTTTGGTTTTCACTAGGAGAACAGAGTGAAGAAAAGGACATCTGATTAAAGGCAATAATATTGATGCAATCACCTCACCAGACTATTATTTTGGGTTATCAATCTCGTTCAAAGGTTTGTTGATGTTTGTATTACATTATTCGAGAGGTATTTTGATGCGCACTCACTGGTATGTGATCTAGGAGATCCGGTGCACAAATTTGTTGGTTATCTGTGCTTGAAGGTCGACCCATCAAATATAATAATCGCGAATTTATAGGGAGCAATTAGTTAAATATTTTTCGTGCTCTATTATGTTTTTCTGGGTCCTCTCTACGTCTTAACTGAATTTGGAGGATGCACATAATGATTTAATTATGGATCTAGCTGACTGTTGCAAAGAACTTAATGTTTTATGAATTCGACCTGTGAATGATCAAATCCTTGATAGCAGATATAAATATGAGATCAGTTTTATCATTTTGAGGAATGGAGAAGTGTGAGAAGATAGTGAATGTGTGGTGCGAAATTCAGCAGAGTAATGGTGTGAATTTTTCTATGTGTGATGCAAAGAGAAGAAAAGAGTAGAGTAGAGTAGAGTGAAGTGCAGAGTTAGAAAAGGCGTCCATAATGTAATCTATGAGCTTCACCAAAACTGTAACTTGGCAGGAATAGATGCTACTATCTTAGTTCATCCTTCAGATGGTTTTAATTTGAACTTTTGTAAGGAAATGAGTCTTCCCTTTTTAGCAGTGAGCTCTAGGAAATGTGCCTGAATGCAAGTGCTTTCTCTTTTGTAAAACTTTAATTTGAGTACTCAAATTGTGGATTAACCTCCATCATGGTTTTTCCCCTAATAGGGTTTCCACGCAAAAATCCTTGTGTTATGGTGTTATGAATTTTTCCTTTGAATGCTTGCATCTTTCTTTTAATGTAATGACAGAATGGTTTAAGTTTCAAAGTAATAAAGTAAAGATTTGTTGAACACTGATTCACCCCCCCTCTAAGTGTTCCCTTGAGTCCAACATTATGTATGTATGCATGTATGCTCGTATGACATGTATGTATGTATGTATGTATTTAGAGGGAGGGAGAATTTTAAGAGATAAAGATTTTTCTTGGTAGGGTGGGAGGGAGAGATGGAGGGAGAGACCTGAATGAGAGAGGGGTAGTGAGAGAGAAATACCTAAGAAAGGGAGTGGGGGTGTGAGGGAGAGACTCGAGAGAGAGGGGAAGGGTGGGAGAGAGAGAGAGAGAGAGAGAGAGAGAGAGTTATCTAGGTAGGGTGTCAGAGGGAGATAATTGAGAGAGAGGGGGTGGAAGGGAGATGATTAAGGGAGAGGGAAAGATAGGGAGTGGGAGAGAGAGAGAGGGAGTTGGAGATAGAGGTATGTGAGACAGATACAGAGAGTGATAGAGAGAGACCTAGGAGGAGAGGGTGTGGGAGGGAGATACTTGAGAGATACAAAGAGAGGGAGAGAGATACAGGGAATGAGAGAGAGAGAGAGATACCTGAGAGAGGGAGAGTGGGTGGGAAGGAGAGACCTGAGATAAGGGAGATAAAGAGAGAGAGAGAGAGGGAGTGGGAGAAATGGAATTGGAGTGGGAGGGACTTATCTAGGTAGGGTGGGAGAGATAGAGGGAGAGAGATATGATAGAGAGAGATATATATCTAGGTAGGGTGCTAGAGGGAGAGAACTAAGAGATAGGGAGAGAGAGGGAGTGGGAGAGATAGAGAGTTAGAGAGAGGGAGTGGAAGAGAGATAGAGGGAGTGTGAGTGAGAGAGAGTTGTCTAGGTAGGGTGAGAGATGGAAAGAGAGGGAGTGTGATAGAATGGGAGAGATAGAGAGAGAGTGTGTGTCTATGTGTGTGTGTGTGTGTGTGTGTGTGTGTTAGAGGGAGAGACCTGAGAGAGAAGGAGAGAAAGAGGGAGTGGAAGAGATGGGGTTGGAGTGTGAGGGATTTTTCTAGGTAGGGTGGGAGGGATAGAGGGAGAGAGAGTTATCTAGGTATGGTGCTAGAGGGAGAGACCTGAGAGATAGGGAGAAAGAGGGAATGTGATAGAGAGGGAGTGGGAGAGAGAGGGAGTGAGAGAGAGAGAGTGGAAGAGAGAGAGAGAGAGAGGGTGTGGGAGGGATAAACCTGAGAGAGAGGGGAGAGAGGGATTGGAAGAGAGGAGTTTGGAGTGAGAGGGACTTATATAGGTAGGGTGGGAGAGATAGAGGTAGAGAGAGAGAGATTGGGAGAGAGGGAGTGGGAGATAGATAAAGGGAGAGCGAGATAGACAAACAGATAGAGAGAGAGAGACCTAAGAGAGGGAGATGTTGTGGGAGGGAGAGACCTAAGAAAGAGGGAGAGAGAGAGAGATAGGGAGTTGAAGAGAGGGGGTTAAAGTGAGAGGGACTTATCTAGGTAGGGTGGGAGGGATAGAGGGAGAGAGAGGGAGTGAGAGAGAGGGAGAGAAATAGAGAGAGAGAGAGAGAGAGAGAGAGAGAGAGAGAGAGAGACCTAGGAGAGGAGAGAGAAGATGCAGGAGTTGAGTAGGGGATTTGGTGAGAGGAGGATAGAGAGGGAGAGATGGGGGAGTAAGGAGAAGATAGAGAGGGGAGTGGCTGAGAGACTTGAGAGAGAAGAGGTGGGAGAGGAGAGAGACCTGAGAGAGAGAGAGAGAGGGATGAAGAGAGAGGATTAATTAGAGGGACTTATCTAGATGGGAACAGGAGTATATGGAGAGAGAGTTATCTAGTTTAGGGTACAAAGGAAGACACAGGAGAGAGGGGTGGGAGGGGAGAACTTGAGAGAGAGGGGAGAGGGGTGGGAGGAGGGCAGAGAGGGGAGGTGAGGAGAGAGGAGTGGGAGGATAGAAGGATGGGGAGAGATAAAAGAGTGCAGAGGAGAGACTTGAGAGAG